>JBBDHG010000025.1:130000-417500 GCA_037951165.1 Lophius americanus | reverse complement strand
TCCTGGTTTAATGTGCTGATGAGGTAAACCCCGAAACCTTTCCCTCTCCGATGAAGGACGTCGCCGCCTGTCAGCTGTTTGGTTGAGCTCATCCTGAGTCTCTATTTCTTACCGATAAATGTGACTGAAGCTGTTTATAATGTGACCCAGTGGCAGGGAGTATGTGCTGAAGAGTAAGGGGCCGAGGATGGAGCCCTGGGGGACGCCACAGGAGGCCACCGGGGAGGAGGCTAGTTAAAAAGTCCTCTTATACCCTTTTCACACCAAAAAGAACCTGGTGCTAGGTCGGTGCTGGTGCCAGTGCCATTGCTCTGTTGGTTCAACTCGAGCACCTCGTAAGAACCTGTTTGCTATTCCATTGGCAAGGAGCCAAGTCAGAGCCACGCCATTACGTCAGCATATAACGGTCTCGGTTCTTGGCTCTAGACCAGCAAAGAGTTGGTGCTTGTCTGGCACCAGTTTTGAGAGCCAGGAGCTGGTGCTTAGGCTGTCGAAAAGCAAAGAACTGGTGCTCAGTCAGGCTCAGGATTTGAACTAACCCCTAAACCGGCTCAGTGGAAAAAGATTTATAAGTTAAGTAGGCAAGAGCCACCAAAAAAAATAAAAAATTCAACCAAATAAAAAGTCTAATAAAGTTCAACGTTTTACCAAAAGGTTGATCTGATCTCATTAAAACTGACTTTTATTCCATGATAAACAAAAATGTCATCATGAAATTATTTTTAAGTCCGATTTTTTTATTTTTTTTTGTTAAAAAAAATATCTGACCAAATTAAACGTTGTTTTATGATAAATTTAGTCAATTATTAATGAAATAAATAAAATATATAGAAATAATTTTCAAAACACCGCCGCCGTGGCTCCTTCGTGTTAACGCGATAACTCAAAAACTGTTCTATGGATCAATTTTACATTTTTACGCCTTCATAGACTTTAGTGCGAGGAAGAACTGGATTGATTTAGGGAAAGGCCGGTTTTATATATCCAACTCTAGGGGGAACTTAATTTCCAAAGGTTTTTTACCATTATTGCACAACTGTTGGTCTAATATAGTCAAAAATTCTCACAGAAGGTTGTTTTTTTTTTGTTTTGTTCTGCGTTTTTTTTGCCAAAAGTCTGTTTTCTCCATAACTTCCCAACCATAACTCCAACTATATCTAAATGTAGCTCCTATGAAGTGACACAAGCAATTCTGACGTCATAGAAATATCTAAGGTTGAGTCAATGTGGATCTTAATGAGATCCCCTCCTAAAAAAATCACATAACTCCAGTGAACAGTTCCTATTCTGATGCTCTTTGTGAGGTCGGGACCTCAAGGCACAGTGGAGGTGAGGAGAGCATCTGGTTTGGGGAGCTTGGAAAAGCATCTCAGGTCTTTGCAGATGATCTGGTTCTGTTGGGTACATCACTCTGTGATGTCGGGCTTGTGTGAGGGTGGGCGCCTCTGAATCTGAGGCCCTGGTTGTTTGTGTCTGACGGACAAACGGACCCCGACATCGGCTTTCCTACGGTCATCAGCTCTGAGTCGTGAGATCACCGTTATGACCCTGGTAACTAGTGTTGTGTTGTTTTTTTCGAGATGACTTATCTGCCCCCTCCCCTCCTCAGTGATGCAGTGTAGCAGTATGTGATGAGTTTGTGAGTGGATTCTGCCTGAGGGGCTCAGGAGGTCCGGATCCTGTGGGCTGATTAGATGTGGCTGAAGATGTAAACTCCAGCTGATAGCTCCTCCTCTTTCTCTCCTCTACTCGACCTCCAATGATGGCGGCTGTTTAGCTGGATCTGCCAGTGTGTTTAATTATGTTAACATTATTTATTATATCTTTTATTCAACCAAGTAAGAATTCACATCCTTTTTATTATATACCCAAAAAGTCTGGGATATTATATAGAATTGCAATTTTGTCTGCTTTCAGATCTGTCTATTAGCGCAATAAATCAAAAACTATTTAATGGATATTTTTCAAAATTTAAACCCACATAGATTGTAGTGCGAGGAAGAACTGGAGTGATTCCGGGAAATGACGGTTGTATATTTCAGACACTAGAGGGATCTTTATCTCCAAAGGTTTCTGGGCCACAATTTAGCAACCGTTGATTCGATTAATTCCAAATTTGGTTAACATGAATCAACTCAAGGAGATCTATCTTATTTTTTTAATCATATTTTACTCTAATAGTTCATATTTTACTAAAAAGGCGGAGCTTTTTGTATAAGAAGAAAAACAGTTTTCCTGATATAACTCAAAAGCTATCCCATGGATCATTTTCAAATTCTATTCCCTTATAAATGTTAGTGTGAGGAAGAACTGGATGGATGAAGGGAAATTTTGTTTGTATATTTCCGACACTAGGGGGAGCTTTATCTGCAAAAGTTTTTGGGCCATCATTTCTGAAACCATTGGCCCGATTAAGCCCAAATCAACTCGAGGAACTCCATTGTGTTTTACTTTCAGACTTTCTATTTTAATCACTAGAGGGAGCTGTTGTTTTTTAAAAACTGTTTTTTTAGACAGAGCTTTTTAAACATCGGCCTCGTTTATATAAATTTGGTGAATATGAATCGACTCGAGGAAGTCATGTAATAATTCAATTTACGGAGCTTTTCATTTCAAAAGAACTCTAAATAAAACTTATTCACATTTAATTTGAGGAGTTCAATCAGGGGGACTGGTGTACAATTGTACAACGCACAGGATTGGGGACTTTTCGGAGGTATACCCTTGCTGTGAGAGACGACAGCCTGGGCCTAATTAATGACGTATCCGTGGTAAATTGTGATTAATGTTTTTCCCCTTGAGGGCGACGACTGTCTTTGGTTTTATCTTAAATTTTTTTATGGAAGCTTAACAACATCAATAAACCGTTTGCTATTTATTTGGAGCGTCGCTCAGTTGAAGATAAATAAATAAAAACGTTCTTTGTTGATGTAGCTCTGGTTTCAGCTGGCCACCAGAACTGGAACTCAAAGACATTATAATTATAAATTATAATAAAACTTTATTTGTATAGCACTTCTCAAAACACGGCAGTCAAAGGCACCAACAATGACAGTAAATAATCATAAATGAGACCATCTGGAATCCAGACTTTGGTTTGGATTACTAAAAGGATTTCTTGGAAAAATGTTTAGAACTTGTTGCGTTCAGGGTTTCCCCGAGACCGGGTCGTAATAGCTGACAGAAATTCTACGCGCTTCCTTCGTAGGTCGGCTGGGCTCTGCCTTCCAGCCTCGGGGCGAGCAGCTCCGACTTCCAGAGCGAGCTGGGAGCAGAACCGCTGCTCCTTCACAACGAAGGGAACCAGCTGCTGGTTCTGGTCCGGATGCTTAGATTGCACCTGCCTTTGGAGGTTAAAGCTGGGACGATACCCCTGGATGGACCCAAAACCCGCCGGAGAGACTGTATATACGCATCGGGATCCTGCAGGATGAGCAGGAAAGTGTTGCTGCGTCCGGCTGCCACCTCCACCCGACCCGGGATTAGTGTTAGGAAGTGAACGCGGCGGCCGATGCATTCATTTACAATTTTGTTTTTTTTTCAACAAGTGTTCTGGACAGTTTTCTCGACTCGGGCTGCCGTGCACTCAAGATTTGATTTTAAAGGGAGGCGGATTACTGATGAAGCAGCTGCTGGGAATGAAGAAGAATACCTCATTAGAGGCTTGAATGGGAAAAGTGAGTGTTTACGATCCCAATTACCACCTTAGCTTTAGTGCCTGCTTTAATCGCAGCCATATCCTCCTCTCTGACTCAACACGCCGAAGCCTCCGCCTACGAACGCCACACGTCCACACACAAATAAAAGCAGAGCGCTTCAACGGGAAATATTGACCCCCTTTTCTTTTTTTCTTTTTTTTGAAATAAAAAAATACGACAAGGTTTATTAGCTGCCTGTAAAATCACCTGGTCCGATCAACGTAAAAAACATCCATCCCCTCAGAAGCAGCTTTCCTTTTTAGTTCTTCTCCACACAGCTAAATAACCTGTGGCACAAACCGTTTCACCACGATGATCATCATTATACTTAATCACCGTTCATTTCCAGTTTCACAAGAGCCCACAAGATCAAACATGGAGTATTTTCAGCATGTTCCTATGGCCTGGTCTGGAACAACAGTTTGGAGTAATTGGAACAAGATGCAGCATATCTACACACAGTTACCGAACCATCACCACAGTATGCAGATATCATGATAATGATGGGAGCTGGTTTTCTCCGCCATGCCTCCACCATGAGGGGCGCGGGAGCTGGGAAACAGCGGCAGCGCCATCCTGTGGACGTAATAGGAAGGAGGGTCAAATCCCACACTGGAAAAAAAGAATCTTCTTCAAAAAGAAGTTAAAACAAAATGATGAATACGAGGGTGTTTTAGGATTGTGTACAGATAAAGATTTCTTCAAACAAGAGGTTTGAAGAAATCTGGTAAATCTCATTTTGAACTATATTGCACTAATACTAGGAAGTTTCTTGTCTCAGAATCAGTGATTAATACTTCAAAAGAAATAGTTTTGTTTTTGTTTTATTGTAAATTATGTAAAATTATTAGTTTGTATATTGCTGTGTTCACCTCATAAATAACTCCTCTGGAGATTTATTAAGTTTCTATCTGTTTGGCCCCGACACTGTTCTAGATTTTAAGACCGCTACAACTTAAAAATAAGATAACGGAGTTATATTTAGGCATTTATAGATTAAATTTCTCTATAAGTTAGCTGAAAATACAAAAAAAAGAAAATCTTTTTGATTAGACAAATATTCTTAGTAAGGTTTGAGTTTTTGCAGTGTAACACTTAAAATGTCATTTTTTTTCCCCTCCTATTTTTATGCACCGTATCACTTTTCTTTGATTTGTTTATTTATTTTTTATCATATCTCCTTAACCACCTCATAAATTTCCCCAGTAGAGATTTATAAAGATTATTTCTATTAAGTAGAGGGACACTTTACCTTTAAAATAGCTGGGATTACTAAATTTGAGCTTTTGAGATATTTTCAAGATTCTTCGACCGAACAAGATGTTCAACCGCCTAAAAACAAGTCTTTAAATCTCAGTCAAATGTCCTTTGTTCAGTGATTGTGTCTTAAATCAAGTGCAATAAGATCTTTTGACTTGAAATTAGACAAACACTCTTGGTGAGATGTGGAGTTTTTTGCAGTGGAGCGAGTGGCAAACAGCAGTTTTTCTCTCAAAGCCTCAGAAGTACGTCAGCAAACAGGAAGAAGTCGTCTCCGAGACGTTTGCCCAAATCTGACTCTGAGGTTGCTTCAAACCTGACAAGAAGACGTTTGCGGCGGGGAACTGAAAAACACTTGCCGGGGCACAACAAGAACCAGGCCGCCCCAGTCACTCCAAACCTCCCTAATATCTTACCCCGGAAACTTTCCCCTCTGTGATGGCCAACATTTGATTTGCGGTCTCTTTGTCTCCGAGACAGTGCTTCCTGATTTGTTACATCTTCAGCGTTAAGCATGTTTCTTATTTCCCCGCCTCCTCCTTTTGGGCCCGTGCACGCCAGCAGCGAGGGCTGGACCGCTCCATGGCGAGATGCGACAGTTCAAACACACCGCTGTTCATTAAAGACATCCTGTTGGCTCTGAGAGGGGAAAAGATCCAGAACCAGCTCCCTGTTGCTCCAGTCTGCCCTCTTTACCCGCACCGGCCCGACCACATCAGCGCCGGAGCTGGAAATCACAGGACGTGCATGGTGAAGCGTACACACAAATGGCATTCCCATTTCTTCCCCGAGCGGCGTTCGATAGCTGCTACGGTACTAAGTGCTGCTCCAGGACGCAGTTAAGCGGCGCAGATGGCGTCCTGTGATGTTTAATGTCACGTTTGTAGTGGGAGGACTATCGCAGCGGCCTTCAGCGCCGACGAATTAAACCCTGACTTTACTGCGCTTCACACAATGCTAAATTTTTATTTAATGAGACAGATTGCCTTCAAAGTGAATATAATAAGAGGGAGCAACCGCTGGCTGCGACTAATGGCGCTCAGAGAGAGGAGACGTACATTTGGGGCATTAGGAGGAGAGTTTGGGTTCCAATAAGTCATGTCGTAATGAGCTGAGGGAGTCACCACCTCAGCTGAGTCAGAGGAAGAAAGTTGATGGTTGAGGTCGGCTCAGAAATTGCTGGTTTCAGGGAGGAAACGACAGAAGAAACAAAGCGGATCCTGAATCATCAACAGTTCACCGGGGACGGGGAACTCCACGTCTGTTTACAGAACCAATGTCACGTTGTTGAGAAAACAAACCTTTAAATGTATATTCATTTCACATCCTTGTTTCAACAACCAATGAAGATGGAGGAGGTTGTGTGATGTCATAACGTGTCATCGTTTTTTTGTCTTTTTATGGACATTTACTCAACATCATCCAGCAGGACCGGTTTGGTGTTGGATCAGTGATGGTCAGAATCCGGTCTAGTCACAATCATTTACTAACGCACATGTGCAGAGAGACACTAAATCTCTCCTAAAGTCAATTCATATTCACCTTATTTGGACTAACTTGGTATAAATATGAGGTGACACAGGCCTGATTCTCTCTGAGGTTCTTCACCATGATGAAGACCAGAGAACACAGCAATGAGGAGCAAAGAAAAGTTGTAGAGCTGCACAAATCAAACATCTCTCAGCAGTTCAAAATGTCAGTCTGAAGAGTTAGATGAATAATGAAGAAGTTTAAGAGACTGGAGATGTTAGACATCAGTCTGGAAGAGGACATGTCTGCAAACTGACCCCACAGTTTGTGAGGAGGATGGTTGGATTGGCTAAAGATGGACCAAGGATCACAGCTAGAGAGGTCAGAGGTCAGTTGAATCTCGGGGTCAGAAAGTCTGCCTAACCGCCATCAGGTGGCGCCGACACCAACACCAGCTGTTTGGGAGGGCAGCAAGAAAAAGCCTCTGCTGTCGTCCACACACGAGCTAACGCTGCTACAGTTTGACAAACACCACTGGGACTTTCACTGGAACAAGGTCAGAGGTCAGATGAGACCAAAGTAGAACTTTTTGACAACAAACATCTAAAATGGGTTTGAAGTAGCAAAAAAGATAGAAAGCCACAGAGAAAAGCCCCCTATACTCACTGTGAAGTCTGGTGGTGGATCTCTGATAATGTGAGGCTGTTTTTCTTCAAAAGGTTCTGGACATCTTGTTAAAGACGAGGTTCCATGGACTCCATCAAACACCAGCAGATACTGGATGAAGACCTAAAAGCCTGTCAGGAACCTTAAAGTGGGTCGTGGTCGGACCTTCCAGCAAGACAATGATCTGAAGACCACCTCAACATCAACCCAAGAATGGTTCAGAGGTCACAGAATAAAAAGAAATCGTTACTTGAGTTAAAGGTTAGGTCTTCATTCGTGTAGATAATGAAGATATGTATTTTTTAAACAAAACTACTTCAATCTGTATTAATTTCTGGTAAATACTTTTGAATTTCTCTGACTTCACATCCTCAGTGGTCCAACGGATCACTAGAAGCTGTTTGTGTAACGGATGCAGTTAAACAGCTTAGAAGTGTCGGTGTTCATGCGTGCATATGTGTGTGTGTATGCATGTGTGTGTGTATGCGTGTTTCTGTGTGTGTGTGTGGGTTGCAATACAGTAGCTGTGTATCCAAGGCTCCCATCCAAGCAGCTGGTACCCATCTGTTTCTTCTCCTCCTGCGGCCTGCGGCTCAGGGAGTGAGGTGCATTGGCATGCGGCGTCTGGGTCTGGACCAATAGCGGGGAGGTACACATTGCAGAAGTGTGTGTGTATGTGTGTGTGTATGTGTGTGTGCGTGTGTGTGTTTGAATGTGGTTTATGGCCAGTGAGTGCTCCTGTGTGTATATGTGGTTTCGCACTCGACTTTGCATGCATGCGTGTGTGTGTGTGTGTGTGTGTTTGTGTATTCTGCATGTTTGTGTGGCGTTCAGTAATGATCACATTATTTTTTTCCTCTTAAATATCGCTGATACACACTCATACGTCACAGCGAGCGTATCTTAAAAGCCGTCTGCCCGCCCCTTCATCGCCGGCGTTAACTCTCCCATGATGCAGTCCAAAGGTGACTCGTTGCCAAGAAGTGTTCAGTCTTTCCATTGATTGTTTATGTAAATCATATACGCTCAGACTTCCAGATTTCCATCGTGACTCCACGGCTTCACTGGTGTGATCTCCCTCCGAAAATATGCGCCTACAATCACATAAACAGATAAAAAAAAATTACAATTTATGATGCCTTAAGCAGAAAGGGGGGCGGGGGGCGGGGGGGCTGAGGTGGTATTTCCGCTGGGTAAGGAAGAAGATGCCTCGAGAGCGTTAAGAGCTTTTTCAGGACTAGAGTGATCTTCATTATGTCTGAAGCTTTTTGTGGCTTTCTGTGGAACCGGTCAAAGAATCCGTGACCTGTCATGAACTCAATCCTGCAGGTTTGAAGGAGAACATATGTTTCTCCACTAGAGGGCGGTGTTGGTTCTCGGTTCTGTAATAATTGCCTGGCTGTTGTAGGTGAAGGAAAGTTGACATTTATTACTTCATTCATTACTTTTAAAGGCTTATTAAATATAAGTGTGAACCCATACTGATGTCAAACTCACTCCAAATCTAGACCAAAAAAACAACCTAAATTTGCCTTTTTTTAAAATTATTCACACATTAAAATAAACCTGACTTCTCTGACGTCTTATAAAATCAGAACAAACCAAGGGGAATGGAAAACAAGTTTGAAATAACAGATTCATGAGCATAATTCATTGTTGTGTCTCCTGAATGGCAGGTTTTTATCACGAGTAGTTAGTAACAGTTTTATTATAAGATTTTTTTGTGAAGTTTGATCTAAATCTTGGTTTTTCTTAATAATAACAACAAAAGTCCAACGAGAATGATCTCTCTACATGATTTACTTTAAAATGAACCACCACTTGCAGGTCTTGAATGAAGCTCGGGCTTTTGCAGTGCATTCTGGGACTTGTAGTATCTGCGGTGGCCCTGCCATATCCAGCAGACTGACCTCGGTTGGCCCCGGTCCTGGCGTTTCTTCATCTGCACTAAACTGAGGGGCCGTCAGTTAATCATTCAGTCAGAGTGACCAGAGGGGAGGAGTTTCACTGAAGACATTCTCAGACATTTTTCAACTCAATTGTAATCGGTGTCTCATGAATGGTGCCCCCTCCCCCCCCCCCCCCCCCCCCCTTACCTAATCTCATTTATTTATTTATAACATTTGTATGCATTTATATATTATTACCTTCTTTATTTTCCTGTTATGTGTGTGCTGTCGTTTTATTTAGTTTCACCTGCTCCCTGTTAGTTTTTTTTTTTTAGCAGTTTGGACCTTTGTTTATAACAGTTAAAATTGTATTTAAAGATCTACCGGTCAGAACCATCTCAGTCTGTCCTCAGTGACTTTGTCTCCAGGACGTCTCACCTGGACTGTCCCTCTGATGTCTCCTTTCTAATCCTGTCCTTCCTCCTCACTCCCAGAGAACATCTGAACATCTTCATCTCTGCCTCCTGTCTTCTGGTCAGAACCACCGTCTCTAAACCGTCCAGCAGAGCTGCTCTCACCTCCATCTTGGAAACCTTTACCTTCACTCCTGCTGCTGCTCTTCTGTCACAGATAACTACTGACACTCTTCTCCACCCACTCCACTCTGTCTGCACTCGCTTCGTCAGCTCTTCTCCACACTTACCCATAGTTACCCCAAGTCCTTAAACTCCTGCTCCTTCACCACCTCTACTCCTTCATCATCACCTTTCCTCCTGTGTCCTTTCATTCACACACATGTATACTAGTCTTCATTCTTCTTCTCTCCAGCGCATACCTCCACCTCTCCAGGTTCTCCTCCACCTGCTGCCTGCTCTCACTAGAGACCAAAATGTCCTCCACCAACATCATAGTCCATGGAGACTCCTGTCTGTCCTCATCTGTCAGCCTGTCCATCACCACAGCAAACTAGGAAGGGGCTCAGAGCCCATCCTTGGTGCAGTCCCATCTCCACCTTTAAACCATCCATCAGTCCTTCTGCACATCTCACCGCTGTCATGTCATAAAAAACAAAACTCTGGGTTTGTCCTAAATCAACACTGTCTTTTTGACTCTTTCACCCCAACCCAATATACATATTTTTTTTTTTTCCCCCAAACTCTACCAGATAATATTTCCCGGTGTCATTCCAGAACACAGGATGTATCGTGTTTCCTTTTCCTGGTCGGTGAACAGCTGATGCAGTTACTGCAGTGAGCTGTTCACATCTGGCTGTGAGGCAAAAGTGTGAAATCCTTCACCGACGAGATAAGTGAGTTCTGTCGGACCAGCAGAGGTGAGCGGGTTCAGCGACGTGAGTCTCCAGAGCTGCAATTCGGAGGCTTCATTCGACGCAGGTTTAGCAGTAAATATTTATAGATGGGATGACAAGAATATTTGTTGATGCATAAAAGCGCCCACTAGAGGGGGAAATATGCAGTTGACCATTGACTGAAAGTGACCAGTTCTTCTTCAAACAAAGGTTTATGGGTATATATAATAAGAAAATGGTCCATCCAACAGTTTTTGAGTTAACGTAGACGTCACCTCATATTTATACCTATTATATTTATAGAATTGTGTGATTATAGTCAGAGTTGTGAGAATAAAGTCAGAGTTTTATTATTATTATTACTATAAGTATAATAATTATTATTCTTATTGTTATTATCATACTAAATTTTAATTGTCTCTCCTGTAATGGGCTCTCTGCAGACGCGTTCAGGCTCTCTGCAGACGCGTCCATGCTCTGCAGACGCGTTCACGCTCTGCAGACGCGTTCGGGCTCTCTGCAGACGCGTTCGGGCTCTCTGCAGACGCGTTCGGGCTCTCTGCAGACGCGTTCACGCTCTGCAGACGCGTTCGGGCTCTCTGCAGACGCGTTCGGGCTCTCTGCAGACGCGTTCGGGCTCTCTGCAGACGCGTTCGGGCTCTCTGCAGACGCGTTCACGCTCTGCAGACGCGTTCGGGCTCTCTGCAGACGCGTTCGGGCTCTCTGCAGACGCGTTCGGGCTCTCTGCAGACGCGTTCGGGCTCTCTGCAGACGCGTTCACGCTCTGCAGACGCGTTCGGGCTCTCTGCAGACGCGTTCGGGCTCTCTGCAGACGCGTTCGGGCTCTCTGCAGACGCGTTCGGGCTCTCCGCAGACGCGTTCGGGCTCTGCATACGCGTTCGGGCTCTCTGCAGACGCGTTCGGGCTCTCTGCAGACGCGTTCGGGCTCTCTGCAGACGCGTTCGGGCTCTCTGCAGACGCGTTCGGGCTCTCTACAGACGCGTTCAGGTACAGTCCGGGACAATCAGGCCAACTAATCGATCGCTGAGTCTTCCAGCTTTTTCACTGCAGCGCGCGACGCTGCTGCCGGAGGAACGCCGTTAATTGCGGCACAGCTGTGGAGGGGAGGATCCGAACCACACGGGAAGGTGTCTAATTCTACTAAATTAATAAAAGGACGTAGCAGCGTTTGGAGGTTTTGGACGAAGACGCGTGTGTGATCACCGACTTTTACCGTCAGGTGTCACCGGTCGGTTGAGAAACGTTCCTCCCGGATGACTGCGGATTCTGCATGTCAGCGCGTCTCTACCTCCTCCTGCAGCCCCGGTCTTCCGTTAAAGGAGTGGCTTCCTTTCACATTACCGGCGCATTCCTCGTCCGTTGTCACACACAACTGCCGGGACCTGACGTGTGTTTGGTTGGAGATCAGCTGCAGGAGACTCCGCGGAGGATTCATGGCTGTTTGACACCCAGATCTTCACACAGCAGCAGCAGCAGCAGTGAGGTGAGACAACATCTCCTCTCTGCTGAGGAGTTCATGGGATCGGTCTGCAGTTTCTGAATCATCCCATTATTTTAAATACTGGTGAATATTTGAAACTCGTTTGCTGCAGGTGCCTCAAGGAGGTCTTTAACCCTTTCATGTCCTGCTCAGGTGTTTTCTTCAGCACCTTCTGAGTCACTGATTATAAAATAGGAGTGAACGTGTTTATAAAACGAGCCAATGGCAGCATGTTTATGTTAAAGAGTAAGGGGCCAAGGACGGAGCCCTGAGGGACACCACAGGTCAAAGGGACCATAGAGAAAGTCCCATTGGATAAAAGGATTTTTTTTTTAGCCATGTTAGAGGGTGTGAGTTCTAAGTAAACAGAATTATGTCACTTTATTCAACTAAAAACTAAAGCATGTTTTTAATAATAATGCTTTAATAGAAGATTGGGACAATAATCAAAATTGACTATTTTTCAACAACTCCAAATTTAATCATGAATTAATTGAATAAGATTTTGGTTTTACTGTTTTACTGTTCAAATTTAACGTTGAAGAAATAAAATATGCAACCATTTTTTTTTTTTATTCCTTTGATGAGGACATCAAAAGGATTTATTTTAAGTTGGACAGAAAAATCACGCGTGATCTAACTTCACCGGACTCCAGATTAAACTAACCTTCATTGGACAAAACCTTTTTATGAAACTAATACATCCTGACGCCTAACAATTATCATAATTATTAGTCGTTTAGTAGCTTTTACTGAAATCCAGCAGCTTTAGTCATTAACTTCTACGTCACTGAATTCTGTGTGTTAGTAAGGAAGATAACGGGTCATTATTTCACAAATTACACGACCCAAAACTCACTATTTTTATAGTCACTAACTCGGAAACCTTCCGACTGTGTGTGTCTCACAGTCATTGACAATGTTTTCTGTAAATATGTAAAAGACTGGAGGGAAAAACTTTACTGCAGAGACAATATTGACAATAATACTTTATTTTTCACATGGAAGTAAATAACTTAAGTCAGAAATATGCAATTGTGTAGCTATTCCCGCGATGTCGTCCTCGACAGCGAGGTTGTATCTCTCGAAAAAGCTCCCAATCCCCTGCATTGTGCAAACAGTCGGGATTTAACACTCCCTCATTTATCCGAGCTTGGTACCGTTAAACGTTGGTGTACATTTACAGAAAGTTCTTCTAAATGTTTAATGTTAAATGTTTGGTTCTGTCCTCAGCACGGGACAGAACCAAAAATCCATTAGATTCAAATAAGGAAACCATTAAATTAACAGGAAGGGACAGATCCAAGATTTATTTATGCATTTAATCTATTTAATGTTTCCACACAACATTAATCATAGGACTTCTGTGGATAATTAACCCTCTAATTATTTTTTGGGGGGGATATTTATTCATAAAATATTTAATATCTTTGACATTATGAACTTTCCATAAGGAGAATTGTTAAGTCTTCACATGCTTTAATATCTCAAAACTAAAAAAAGTCATCTATCGAAGAAGACTTTCCCGATAATGATGGTTAATTATCGGGATTATCTTCTTTCTTTCTTCTTTCTTCTTCTTTCTTAATGTTTCCTCCGTGGTGGCCCCCAGGGCTCCATCCTCGGCCCCATACTATTTAGAATGTACATGCAGCCATTCGATCACATGATCAACAGGTTCAGTCTAGGGCTGAAAATATTCTTCGGATATTTCGAGTAACTCGATTACTTTACGGAAACGGCTCCCAGGAGACGCATCTCACCTGGTGAAGGGAGGTAAACGAGGGGGGGATAACATATCTTTGAGTGCAAACAGAGGCTCACTCTGCCTCAAATTTGGGGAGGTAAAAAAATCGGACAAAGACCGACGGACTCTGATGGTGACTCTGGGAGGCTGCTGAAAGGGTGTTTGAACTGGGATTCCTGAACTGCCATAAACCGAGACAAAAGACGTAAGTTAACACGGAAAAATCTTTTTTTTTTTTAAATGCAGCACACGTAAAAAAATGTATTCGGTTACTTGATGTAGTCAACGAAAAACTATGTAGTGGAGAACATTCTTGGTATTTTGTACCGTATCTACTATAAGCTACGTTGTAAAAATGAATGTTGCATTATTTTCTACCTGTAAGTTTCTTATTTTGCACTCTTACTTATACCATTTATTATTAATAACAATAAAGTGACGTAATTTCAACTGTTCTACTTTCTATACTTTATACAAAATGTTTGACACTTCTCTGAGGCCGGCCCCCCCGTAAAAACATTCTACACCCACCGCTGCGTAGGAGAAATGGCTATTTTTATTTTTATTTTTTTACATTTCTCAACCTCCTCAGAACTGTTTCACAAAGGTCGATAAAATAAAATAAAAACCCAAGAAAATAACTGTTTACATATCAAAATAAATTAACTTCATAGATCTCATCAGGAAACTCCTCCTCACTCTGTTTCAAGTGTTCGCCTCCATTTATCTGCAAATACAGGAGACGTTGAGCTGAGAGAGATCCTGAACACGAAGCTCTGAGCCAAAACGTTGGTGCGGAGAAAGACGGTAAAGAAGTCGTAAGCAGAGTTGAGATATTTTTCACGGCGACGCGGATCATTTTTCATTCCGTTACTAATTATGTCCCCCGGAAATTAATTCATTATAGAATCCTCCTTGGTGTGAACACATAACTCAAAACCAATCTTGTGGATCACTTTCCACCCACATAGATGTCAGTGTGAGGAAGAATTGGATTCATTTTTGGAAAAGTCGGTCGTCTATTTCCGACTTTTCCGAAAAAATTTTTTGCATCAAAACATGAATGAAACAAAGAAAAGTGAAATACTCTTGCTGGCCAGGTCGACAGTGTAGGCCTAGTTATAAATATAAATGTTCTCCAGACGGCTGTTGAATATTTAACAGAAGGCTGAACAAACGAGTGAAGATGTTTTCAGGTGTTGAGTAAGACGGCTGCAGACGTGGGTAATGTTTTATATAAAGTTTGTGAAGCCACCATCCATTTCAGCTTCAGGCCAGACATTCTTAGTATGTTGATGATGGGCCTGTTGCATTGTGGGTTATGTAGTTTTTTTTGCATGCATATTTCCGCTAACATGATTTTTCTAACAATTTTTTCTCGGAGCCTCTAGACTATCCACATCAGAACTATCTTCAGTTTATCAAATAGTTGGGAGCATTTATGTCCAGAACACAAAGTTAGACAACTTTTCTAGTTTGACATGAACTTCTGACGCATGTATTTACTCCATAAATTTAAAAAAAAGTAACTTTTTTGGAGTAAAAAAAGCTTAAAATGTTAGAGGACAGTCTTTAATGACACGAGTACTCCTTAGAAAATAAAAAACAGCTTTTTAGAAATGTTTTTGCTGTATTAATCTCTCCTTCAGTGGATAAACGGAGAGAAAATGAATAAAGGTTCAGTGAAACATCCTCAGATTTGCATGGCAGCAGGTGAATTTCCCTTTATCTCCACTTTTGCTTTTATCACGGTCAAAGAGACGACACCAGTAGGCTCTCAACACGCCTCTGGTCACTTCCCACAAAGTACATTACATCTCTAATCTGGTGTTTTTGCATTTTAGGACTCCAGGCTATTTGAAATTTCCAGCTTTATCTTCCTAATTTCAGATAAACCTGAGATAAGTTAGGGGGAGTTTACAGACAGAACCAACAGTAGAGCTTTGGTTTCTCTTTTAGCCATTTGGCTCTTGGCTCAATATAACACCGAGGAGTCGGTGGGTTAATGATTAGCCAGACGGTTTGCTAGAAGCTGTTGTGTTTTAAGTTCCAGAGGCCTTGGACGACTCGTGATAAGTATTGGCAACGTTTAACTAGTCTACCTTGTGATTGAAGGTGAAAAATGCTTTACGGCTTCTGGTTTCTTCTATTGTCAAGAATGTTTTCAAATGAATCAATTCCCATCTGCTGGGTGAAAGTGAATAAGTGAATAAACAAACAGGAATCCACACATAATAGCAGTTACTGGTTCTAATGTTGTGGCTGATTGTTGTGGAACCAGTGACCGGTTCTAATAATGTGGCTCATTGGAGCATGTGTCCTATTATACTGCCATGGCCAGGTTTTTGGTTTTGCATGATATGAAAGATATTTACGGTTTGGTCAGGTCTGCATGCTTCTTCATCTTCCTCCAACTGTCCTTCAACATCTCCAACAGGCAGCTGATGGCGGCTCGTAAAGAGCGGCGCAGGGATCCAAGCCCATGGGAGGAAAGCTATGGACAGAGGAGCAGCGTCCCCTCCTCCGGAGACACCCTGCCCTGGAACCTGTCCAAACACCAGAGGATCAGACGCTCCAGGTCCGCCTCAGGGGAGGTCCTGGATCCTGCAGAGAGGGCCGTGATTCGCATCGCAGGTAGGACGGCTACAACGAGTTCATCTCAGGACCAAGTTTCCGTGGATGCAGTTTTCATCCAGATGAAATTATGCAGAAGTGTGTTCCTGGTGTGAGGTCAGAACTTGAGGAGGGATGCCTCTTGACAAACTACTGTAGCTTTTGAGAAAACGGGGATCAGGCTGGTTCAAGTCCGTCACAGATCTCAGAACTTTTCTCTCGATTGCTGCTATTTCATTCAAAGAAGATGTTCTGAAGAAGAAAAATGAAAGAACTCTGACCTAGAGAACCCACTAAGAGTACTTTACCATCGGTTCTTAGGTTATCAGCTCTTGAAACAGCTACAAGTCGTTAGCTAACCCGTGCTAGCTACCTTGTCTGACGCGTGATAGACGCAGGTGTAAACAACGTTATGTCTCGCTGTCCGCTTGTGATCCGATCTCCCAAAACTCATTCTAAAAACAAGTCCAAACAGGATCATAGACTGTAACTTCATGGAGCCGATAAACTAAAGTTGATGCTATCAAGCAGCTAATAGGTCGTTAAAGTTGAGCTGAACGGTTGTAGCAGCTATTGAGAAATAATTGTCTTTCTCCTGGAACCTTCATTGCTCGCGGTATTTAATGACCCGTGTCTTTGTCAAAGTGGAATATGATGTCAGTGGTGATGTCAGCGTGATGAACGGATCAGGACGTCCGTGATGCTGATGGAGTTTCTCCGTCAGTGACGTTTTCTCTGCCTTCATGCGTTCATCACAGAGCAGCTTGTTTTCAAGAGGTCGAGCAAGTTGGCAAAGAGTTGGTGCTTGTCTGGCCCAGTTTTGAGAGCCAGGAGCTGGTGCTTAAGCTGTCGAAAAACAAACAACTGGTCAGGCTCTGGCTCCGAACTAGTCCTTGGTCTAGCTTGGTGGAAAATGAGTAAGTGAGAGGAAGGACTGGAGTGATTCTGGTAAAGGTCTGAATTCTAAAACCATTAATGTTCTCACCAAAGGGGAAAAAAAAACAATGGAAACAAATTATTATTTTGCATTTTTTATTTCAATGGGGTGTTTATTAGTGGAACTTTTTTTTTTTGTTAATCAGAAACACTTTTCAACATATTTTTCTAATTGTTGATCCAGTTGGGTCCAAAGCTCCTCGTATGAAATGCCTCGAAGATCAAGCTTATAAACAACTTAATGCGAGTTACTACCATACAGCTAATCTGAGAGGATCCATTTTTAACAAAAAGGAAACGGAACATTTTGGTCCATATAGATGTTTTATGACTTTTGCCGGCAGAGCAAGATATTCCTTTTATAGCCGACATTAAGTCACGGAAAGAAGCAGGAGGCTTTATTCCCCTGGCGGGAGGTGTGGTTCCTTTTTTTTTTTTTACTCAAACAATAGGCTGGGATCCGGTCCAGTTCAACAACAGGGATGCTGGAAATGCATTATTTATTTACACTATAAGTGAGCAGCGCCTTCACTGGGAAGAACTTATTCTCTCAGTGTTAGATATATTTCTACACATGGGTTTATTGGAATCACTAAATCAGTGACATTCACGATTTATATTCATATAATAAAATCATATATTTGTCATTCACTCTTCAGTTATTTAACCGTAACGGCCCGGTAAATGAAAATACCTCATCAGGTTCCGACATAATGCATCGACACCGCAGAGCCCGACCCAGTATGCCAATATCATCAGCCAATATTTGATTTTCACTGATATATTGTAGAGGAAACATCTGTAGAGGAAACCACACATCTGTAGAGGAACCCCCCCATCTGTAGAGAAACCCCCCCATCTGTAGAGAAACCCCCCATCTGTAGAGGAACCCCCATCTGTAGAGAAACCCCCCAATCTATAGAGAACCCCCCCCATCTGTAGAGAAACCCCCCATCTGTAGAGAAACCCCCCCATCTGTAGAGAAACCCCCCCATCTGTAGAGAAACCCCCCCATCTGTAGAGGAACCCCCACATCTGTAGAGAAACCCCCCATCTGTAGAGAAACCCCCCATCTGTAGAGAAACCCCCACATCTGTAGAGAAACCCCCCATCTGTAGAGAAACCCCACATCTGTATAGAAACCCCCCACATCTGTAGAGGAACCTCCCCATCTGTAGAGAAACCCCCCATATCTGTACAGGAACCCCCACATCTGAAGAGGAACCCCCAACATCTGGACAGGAACCCCCACATCTGTAGAGAAACCCCCCATTTGTAGAGAAACCCCACATCTGTAGAGAAACCCCCCATCTGTAGAGGAACCCCCATCTATAGAGAAACCCCCACATCTGTAGAGAAACCCCCACATCTGTAGAGAAACCCCCATCTGTAGAGAAACCCCCCCCATCTGTAGAGAAACCCCACATCTGTATAGAAACCCCCCACATCTGTACAGGAACCCCCACATCTGTAGAGGAACCCCCAACATCTGGACAGGAACCCCCACATCTGTAGAGAAACCCTCCATTTGTAGAGAAACCCCCCATCTGTAGAGGAACCCCCACATCTGTAGAGGAAACCCCACAGGCTAGCTCACATCTGAGCTAGCCTGATGAAGGGGTCCCTACAAGATTCCATTTGTTTTGGAGTTATAAATCATTGAAGTACAGAAATTAAATGTTTCTCTTTCATGTTGTCACATTTGTTGTTCTTATTTTAGAACAATCCGTCTTTGATGGGGTTTGTTTGGAGCGCTGGGCTCCTGCTGGGCGCGGGGGGAAGTTTAGAAAAGGTAGCACCCACAAAAGGCTCGCGTCCATCCACATCCTGCGCTGCTCTTCCTCTGTCCAGCAAAAGGCCGTGTTAGCCGGCGTCAGCATCCACGCCTGAGGCTCGGCTTTTGTTTGGCGATCTGCTGACACGCTAGCTGATCCCAGGATCTCTGATGGTCTGAGCTCAGGCTCGATGGCCCCCAGTAGTAGTGCATTTATCGTCAGCTCTGTGGATCAGGCACTAAAGCCCAGTTTGAAAGAACCCGCTAGGCTAATGGCTGCAGATTTGAAGGTAACATTTGGACGTCATGGACGAAAGGAATCTGATTTATTGCTATAAATTAGCTTAGCTCAGCATAAATGGGGAGAAAATCTATTCTCTGACCCGCTTCTAATAAATGTATCAAAAACCCTCTAATTTGTTTTATTTTCTTTGAAAATCAGTAAAATCAGTAAGAAAACAGAAATGAAAAAGTCTGGTTTTGTAAGGAATACTTTACTCCAATGTTTGAAACGGGAAGTTTGTGGGCATTGCATAAGGAGGCCAAACCTCCCTGCAGACTCCTCCTCCATTATTCATCACGGCGAGGATCTGGTACTGAGATGACGCCACACGGAGACACACAACTGTGTGAGTCATGCAGCGGACGTTTTTTTTATTAATATGACACCAGCGTGAAAGCAGAAAAAGACACACACTACCTCTCTAACCCTCAGGCAGCTTCCATATTAGTGCGATAAAATAAAAATAACCGAAGCCTTAGAGCTGAATGCTATGGCATTTAATCAAATAGTGCGTTTTAATTGGACTCTGTTGGTTTGATTCCCCTCAACTTACCACAGATCGGCGCCATACTGGTAAATGAACCGATGAAGCTCTCAGCCTGCGATAACCCATCCTGCCACTAGGTGGCACTTTCTATCAAATTTGTTGACAGGCAGAAATTGACCAGCCTGAGGAGTTGCCGCAGCTTCTGGGAAATGCGTCTCAGTTTTCCAACACCCATCTCAGAAAGCATGACCTATAGTCTAGCTTCTGCAGACAATCCCCTTTTATTTTAATTTGGGTCTCAGCTTCATTTCTGCTCGTTTTTTGTTTTGTTTTTCACACATTTGACCTTCCTGCCTTCCCCGTAATATGCTGCATCATGGAAGGAATGCTGATCCCCGCCATGAGTTTCTCCATCCAGACAAGAACTTAGAACACATAAAATAACTTCTTACCACTGTGCATTATTGAGTATCAGTTGGATTCTGATATCCAGAAGAGGGCGCCAGATCAACAGCAGCAACAAAATGAGTAAAATGAGATGGAGGAATGTCTTTATTGTTTTTATTCATGAGCTTTAATCCAAAATATTCACAAAAATGTAAACTTTTATTCAAGTAAAATAATAAAAAAACAAAACATTATATTCATAACATTAAATTATTATTTTTCTCTAAGTCATGTGTGCCACAATTATTGGCACCCCTAGTAAATCCTGAGAGTAGAAGGTGACCGAAGCATAATTCCTGTCCTATTTATATTATTATCTTTACCTGTTTGAGCAGGATCTCTGAAGTGGTGAACAGTGACTTCCTGTTTGACTGGGGTATAAATATGGGGTGACACAGGCCTGGTTCTCTCTGAGGTTCTTCACCATGATGAAGAGCAGAGAACACAGCAATGAGGAGCAAAGAAAAGTTGTAGAGCTGCACAAATCTGACAATGGAGACAAGAACATCTCTCAGCAGTTCAAAATGTCAGTTTAAACAGATCAATAATGAAGAAGTTTAAAGAGACTGGAGATGTTAGACATCAACCTGGAAGAGGATGTGTCTGCAAACTGACTCTGTGAGAGGAGGATGGTTGGACTGGCTAAAGAGTCTCCAAGGATTAAAGCTGAAGAGGTCAGAGGTCAGTTGAATCTTGTGGTCAGAAAGTCTCCCTAACCACCAAGAAAAAAGCCTCTGTTGTCGTCCACAAGCTAACGCTGCTAAAGTTTGACAATCACCACTGGGACTTTCACAGGAAAAAGGTCAGAGGTCAGATGAGACCAAAGTAGAGCTTTTTGGTAACAAAAATTCCTTTTTTTTTTCTTTTTTTTTTCAATCTCCTTTTTTAAAAAAAAATAAAAATCTTGACATACACTTATGTATATCAACACCGATTCTTTCTATTCTATAAAGATCCACGTCTGGGAACAGAAAATAATAATCTTCCGACTTCTTGGATTTACACGTCGCTCTCTTTTCTCATGTGACACCAGTGGGGCTCCACATAAATTCCCTTATTACTGGTTAGCTGGGCTCCAAATTAACTGAAGCATCGGATTCAGATAAAGTACAAATGTTTTTTTTAACTGACAGGAAAAGCCAGACATGAAGTTGAGTCACTGTGGAAAACGTTGCATGAGTGAGCTGTGGAGTGGGTGCCGGTGACCTCCTTCCCCTGCAGGCCACCTGCTGATTCTTGTTGAACGCAAAGCGGGAAACAAACTCGGCTCCCGAACTCAAACCCACGTCTTCGCACATTTATTCGGATCACCAAGAAGTATTAAGTCGCAGCATGAGTTTTTAAGCAGACGTCGTAAAGCGCCGATCCGTTGTCCAGCTGTTTGGGCGCGGCTATAATTAGAACGCTTCCTGTATGTGAGTGGGCTTGAGATGACGAGTCAGTGATTGGTTGGAGGGGTGGAGGTTGAGAGTTTTAGATTACTCCACTTAGCTCCCACTTGGTCCACATCCAGCGTCCATCAGCTCCCCGCTGTTGTCACAGTATAAAATGTATAT
The DNA here is from genome assembly GCA_037951165.1 of Lophius americanus. Lineage (NCBI taxonomy): Eukaryota > Metazoa > Chordata > Actinopteri > Lophiiformes > Lophiidae > Lophius > Lophius americanus. Next base: position 395,864 of record JBBDHG010000025.1, on the reverse strand, counting down.
GTATGAATAGTATTAGACAAGCTAAACTAGCCCAACGCTGTCGCTTCAGGGTCTATCCCCAAAAAGACCCCAAACCCCTTTGCTGTACCTGATTGAACTCCTCAAATTTAATGTGACAATAAAGTCACAATAAAGTGTTTTTCGTAAAAAACAAGTCGTTATTAGAGGAAAGTATGATACAAGATAAATGTCCTTAAGGAAATACAAATGCACCAAATTTGGACTAAAGTGGACCAAAGGTTCGGAAAATAATGTTTTTACTGACAAAAAAAAAATATGAACTACTAAAGTATGTATATATATATATTCCTTTTTCTCATCGATTCATATACTCAAAATTTGGATGAAATCGGACCAACGGCCGAATATTTTAATCTGGCAGTTCATATTTTACTCACTAGGGGGAACTTTCTTCATGTAAAACAGTTTTCTGTACATAACTTGAAAATGTTTTAATGGATTATTATCAAATTCTATACTCACATAGAACCCTGTGCGAGGAAGAACTGTAGTGATTTTGGGAAAGATCGGTTGTAGGTTTCCAACACTAGGGGGAGCTTTGGCTCAAAATGTTGGTCCATTTTTGTGCAAAATGAATGAATATGAATGAATGAATATGAGCTCTATCTTGTAAACATGGTGTTTTACTTTAATAATTCATATTTTCTCTAGCAGTTCATATTTAACTCCCTGGGGGGAGCTATTTTCATGAAAAACACTTTTTTACACACTTTTCCTTAAATTCTCAATGAGGAGCCTTGGCTCCAGCATTGCTCCTCAGGCTGATTGTATTTGGGTTCCACTCATGTGCCACCTCCGTATGTTCATCCCAGGGTACCATTACCCCACCCACACACGGCAGTCAGGTCTGGGTGGAGTTGTGTGTGTGAATCTGAGGCGGCTTCTACCCCAACTTTGAGAAAGGGAATGAACCTCTATGATGTTTAATGGACTGAATCTCTGAGGTGGCTGCTTCCATAATCACCAGAACATCTGGTTGTGGCTCCATCTGTAGCATCCATCTGTAGCATCCATCTGTAGCATCCATCTGTAGCATCCATCTGTAGCATCCATCTGTAGCATCCATCTGTAGCATCTATCTGTAGCATCTATCTGTAGCATCTATCTGTAGCATCTATCTGTAGCATCTATCTGTAGCATCTATCTGTAGCATCTATCTGTAGCATCTATCTGTAGCATCTATCTGTAGCATCTATCTGTAGCATCTATCTGTAGCATCCATCTCTCTCATCTTCTTCCTTGTCCCACGTATGGAGGCTTGTTGACGAGGTCTGGTTGATGAGTCTTGGAAGGAGTGTCAGAAGGCTGATTACGGTAGAAGGCCGGCGTCCAGACACCAGAGCAGAGGATCTTCTGCTGCAGCTGGTTTTCCCACCTTGTCGTGGCTCCTAATAAAACTTCCTGTTGAAGCGAGCGTGAAGATATCGCACACACTCACTTCTGAGGCAGCTACAACGGGGAGAGTGGAGTGGGCTTATCGTGTTTCCTCTCAGGAAAGGATCCTGGCTGATCTCAGTCCAGCTGGGAGCCAAAGAAACGTCTGATAATCGGGTTGAGCTGCAAGGGTTTTCCTTTTTCCTACATGAGACCTCCACTAATGTTCTACAACTGGCTTTTACATAATTCAGCGTGAATAAATAGGCTCCTTCAGGTTCTGAGGTCCACGCTGGTGGACTCTCATCTGCAGCACATCCCACAGATGTTCTGGTGGGTTTGGGTCAGGCGACTGGGATGGTCATGACAGAACCTTTATTCTGTGACCTCTGAACCATTCTTGGGTTGATGTTGAGTTGATCTTTAGAACATTGTCCTGCTGGAAGGTCCAACCACGACCCACTTTAAGGTTCCTGACAGGCTTTTAGGTCTTCATCCAGTATCTGCTGGTGTTTGATGGAGTCCATGGAACCATATCTCTAACAAGATGTCCAGAACCTTTGGAGGAAAAATAGCCCCACAGCATCAGAGATCCTCCACCAGACTTCACACGGGATATGAGGGGCTTTTTTTTTCTTGCTACACCAAACACATCTTTAATCATTGTTACCAAAAAGCTCTACTTTGGTCTCATCTGACCTCTGACCTTGTTCCAGTGAAAGTCCCAGTGGTGTTTGTCAAACTGTAGCAGCGTTAGCTTGTGTGTGGACGAAAGCAGAGGTTTTTTTCTTGCTACCCTCCCAAACAGCTGGTGTTGGTGTCGGCGCCACCTGATGGTGGTTAGGGAGACTTTCTGACCTCTGACCTCTCTAGCTCTGATCCTTGGAGAGTCTTTATCCAGTCCAACCATCCTCCTCACAGTGTGTGGGGTCAGTTTGCAGACACGTCCCCTTCCAGGTTGATGTCTAACATCTCCAGTCTCTTTAAACTTCTTCATTATTGATCTAACTGTTCAAACTGACATTTTGAACTGCTGAGAGATGTTCTTGTCTCCATTGTCAGATTTGTTCAGCTCTACAACTTTTCTTTGCTCCTCATTGCTGTGTTCCCTGGTCTTCATCATGGTGAAGAACCTCAGAGAGAATCAGGCCTGTGTCCCCTCATATTTATACCCCAGTCAAACAGGAAGTCACCGTTCACCACTTCAGAGTTCCTGCTCACACAGGTGAAGATAGAAATATAAAACAGGACTGGAAATATTCTTCAGTCACCTTTTAATCACATGATTTTTTGCCTCTCATTATCCTCATTTTTATTTTTTACAGATTGATTTCTCAGCTAGGTCGCTCCGATCTTCCGTTGAATATGAGGCGACGGCAGTAGAGTCGATGCTGCTGGTAAAAAGTCTCTGCGGACTGTTTCTCCGTTTGCATGCAGGCATAGACTCTTTGAGTGACCGACCGAAACATTATAACCGGCAGCTGGAGAACGTTACTGATGCATAAACAGGCTGGACATCATGTTATTATGAGCATCTGCCTGCTTCTTGTTCGGCTGAACAGTCCTTTACTAAGTTTAACAAATGATGAAGAGCGAGTGATCGCTCACTCTGATCTCATCTTAGAAGACTTGCGATGGCTGTTTTTTCTTAGCTGCAGCAATTCTGACTGTAACAACGCGGCTGTTTTTCGATAAATCATTAAATAAGGGACCTGTTTTCCCGTTGTTAAATAACGGGCTAAGGGGGGCTTATGGGCTGGGGTGAGGGGTCGGGGTGTTTTCTCTGACACAGCGTCATGATTGGTAATAGATGGACTGTTGTTCAGGCTGTGTAAATAAGCAGAAGGCCGTACAAACATTGAAGCACACAAGAATGTGAGACACTGCCCTCAATTTATATACGTGTTTTTTTTTCTGCTCAGATCGTTTCCACATGAACACGTAGAGAAATCTCCATCAGCAGCAACAAAGACCATCGTATGACTCAAACAAATGATAATATTCAATATAGGGAATGATTTTATTTGTTATTGATTGGAAAATCAGCTTATCGGACTGTGTTTTTTTTTCTTCTTTACCTCGTTAATTAAAGGTGAAGTAAAGTGTGTGTGTGTGTGTGTGTGTGTGTGTTGTCGGTGTGAGCAGCGGCCCGTGTGTCTTTAAGAGGAGGGGCCTGACATTTATAGGAGTATTTTCCTGATGGGAGGGGGGGCTGAGAGAAGGAGGGAGTGTGTTAGGAATGAAGTTAGGAGCTGTGGAGGGTTCACACACAACCAGCAGAGCAGACGGAGGACAGCGCCGGCTGTCTGCCTCACACACATCCACAGCCCAGAGGGAGGAAGACTCTGACCTAAGAGGAGAAGGAAGGAAGAAGAAGACTGCAGGCATGGCCATGTATGAACCCGCCTACCTGCCTCCAAACGCAGAGGAGCAGGACTTCATCCAGGCGTACGAGAACGTCAGGGAGAAGTATAAAGGTAGGATGATGACAGCACGCACATGACTGTGTGATGATGGAGGAGGCGTCTTACAAGCATGCTCTTGTTGGAGGCGGGGCTTATTCACCTGTCTGTCTGGTATTACTGACTCTGCTCAGGTGCAAGAACGTGTGTGTGTGTGTGTGTGTGTGTGTGTGTGTGTGTGTTTGTGTTACAGCAGTGCCTCACTTTGATATTTGACCTCCGACCTTGACGAGAACTAAGGTTCTGCTGATTGTTACCCTGTGTCCAATCACAACAGAGGACATTAACAGGTGTCACGAGGCCCGACACTGAATTCTTTTATTAATGCATGATGGCAAACTCTTCCTCCCCTCGCGTCTTCATCTCATTCTGTCACTTCATCCCCCGGTGGGGTGGGGGCTCACCAGCGAGAATCGGCTGGGTTATCTGAGATAGGTTCTGGGAAATCTTCATGCGGCGCAGAAATGAATGAGAACATTTAGAATGTGAGGCTGGACTTTGTTTCCACAGCTGAAAGTTTGACCTCCATCATTTTTGCTTTTGGCGCTTTTCTTGACCTTTTTAACCCCCGAGAAGTTAAGATGTGACACAATAACTCAAAAGATATTTCATGGATGATTTTCACATTTTATGCCCACACAGACTTCAGTGTGAGGAGGGTCTTGAATGATTTTGGGGAAGGTTGCTTTTGTATTTCTGCCACTAGGGGTCGCTTTATTTCCAAAAGTTTTCGGGCCATAATTTGTGAACCGTTTGTCCGATTCAGTCCAAATGTCGAGGATATTAATCTTGTATATTTCAGATCTTAATTTAATAATCATTAGAGGTTTGTTGTCTTTGCATTCTTTTTCATATATAACCTTAGATTTAACTTTTAGGAGATCAGTCAGGTGGATTATATGTACAATGCAGGGGATTGGGGGCCTTTTCGGGGATTAATATCCCCAACGATTTTCCTACATCAGTGAGAAGAATTGGAGAACGGTTTGAATGAAAGCCTAAAAGTGGCAGAAATTCACTAACTAATTAAAACGACCGCAATCCCGTACGTCTTATTTTAGACCACTCGACTGTTTCATAGGAATTCAGCAAAACAATGTGGGCGGGGCCTGGATTTGACCCCCGGTAAAGAATGTGTAGAGTTCACAGAGGGACTTTGAAATGCAAATCAATCCATACCTAAGACTTTTAGTGAATTCTCGTATTTATATTCTTTTGCTTTCTTGATGTGTAGTCCTGTTTGTTTCATCTCCTCTGCTCCGACGGATTAACGAAGACGAGGAAGAGCTCCTCTATAAATATTGCCCCAGATTCCCTCCCTGGTAGCCAGAATCCGATGACTTCTAGGTCGGTGCTGAATCACTATTCTTTTCTGTGCATCAGCACATTTTCTGTTTCTCCTGCGTCCGCTTTAAAAGGCCGGCCCTTGATTTCCCTGTTATGGCGGTTTCAGACGTTTGTTTGTTGACGGTCAACAAACGGCAGCATTCCACTAAAGCCGCCTCCTCTGGACTCGGTATTTGGATTTTTGTAGCACAGCGGCAGGACAAAGGGCGGAGGGTTTTGTGTGGAAGGTGCCGTTATCAACTGCAAATAGAGCGGGGCTTTTCTGGCAGCAGCATTGTGGAAAGAGTGGAGGAGAGAGAGAGAGAGAGAGAGGAAACGGGACAACTGGTCCTTTCAGCAACGGCGTCACGTTGAGTTTGACAGGAATGCCGTTATTTTGCGTGTTTCTGTTTGTTGTGTGCGATGTGTCGGGAGGTAACGGGACGCAGTATCTCCGTGGCAGGTGTTTACGTTCCAGGCGCTCCTCTGCGTTCCTTCCTTCCTCGACGGCGTCTCGGTTCCTCCGAGGACCTGCTCTCCTTATTAAGGCACGGCGATGACACAGCCAATCACAGAGGTTGCTTCATATTTCTTTTGTCCAAGAATGTTTTTGTTTTTTGTGTTTTTTGCTGACGTCCTGCTGAATATCCCTGAATCATGACACGGACAGTAAAATCAGCCACTTCTCTGTGGAACAGAGACCTTTGTTGACCCTCTGGTGTGAATCGTTCTGTGCTGCCTGCAGTACCGGCAGTATAGAATGTGTAGAGATTTAACCGCTGATGCCCGACAGTGGAAAGTATTTAGTACGTAAACATTCTTCAGGAACCCAGCAGCACGAATGATTCTGGTATCTGTATCCCTTGAATCTAACCACCTGACCTTTGTCCATAACCTCAACTTTTTTTACAGCTAACAGCTGAGTTTGTCTGTCCTTTAGATATAAACCGGTCAGCCAAAACATTAAAACTGCAGGTGAATACTGAATAGCATTCATTATCTTGTTGAAATCCTTTAATTTCCTGCTCATCTGTTTGGTTGAGCACATTTTGAGATTCTTATTCTGATTGAAAAATCAGACTAAAGTTGTGTATTATGTGAACCAGTGGCAAAATGTATGTGCCAAATAGTAAGGGGCCGAGGACGGAGCCCTGGGGGACACCGTAGGTCAAAGGGGCCATCGAGGAGGAGGAATTAAGAGAAAGAAAGAGAGAGTCTTATTTGATCAGTTGGATTTTAAGATGTCTTTATTATAACCAAACAAAGTCTAATAAGGGTCAAACCGTTTTTCTAAAAACATGCTTCAACCAAAAGTCTGAGCTAATCCAATTAAAAAAATTTCAGTTTTTCATGAAATACAAAATATAAATATTAAATCATTTCTTAGATCGGATTCTTTTGAACTGTGTAAAAACATGTTTGACCAAATAATTTGTCATTTTATGGTAAATGTAGTGTCTAAGATATAAAATTTATAAATGCCCCAAAAAGACCTGAAATAAGCAAAGAAGTCATTTTTCCACAGGCGAGGACATAAAAGCGTTAATTAAGTCAGGGGTCAGCGGGTCGGATATATTAGACATCATGTCCTCATTTGTCCAGAAGTCCATGTGTTGGTACGTACACTGTAAATAAATGCTGTTAATACACAGCGTGATTTCAGCAGTATTATCACTTTCAAATACGATATTTAACCGTTAACACCAAAGAAATTACATTAATTTACTGTTTTTAACAAATTTTTATTAAAATGTATGCAAAAATACAAACTAATCAGTTCACTGTAAGATACTGTTAAAATTATAGTTTTTACGAATAGTACAAAACCTTTCATTTAGGTAACAGTGAAATAATGTTAGATTTACAGTAATAATATGCGCCGCTGGCAGTTTACGGTTTGTTTTAAACGGGGAAAAGTAATTAAAAACCTTATTCAGCTGTGATTTTCCTTTTTAAAAAAATACAAAGCGTTAAATTTAAGTGACATTAAACATTTTGCAGTGAGTAAATGGAAACGCTGCGGCCGGTTGTTTACGGTTTGTTTTTAAAAGCAAAACAATTTTTAAAAAAAAGAGCCTTTCATACCGTATTTTTCATCAACAGTCCAAAAAATGTTGAATAAAAGTGACAGTAATAAAATAAAAATTTAACAGGAAAGTTTTAACAGTGTACCAAATGGTTAAGTGGCGAGGGGGCCACGGGGGCCCGAGGCTCACTGAAGCAAAGGTGACCAAATGTCAGTCTTGTCCGATCCCACAGAAGGGAGGGTGTATAAAAGTTCCTGCTGGTTCTGACAGAGTGGTGTCAGAACACAAAGTCGGTCTCGGAGCGGTTTTGACGTCTAAAGGGGGACCCAAAAAATTAAGCAGGCGGTTATAAAATACGTCTGCGTCTGCTAAGACCCGTTTGTTACCATGATCCATCTAAAAAAAAAAAGAATACCCTCTTAGAGTCCTTTAACATTCCAGAGTCGGAACCAAGGTTTGAGTTTCTGTTGAACTGTGGGAACCTGATCTGAGAACATTTGGTTTCACATGCCGGCTTTTCAAGCAGACTATAGAACCTATGATGACACACATCCTGTGGACATCTGGCGGGGGTCTCTCCACGGCTGATCATTGACGGACTTGTAGACCGACATGCCTCTGATGTCGGCCCGTTCTCGGTTCAGTGCGTCTCGCTCCTCCTCGCATAAAGTGGAATAAAATATCTCAGATTTATTACATACGTTTTTGGCCTATGACCAACCGGTTTGTTCTCCTTCTGTTATTTTTTGGTGAGAACACTGTTATGTCATTTCGTTGATCCCAAAGTCCCATCCATAAGAACCGTAAGAGGGTTTTTTTTTTACAGTGTAACCGAACCAAACCCTGGTTCAGTGTTTGGATCAGGGTCGGGGCTTAAACCTTTATTCTATCAGCTTGACTATAAACGTTGGCTAATTTTTACTATTTATCATTTTCAAAACTTACATACACCTTAATGTGAGGAAGAACGGGATTGATTTTTGGAAAGGTCAGTTGTATTTTTTTGGACACCAGGGGGAGCTAATTTCCCAACCGTTGGTCTGATTTAGTCCAGATTTGGTGCCGATGAATCGACTCGAGGAGATCTATCGTGTATTTATCATGTATTACTCCAGTAGTTCATATTCTACCCACTAGGGGGAGCTTTTTATTTAGGAAAAACTCTGCTTTTAGGACAACACTTATTGTTTTGATTGGCTGATAGATTTAAGATGAGTTAATTTAGTTTAATTTATTTAATTTGAGGAGCTCAATCTGGGGGATTGATTGTACAACCCAGGGGAATGGGGGCTTCCATTGGATATACCCTTGCAGTATTTTTCGCCTAGTCAGAACTATAATTGTAGATATCTGCTGTCATTTTGAACAGTCATAATTCCAGTTAAAGACATCAATAACGTCATTTTGACTAGCTAAATTTAAGATATTTAAAAATAACTGTGTGGCCTTTATAGAATTAAAGGCCATATTAATTTAACACCAAGTTAAATTAAGTATTATTGAACCTAAAATTTAAGTTGGAAATACTCTATTGTGTAACCAGTGGAACAAGTTTTTTTTTTTTTTTTTTAAAACACAACCTAACAACACACTTTTTACAGTGCATAATATTTGTTTTAAAATGCCGAAGTTTGAATTTTACCTTTTTATGTCTTTGGGATCTAATTATAACTATAAAAAGGAAACTGTTGATCAAATTAAAGAAATTACTTAACCTTAATTAAAGTATTTTAATAAGTTTATTTAAGTCTTACTTATTGATGGAATATAATGAAGTAATTTCTTTTAGTTCATCAAACAATTCTTTATTTACAGTGTAAAATTAGAGTTCTAGATTTAATGAAGTTTCATAAACCAATAATGAATATCCAGTGTCGTGAATAAATCTTCAAAGGGCTTCCCCTCTATAGACCCCGCCTCTTTTTGTCCGACCAATACCGGCTGTTTGATCCGGGCCGTAAGTCCGGAGAATTTTCCCCACCTTTAAATGGAGGTCTTCATCAAACTGAAGAGGAAGGTGTGTTAGCTTCTTTAGCTACAGTGTCGACATCATTTCATGTTTAGCTTCTTAACAAGCTAAAAAATAATGCGAAACCTTTAACGGATGTTAGAAAGATGATTAATTAAAGGTTTATCTTATCTTAATGGAGCGTCTGTGCTTCTACTACGCAGAGAAACTACACTCAAAAAAATTCGTATAGGAAATGTATTTTAAGTAAACTGACAATAACATTTTTATATAAAGTGCAAAACCTTTTTTTTATAGTGTTTTTATCAGAGTTATCTCTAATAGATGACGCACCCGGGTTTGTTTATTTGCCTTTCAGATTCTTTGAAGCACTGCCGGGCAACAACAGAGGGGAATATACGTCACTGCTGACCCCCCATTTGCATCTTATCGTTGTTGTGTGCAAGTGATTGGTCGAGCGAGGGGTAAGAGAGGGAGCAGTGAGACGAAGGGGGTGTAAATGTGTAACGGTGAAGGTAGCAGGAAGTAGTTACTCAGAGTTTTGTTGGCGAAAATGGACTTATCTGTGTCCAACAGGAAGCAGTTGTCTGTGAATAAGAGCTTCAGCTTTTAAGTATCCAAAGCGGGGGCACAAACAAAAGTCGAGTACAGGTATCGGTATCTTGTCATATCAACATGGGTTCTAATGTTTCGGCCCTTTAGGCCTCCATAAGAGCAGAGAAGAACTGGAAATCAGACAGTTTCCATAAGGTGGTAACTTCTGGGATAAAAAAGGGTAGAAATTATTGCAAATCTGTCCGTTAATTCCCCTCAAATGCCCCAATTTATGAATTTAATCATCGTTAATACATGTTAAAACCAACCTCCCAGGTAAAACTTCATGCAAATCTGTTAATTAGTCTTTGGGTTTCTCATAATCCTGCATCTGAACAAACAAACAGGCAGAAAAAAACAACGGATGTAAAGTCACTCCCTCCTTTCACGAGGCCAAACTTTGAATATCGGTGTATTTTTCTGTAAGTGTGAAAGTCGGCATGAATGGAAGTCGGCGCTGTGATGAACTGGAGGCCAATGTCAGCTGTCATAGGCTCCACTCCCCCTCATAGCCCTGAACAGAAGAAGCAGTTCTACAAAATAAAAGGCTGTAATAAAGTGATTATAACACTTAAAAAAAAAATAAATAATAATATGTATATTTTATTTTTTTAAATGATTTAATTTCGTATCTTTATATCTCAAAGTTAAATCGTTCCAGGTTTCATCATATGAGGCCCTCTTTTAAAGGGGTGCTGTGTAAAAAGTCCACCATTATTACGTTATTAACATTCACCTGATGACATAAAATATAATTTCAGGCCGTATCTTTCTAACCTTACCCACTGCTGTCTCATTGTCTCCACGTAATTGAAGCCGGCTGGACGTCAGAGACCTGGCTGTCTTCCTACTGTCCCGTAATGCAATTTATGCTAGCAGCTGAAGACGACCTTACTGGGCAGCCTAAGCCGGGGGGGGGGGGGGCAGCAGGCCAGCAGGCCAGCAGGCCATGTGGGAGCAGAGACATGGCAGGAATCCATATTTTACCCAGCGTGCATCCTGCAGTGCCCTGTCCTCTGCCCCCACAGGGCTTAAAATAACACCTAAATATAGCCGCCGCCGCATCGGTCACTCAATTAAACGGTTATTTTTGGCAAACCCCATTGTCTGCTAAGGCTAATTTAAATTCCAGCTTCCTCTTGGCCGGAAAAATTAAAACATTCAAGAGGTATTAACCTCGGTCAAACTTTAATGTGCCCTCAAGAAACCGGAAAAGGAACAATGGAGAGTGTCTAACAAGAACCTTTTAAGCCCAATATGGAGTCACAGATTTATCTCTATGAATGACGGCAGGGCCTTGAATTGTGTGAATGAAAAAAACATTTTTAAAGGCATCTGTGTTATAAACAGTTTACTCTTTGACAGGTTGCCAGTATAAAGAAATTAAAAGTACTTAACGTCGTTTCGCACAGGGGGAGCGTTTACTTGCAGAGGCGGATGGGTTCACTGATAAACTGGTCAAAAAAAAGAGATTAGCACTAACTCTAATTATTGTAAATGAATATTCATCTTTTAACTTAACATGAATAACTATTTACAAATTAAAATAAAAAAACATTTGCAAATGAAATAGTCACTCTGATTATCTATTTTTCAACATAAATAAAAAAAAATACATATAACCTTTCAATTTTTAAAAAAATATAATCAATGATTTCACTCAAAAAAAAAAGAAAAGAAAAATATCGTAAGAAATATTTTGTTTCCTTCTGCTGAGCCGTGTATTTCAAGTGCTCTTACTTTGAAGGATCGCCGCGGAAGTAAGGTTGATCGGCATTGTGTATTTGTTCTGACTTGATGCAATAAGCATAAATCAATGCTAATTCTTTAGCATGTATATGCCAATCCCATTATATGTTAGCATTAAGCTAAACGAATTTCATGTTTTTTCATATTGTTTGAAAAAACATTAAATTCGGCTATTATCTACTTGGCTGGGTCTAAATTTACCTGGGCTGAACGCCAAAGTTGAACTCGTGTACGGGAAACCGACGACTAAATGAGGTTTCACTCCATGTCGATGCTTTAGACCAAGAAATGACGCAGATTACCGAGATGTTGTCTTTCAAATTGGATTTTCCTTTCTGGTTTCTTTCTTAGGGAAATGTCAAGCAGTTTGTGGTTTTCCTTTCGTTGGACAAACAGTCGTCGTAGCCTCTCCTCTCCAGCAAGATTAAAGCAAGATTAAAGCAAGAGAAAACACAAACACAAATCATAATTAATCTAGATTTCTTTTGATATCATTATTAAAACAATAGTTAAGATAAGAAAGAGTGATTAGTATAACTGCCGGCGTGACCTCTATTCTGTCTGTCTTGTGGTTGCATTGATTTGGCTGATTCTGCCCATACAAGGAGTAGAAAGTTATATTTTCATCTTTACTGGTAGATTTCTGTCTGTCTTTGCTAGAACTGTTATTAGTATTGGTTTGTTTGAAATTCAGATAACTCAAAAGGTTTTGAATGGATTTTTATGTATTCAGGCATATTTGGTATGATGATGGGGTGGGGCCACATGGGTGACATCATCGCTTTGTCAAGCCCAGCAGACACAGAGTCGGGCAGGTTGTGGCGTCGCCATAGTAGCACAGAATGTAGCCTCTGACAGGCCTATAGTTCTTCATTATGACTGGGGCCAACATTCATTCATTCATTTATCTCTCACCGCTTATTCTGATCCCGATCGTTGGGGCTAAAACGATCAGCTGATATTTTGGGCAAGAGGCGGGGCTTAACCTGGAATAGTCGCCGGTTCATCACCGTGCTAACAAATAGAAGGCAGACAACAATTCATGCTCAGATTCACTCTACATGCAAATTACAAAGGAAACTAGGAAGAACTCAGCGAACGCAAGCTGCCGCCAAATGACATCATTGCCTAAGTTAACGTCATTGAATGTAGATACATGACTAATTTATGAGTTATTGCCAAAATACCTTCCATGGTTCTGATTTAGAAAAAGTTATAGTGAAGTTTCTCTGTTATCTTACTAACAATCAAACAAAGGAACAAACAAAGGTTAAAAACAAAAACCTCATGGGCGGAGTAAATTACGATACGTTAAAGTTTAGCGGGTTCACGCGTTTTTTCCCTCAACAACAGAGGAGAGTATTTTACAGCTGAATGTGAGCGTTACCCAGCATGCAAACCAAACAGGAAAGTCCCTGTTATGGGCTTTCCGTTTAAATTCCCCGAATGAAATGAGGCTCCAAGTTAAAAGCATGTGGCGTTTATCTCCATCTGTGTGGGGTCCGGAAATACTGAGCATTTCTGTAGTCATTAAAGATGGTGGGTCCTTCCTTCTTCGGATCATCGTATTTATTATTTTGCGTCAGCATCCTGGTGCCTGGGACAGATCAGCGTTGACAGGCACCGAACCGGGGTCAAAGGTTACTGTGAGTCAGAGCCTGATAGCGGGGACCCTGCTGGGATTCCTCCGCGGCCTTATATGGGAGAGAGAAGACGCTCCGGAGGGATGCTCCCTCAATCTGTCGGCCTTCCTGTCAAACACTCAGACCAGAAGCTCTTTAATACTTGAATCTGTGTGTTTTGAGAGAGAGAGAGAGAGAGAGAGAGAGAGAGAGAGAGAGAGAGAGAGAGAGAGAGAGAGAGAGAGAGAGAGAGAGAGAGAGAGAGAGAGAGAGAGAGAGAGAGAGAGAGAGAGAGATGAGAGAGAGAGAGAGAGAGGAGAGAGAGAGAGAGAGAGAGGAGTGAGAGAGAAGAGAGAGAGAGAGAGAGAGAGAGAGATCGAGAGAGAGAGAGAGAGTGTGAGAGAGTGTGAGAGAGTGTGAATGAATGTGAATGAATGAAAGAGACGGGCAGTGAGGTTTGATCCCTGATGTGTATTCTAAGTGATAATAAAACATGCCGGTCACTTATCCTGACTTTCTTTGGCTGTCGTTCGACTGAGCTGAACATGGAGGTGAATAATCAAGTTTAGAGGAAACCCAGGTTTGCACAACTCTGGTTCTATTTTTTTCTGGGGTAACCAGGGGGGAAAAAAGTGCCAATGCGGCAAATCTGATGTCAAAATATATTTGATTGACATTTTTCAGTATCGAGCGAGGTCATTATTCAGCACAATGACACTTGACTGTCAGTTTGGACTGCCTACATCTCAGCATGATATAAAACATTATTCCTGTCGGGGAAATTGTGTTTAACAATTTAGAGTAAGACGGCGCTCACGCTGACCCAAGACCGGTTCTTGTTCTTGTGGGTGTTTACCTCCGTCAAGAAGGTTTATATTTCCCTCCTGTGCGTTTGTCTTTTTGTTTGTTTGTTGACAACATAATGGAAAAACTACAGAACCGAATTGCGTGAAATTTTACGCAGAGTTAGGTTTTAACATATTCTAGATGTGATTAAATTTTGATTTAAAAAAAAGAAAAAAGGCAATTGCTGCATTTGTTCCTATTATTCCTTTGATATTCCTTATGGGGGTGGAGCTTAGGGCTCAGTTTCAAGAGTTCCTTTGATGTTCACACGGGGGAGAAGCCATGGGCTCAGTGGGCTGAACAGAGACACTGAAGTGGAAGGCGGGGGATTGCTTCTACAATGAAGGAGATTGGGGGCTTTTCGAGAACATCATCGTAGTTCCGGTTGTGTGTCTGCTTTAAAGTCTAATAATAAAACCTTCAGAGGCAAACACGTCTTCAATCTCCACAGGCTAAAATAACGTTAGCATACACAGCCGTCATACACATGTGGTTATACACAGTCGGATGTATTTCTGCTGTCTCACTGTGTCACGCCGTGCTTCAGACGCTACCCGCTACCGATGATCCCGTTTAAGCTGTTCGCTTTGAAAAAAAAAGAAAAAGTGCTTAACGGTACTTAACCGGGATAAAGAGTGGCAGTTGTCCGTTTGACAGACCTCCATTCATGAGAGTGGAACCAAACCTTCCAGCCGGGCCCGGACTCCAGCCTCGCTGCTGCTGCTGCTGTTTGTATAAACCTCGGGAGTCCATGTGTTATTAGAGCGTTAAGAGTTTCTCTCTCTGTTTTTAGGAGCTCAAACTGCTGAGAGGGGAGAAAAAAAAAACCCGTGTGTGGAAAACACCGAGGCTTTAACACCTGAGTAGTGTCCCACAAAGAGACTCGGCGTTCTCCTGCAGGGCTGGGCGTTTTTTTTTATTCTGCTGCTGTAGCTTTAAGGCTCCAATGGGTAATGAAAAAGTTAATGAGGAAAATAAAATCTCACACACACACACACACACACATGCATACCAGTGCTGCAACACACTACTGTAGATGGAAAGGTTCTTTTAAAAAGCGGAGGAGTCACCACCTCCAACGCTTGGAGAACATTCTCTCCCCCTCGTTTCTCAAGCCCCCCCCCTCACGTGAAACCAACTGGTGTGAGGTTCCCCCATATGTGCATAACTCTGGATCTGAGTATGAGACATGGATAAATGAAGGGATGAAGCACGATGTGTGGGTTAAAAATAAAAGTCAAAGGGATGCCCGGTGTGTTTCCTTAAAAGAGAGAATCCAGAGTTCTTGGAATGATGTCGACAAAATTCTTTTTGCACACATCTATCACAAGCACAATAAGGTGCTTCCTTGACTCTTTACTCCCAAACCAATTAAATAGGAGAACGTTTGATGCTCGGGAAGCTGCGGTATCGTACAGGACGTCCTCTTCATCTCCCACTGTTGGACCCTCTGTGGGTTTATGAAGACATGTGACGTAGTAGATGAAGCAGAACTTTCAGACCAGAAAAAACAAACTCGTCCTCTGAGCCTAATCTTATAGAAACAGGATTGTTAAAGCAGAATATGAGTCTAATTATGGCGTTACGTTTGTCTACCTAGTGACAGTGTATTTATCATAAAGTTGTTATTTTGGAAACGATTTACTCCTTTTTTGATCTTTAACATCTCCTACTGTGGCACCGTAATTTTTACTGATATCTTTTACAGTGTGGTATTAACGTTTAAAATTACTGTAAAAAACAAACAAACGACCTTTAACCATTTTAGTGAGAGCATACCTTTAATGCTACAGAATATAGATAATATAATCGTAAAGAATAGTGTGTATATAGCTACTGTTATTTAACCCTCAATGATATATATATCTATTTTACTTCTTTTTTTTTTACAGTGTAACTGTTAAAAAGTCCCTATTTGGGACATAGTCACTGTAAAAACACGATGAATGTCGAGTTTCCAGCAGACGAAAAAAGGCGATGCTGTGCGAACGCTGGCAACGGATGAGCCGCGTGAAATAGTTTGTCAGTAATGGACGTGCCGTCGGTTCCACTGTGGATTGAAGCGATGAATATCCGCCGTGAAGGACTCCTCTGTTGAGAGAGAGAGAGAGAGAGAGAGAGAGAGGTCGTCAACATAATTTTATTCACATTTGAAAACTTTCCAGAAGCTAGAGGTCAAAGCTGTCGGAAGCGTTTTCCGCTCCGATGGGACTCCAACAGACTGGAGGCGTCTTACGTTAAAGTGAGTAATGACCGAAAGCACCTGAGCGTCACTCCTATTAGCGGCTACCGATGAACACGAGCTCGTGACTTCAGCGCCGTCATTTCCTGCCACTAAAAGGCGAGGGGTTTATTGGCGGTCAGTGGTATTCAAGCCAACTGGTTCCCGGTGGTGTGATAGTCACTTCACGGGCCAGGAATGTCGCGGCAAGTCGCCCCGCACAGCTGACGGCGTGGGAGGGGGGATTGCGCCCCACGTGCGTGCACACACACCAACACACCGACGCTGTGCATGAAGTTTCCAACACAAACATGAGACAGCAAACATACCACGATCATTCTACTCTGTTGGCAGGACTCTTCATCTCTGGTCTCAGATGCCAGAACCGGGGGAGTAAAACTTGTTAGCCACCCCAAATACCTTCCACCGCCGTATTATCTTCGGCTTTTGGTGGAGGACGCAGGATGAACGGTAGTTGGTGAAAAAACTACCTTAGATGGTGTGGAGTAAGGAGATTAATCAGGGAAAAAAAAGGGCAGCCCACGCCGGCCTCACATAAAAGGCATGATGTGGTTCTGAGATAAAAAAGCACCTCTGAGGTCACAGGCTGCTGTTTAACTAAACAGGGACTCTGTATGTTGACTGGCAGGTCTCTGAGGGGCGGGACCATTCTCCGTCCAACCGCAGGTCATAAAACGACCCTGGAAAAAGAAAAAAAGTTGTTTGTTTTCTTATCTCAAAGTTCAAATCGCAGCCAATTCTGTGTTTCCTGCGCTACTGTAAGCTGTAACGTGACACCGCTCAAGCCCGCCGCCGTCCCACTGCAGTTGCTCCTCGGGAACTTTTCATCCGCTCATGGTCGTGTTTTGAAATGTTTGACAAGAGCGTTTAGGAGGAATGAAGAAAGTGTGCAACCCGTTACGGTTCTCTCACTGAGTTGTTGCAGCTGTTGTCACGGTTCAGGCAGGACGCACGAACGGTCCGTGTGCAGCAGAACCCCGGCGGGTCACATGAGGCCAGGAGAGCCGTGACCTCTGCTAGACATACCGTAAAGTTGCAGCTGACGGCGTGGAGTGACTATCAAGAATACGATCTGACGGTGTAATTAAAAAGTAATTACTCGCCCACATGTCAAGGCCGTGATGCGCCGCTGACTCCCTGCTGCAGCCGGACCCTTCATCGGAATCAAATAACTTTTAATCTAGAGTGTTTTATAGGGAGAGAAAACGCGGGTATGCAGTTTATCAAGGCTGTTTTCACTCCAAAGTACTTTTGTACTTCTAAAATAAATTATTTTAAAAATTGACCGCTTTATTTAAGCCTCCTTAAAATAAACTTAAATCACCCTAAAATTAATTTATCTTCAGGGTTAGTAACTTTTTTGCCCATTACTATGTATGTCTAATATGGAATATATAACCTTGTGTGATTAATCTGTCTTAAAAAAAAGGGGTTAGCTAATAGGGATAGCTAATAGTCCCAAAAAGGGGCTATTAGGGGCGAAAATGGGATGTTTAGCCCGATGAGAGATTTTGGTTTCAAAATACCACCTATTTACCTACATAAATGTGTGTGTGTGTGTATATATATATATATATATATATATATATATATATATATTAAACCGTTTGCCAAGTTTTCTATTATGTTTTCACAAATCACTTGCCCTCTCTAGCTCTTCCCCTCTCTCATCTACTCCATCTCTTGCCCTCACCCTCTACATTGCTCGCTCTCTCTCACTCATCCTCTCTTCTCATCCTTTCATTATCTGTCCCTCTCAGCCTGTCCATCATTCTCCCTCACTCTCGCACTCTCTATTGCTTGCTGTCTCCATAGATCGCCCTCTCTCTCATCCTCTCTCTTCCTCTCTATCACTCCCCCTCTCTCGTCTTCTCTATATCTGGCCCTCTCTCTCATCCTCTCTAACTCTCATCGTATCTATAGTACGCCCTCTCTCTCATCCAATCTATAGTTCGCCCTTTCTCTAATCCTCTCTCTCTTCCTCTCTATCACTTATCCTCTATCTCATCCTCACTATAGATTGCCTTCTCTCTCTCTTCCTCTCTCTCGTCCTCTCTATCTCTCGTCCTTTCTCTTGTCCTCTCTCTCTCTTGCCCTCTCTCTCATCCTCTCTCTCTCCTGCCCTCTCAAACACTTGCAAAATGTATCAGACCCTAAACGGGTCAAAGGGAAATGGATGCTGGGTCTGCAGCATCCCGATGAGTCGCTCTCTTGTAAAGCAGCTCCACAGACTCTTCTCATATTTTTGTGGCCACAGAGGATCCAAACTGGAGACCTTCTCCAGATGTGCTGCTGGAGAGCTCACATCTGCAGGATTCCTCTGGCTGGCTGACCTCCTGCTGATCCCAGGCAAAGTGACATTTTCTGGACTGGATGAATCCAAATCTGACTACAACAGAATTGTTTTGCAGTAACGGCCAAAGAATGTTATTACTTATTTATTACACTGCACAGCCACTCCTTTTCCAATGGTGGTGTGTGGTTGGTGGTGGAGTTGCTGAGTCGTCAGTTTAGTTTCGTCAGCTCTGATCACATGCTTAGATGTCGGGTGTGTTCACACGTGGCAAGTTTGGTTTGGTTTTAAACAAACACTGGTGTGATGCTCTGTTAGCGCTTCATCAGAACGTGCGTGAACTGTTTCTTATGCAAACGAGCTTCCAAACAAACTCTGGTTTAGTTTGACTGAAATATGGAGGCGGCACAGAACAAACATCAAAATTAGCATACGTGATTTTCAGATGCGAAACTCGCCATTCTTGGAATCTTATTCTACAGGTCTAAACCGGCGCTTTGTTCTTTATTCTAACGAGACCCAACTGAAGGTAGAAGAGAGAGAGGGCGAACGATGGAGAGGATGAGAGGGAGGGCGAACGATGGAGAGGATGAGGGGGAGAGCGAATAATGGAGAGGATGAGAGAGAGGGCGAACGACGGGGAGGATGAGAGAGAGGGCGTGCGACGGAGAGGATGAGAGGGAGGGCGTGCGACGGAGAGGATGAGAGGGAGGGCGTGCGACGGAGAGGATGAGAGGGAGGGCGTGCGACGGAGAGGATGAGAGAGAGGGCGAACGACGGAGGATGAGAGAGAGGGTGAACGACGGAGGATGAGAGAGAGGGCGAACGACGGAGGATGAGAGAGAGGGCGAACGACGGAGGATGAGAGAGAGGGCGAACGACGGAGGATGAGAGAGAGGGCGAACGACGGAAGATGAGAGAGAGGGCGAACGACGGAGGATGAGAGAGAGGGCGAACGACGGAGGATGAGAGGGAGGGCGAGCGACGGAGAGGATGAGAGGGAGGGCGAGTGACGGAGAGGATGAGAGGGAGGGCGAGTGGCGGAGAGGATGAGAGGGAGGGCGAGCGACGGAGAGGATGAGAGGGAGGGCGAGCGACGGAGAGGATGAGAGGGAGGGAGATGGTGAGAGATTACGAGAGTGAGAGAGACCAGACATCAGAGTGCATTCAGCTCGGCACACGGCAGCGTTTCAGGAGGTTGTTTGTTCCATCTAACTATATCCCATGAATATGTGATAAGATCTGTGTGGTCAGACTGTGGCGCTGGTTTCTTCGTCTGCCTCTTGTTTAGTTCTGGTTCGGTGTTAAAGACGTGTGATGGCTAAGAGATCCAGGACTGAAAATGTGTTTGTGCATAAAATCGGAGAAATGTCTGGTTTTGATCCAGAAGGAGAAAAACAGAAACCTCAGTTGTTGAATTATAAGAGATAAAGTTACGACTAGAGGTGATGAGAAAGTTAATCAGGGGTCTGTTTTATGTGACTGTGATTTGGACCCGGTAAACTCTGAGACCCGGTGTTGGAATAGAGACCGACCCGACCCGATGGTGTTAATGTCGTCGGAGTTGAATGGGTCAGTCTGTCAGACATGCAGAAAAAGTCCCACGAGTCCCAGCTGCCGCCCTGAGAGCAGAGCACAGAGCCAGAACGGCGCCTCCGGCAGAAACTCCCCGTCATGCTTCACAGAGACAGAAAAAGATGATGAGGCACTTTAGAAGTCAGGAAGTAAAGATAGAAATGAAAGTGAGACAAACATGAGTCAGAGCAGAAAGGGGGCGTGGCCAACTTTAAGACCCGGTGTCTGAGGTCACGCTCAGCTCAGTTTATCTGGATTATGGGTTCTGTGTTAGGTGAGACGGGGGTCTTCTTGTTGTCACTCATATTTAATCAGTGTTTTTTGGTGCCAAAAAGTTGGGGTTAATATGGAAACACATCCTTTGTGTTAACACGATAACTCCAAAACCGTCTAATTGATCGAGTCCAAATGTTGTACCCACATGGAACTGGAAGAGAAGAAGAACTGGAGAGGAATTTTGGGAATGGTCAGTTTCATATTTCAGCCACTAGAGGGAGATGTATCTTAAAACTTTTTCAAACCATAGTTTCTCAACAGTTGGTCCAATTTTCTTCAAGTTTGTTGCTTTTGAAAGGACTTTTATATCTTTCACTCTTGTAGTTCATATTTTACTCACCAGGGGGGTTTTTCATGGAAAAGGGTTTCTCGTCCATAACTTCTCTAACCATCAGTCCAGTTATGTCTAAATTTGGCGCCGATTAATTGAAATAAGGAGATCTGTCTTGTTTTATTCCTAGTTAACTGTATTTATCTTCATCATTGAGTCACTGTGGGATCTGATCCTAGAACAGACTGCTGACTTCCTAGAAATAGTTAGGTTGAGTCACTGTGGACTGTTTAAGAGTATTTAATGAGTCAGATTTAATCTGAGGAGTTCAATCAGGGGGGTTGCTGGTGGAACGCAGGGGATTCTGGGATAAACCTCTGCTGAGGATGATGACGGTTCAGTCATAGTGGAAATGGAACTCAATCCTTTAATCTGTGGTTTAATCACCAACTGACGCTCTTAAATGTAGATTTTGTTTAAATGAACATAGAGTTATGTTAAAAATGGGTAAAAGGTGCGATGAAATATTTTTATTTAAAGGTGGAATATTTCAATTATCAAAGATTTGATCCAGAAAAGGATGTTTTGTAATGTAAGAATGTGTAACAAAGCAGATTTAACACAAGACAGCCCTTCAAAGGGAAGGGTAACCGTGGATCAGAACCGTGGTCCTGCAGAATCAGCAAGTTTTTCCGTCTATATTTGATTCGCTTTTCTCTCCGGTTTCGACGCCTCCTTCATTTATGAGCGTTTAGCAGCTTGTAGGGATTTTAAAATACCTAAATGCTCATTAAAAGGCCTTTAGTCTTCTCATCATGCTGTCTGAGTTCATCTCGGCTCCACAGGGTCCGAACCGCCCCTAGTGGATCAGTGTCTCCATAACAACCGGGCCCGACCAGCAGAAACGTTCAGGAATGAATAAAGGAATAAAATCTGACTTGATTTCTTTATAAGTGACTGACTGGTGAATTTTATTTCACTTCATACCGCCTGAAACGGTGATGTCATTGAGGGGGCGTCGTCATGTTCTTTAATCGGACCCTCCTCTTTCTCTCCCGGAACCTGGCGATTGACGCATTATGAATCTGAAACGACTTTATCTCCCTGGCGATGGTTGCGCTCCAGCCAACTGTCTGTCAGCCGATGAGTCAGAGCGTGGGTGGCGGTCCGTCAGAGGAAACTCCCACCCTCGTCTTCTTCTGCAAATAGAATGTGACTTGGAGCAGAACCGTCCAGAGCCCGTCTCCCTGTTGTGTTCCGTCCAAATCCAAAAACAAGAGGCTCTTTATATAGGGAGGGACCTCATAAGACTTGACGGCCCCCCCTTGGGACCTGGACTCAAGTCTTCATGGGCGGAGCATTGGAGGAAACCTGCAGGCCTTCTTTCCCCTCTGTCTCAATTACCCATAATTCCTCAGCAGCGTAGCGTCCATTAGGTTCTAACAGCTGCGTGACGTTTGTCCCTCAACGTTCTATAGACTGTAAACTATGGGATGTCTCTCAGGGAAGTCGGATCCGTTCGGTTCCGCGGCTTTATCACAGAGCGTCTCTGTGGACGGTCCTGCTGACTGCTGTCCGGGCCTCTAAGCTGGTACATTGGGCCGGAGATTTGAGTGGACGCGTGACATCAGACAAAAGGAATGTTTTGTCTGGATGTGCAGAGTTACCAGTCTGATGTGGACCGGGAAACGGGCCGAGGGCCAAGTTGTTGGCTCATTGAGAGAGAAAACGAGAGATTTCTAGATCAAACCATCTCTTTGTCAGATAACGTGTCACTCGGTTGCCAAGCGATGCAATCTTTTGTTTACACTCTTGTTTACACTGCTGTAAATATTTAACACTCGCCGTTTAATCACTTGTTTACTGACACGTTCACTCTCAGAAACATTTAACCCGTCTATGACCAGAATCTCTGTGGTACTTGTGTGGCAGAAAACTTTTTTGCTGTTATAACTTGCTGCAAACTTGCTACAGATCCAGACGACGGCTTCTGGTTCCTGAAGAACACCGGGCTTCCTCTTCACGACGAAGGTGACGAGAATTTATTGCGCCATTTAAATAAAAACTCAAGAATCTCCGCTGTGGACGCTGGAGGTTTCTGGGATTATCACTGATCCACCGCTGTGCTTCACTGTGGGTAGGGTGTTATTTTCGGCATTGTCCTGCCAGAACGCCGGGCCCGTCCGTGGCAGAACTTTGTTTTATTGCTCCACGCAGAAGCGTCCGGCGACTTTTATGCTTTAGACTGATTTTGTGCCGCGAGAGACAACTTTCTTGCGGGTCAGCATTCTTTTACGTTGCGAAAATATAGATTTAACAGAAAAAAAAACAACCTTCAGTCCATTTTTTATAACGTTTCACTCTTAACACACATTTTTCTTCTTCTTTTTTTTACCCCTGGACAATTCAGCTGTAATCTCCAGATAACGAGAACAGCTGTGCTTTCAATCATTTCCTTTTTTTCCTACGTCGTTATCTGGAGGGTAATCGTTTGGTTATCTGGAGAAACGAGCCCTGTCGTCCCACAAGGGAAAACATTTCTTCTAATTACGCTGGACGTTTATCAGAACTTTTAACTATAGTAGGAGTCTCATTGAGGAGACGGATGATTATGTTCCGACTTAAAAACTCATAAAATGACATAGAAATAGTTACAAATACATTTTTAAAATTTCTTTACGTTGTTTCCACGCACCCTCCTTAAAGTCATTATTCATAATCTTTTGATGATTTTGGAGATTCTCTTGAAGAGCATTTTTATTTTGGGGTGAAAATTATGGGATATATTTGTCTTTAAACGAGGATTAGAGCGTTTTTACTTCACTATTACAGGACAATCGGTCACCTTTAGGCTGAAAAACCTAATAAAGTGAGGAACAGGGAACAGGAACCCTGTGGTCTTTAACTGTCGGAGGACGATCCGACATTCCCAGCCTCAACAAACAAGCTCAGGTATTTACAGCCGGCCTGCTGGCGGATAAACTCCTGTGTAGGTTGACAGGATCCTGTTACGGGTCTCCTCTGGACCTACAAACTGCACAGGGGCAAATAAGACCAGCCGGCCGGACAAAAGCCCGGCTCCTCATAACTCCGGTTCCTCCCGGGAACCACGTATGAAGGGAATGCCAAAGAGTGAGAGGGTCTCTGAGAGCCGCCACAGCGGAGGGGCTTGTGTTTGACACTGAGAGCTGTGTTTGAACATAAATAAGGGATTTAAGAAATAGTAGCATGCTAATTGCTTTGTCTTATGTTTTGATGTGGAGTTTGGATTATTCTGGTTAAACTTTTTTTTTCTGCAGTTCCCCTCATTTAAATTTTTTTTTAAATTGTTTGCGATCATCTTCCTGATACAGACAATAAAAAGAACAATTAAATACAGAACCAGTCAAAAACTAGTACATAATAATAATAATTAATTTGATTACTTTATAAAAAATTCCTTCCATAGACCTCAGTGTGAGGAAGAGCTGGATTTATTTTGGGAAAAATGGATTATATATTTCTACCACTAGGTGGAGCTTTATCTCTCAACAGTTTTTCGAATCATCATTTCTCCACCGTCGGTCCAATGTAGTCGCAGATGAATCCACTATCTTGTTTTTAACTTTAATAGTTCACAATTTACTCACTAGGGGGAGTTTTGCTTTTTTTGAAAGTGTTGATAAACTTAGTGTCATAAATATTTCTAAATGAAACAAGTAAAAGTGATACGTCTTTAATAGTTCTAAAAAAACTTCTTACGTGTTTCAAACACATTTCTCCCTCAAAATAATCGTATTTTTGGTTAATTACATGTCAAACCAATCTCTTGCGTTTTAAGCGCTTTGATCCCGGTTGCTCTATAATGAGACACATTTCAACCTTTTTCATATTTTTCAACTGATTTAATTGAACTGTTTCCAAATTGAACGGATTGATGTCGTTTCTATGAAATCTGAATACGTACATTTTCCAAATAAGATCATTTAAATGATATCGAGTAGATGGAAGCACTTCATGCATTGATTAATTTTTATGTGCGCACACAGCCCCCCCCTTCTGCTCAGTGCTGCCCCCTACAGGCAGGACACCACCAGCTTCCACCTGTAGCCCTGAGACCCGACTGCAGACATTCTCTGCTGCTGCTGTCATCATTAACGTTTCTAAACGCTGACTCATCTCGCTGGATCTGCTGATGATCTTCAGATCGAAGTCCCAGATCTCTGAGCCCAACTCCCTCCGGCTCTTCGTCCCTCTCACGGAAGACCTCCCTCCCGTAATCAGAGGCATTACCCGTGATGGATTTCACCGCTGCGGGCGCTGCGCTGATGCACATCCTGCCGACAAATCAGCCGCAGCACAACTCCAGCGGGTTATTACTGAACAAACAGACATCGCTCACGTCTGCTAATTAAGCCCACCTCAGCGGATTTCACAATAAAAGCCATGGAGTCTTACTGAAGTTAACAGACTTTATAAAGCCGTTGAATGTTTATGTACTAAAAAACATGTTTTGTTCATGAATTCATCTCTAGTATTGATTCAGTTTTTAAAAAAAGGAGTTATTTTTTACTCAAATATTTGAAACATATTTTATCAAGATAACAATCTTAAAGAAAAGGACAGAACAGCTTTTAACATTTCTTTTACAAATGCATAGGTTGAGTCAGTATGGGATCTGATCCTAGAACAGACTGATGACCTCATAGAAACAGTAAGGTGGAGTCACTATGGGATCTGATCCTAGAACAGACTGATGACATCATAGAAACAGTTAGGTTGAGTCAGTATGGGATCTGATCCTAGAACAGACTGATGACATCATAGAAACAGTAAGGTGGAGTCACTATGGGATCTGATCCTAGAACAGACTAATGACGTCATAGAAACAGTTGGGTTGAGTCACTGTGGGATCTGATCCCAGAACAGACTGATGACCTCATAGAAACAGTCAGGTGGAGTCACGATGGACTGTTTGAGATTATTCTTGTTTAATTTGAGCAGTTCAACCAGGTTTTATTTGCACAATGCAGGGGATTGGGGGGTTTCAGCAGTCGATCCTTGCAGTATAGGTCTAGTTTGTGTTGATTAAATTAATACATGTGTGTTTTAACCATTTTTACCTACTGAAGAAACACAACTAGCTGATTTAAAATGATCTCGGTACGTAACGCCACATGTTATTATGATGTTACCATCTAATCAGATTTAAGTTTCTCTGTTGGTCATCATGTGTGGTCGTCTTTGAAGCATCATGTGACCGTGACAGGAACCGGGCACCAGGAGAGAGAGGGAAGATTGTGTCCAGAGGGCGTGCGATGTCGGCCAAAACGAGCTGTAACACACACACACACACACACACACACACACACACACACACACCAGTTCCAGTTGTGTATGAACTGCTTTTTTAAGGAGTACTCAAAGATGGCTGACTAAACTTCCTTCTTTAAAAGACACACACACACACACACACACACACACAAAATGATCCAGTTGTTGTTGTGTGTACTCCTTTTTCAAGGAGTACTCAAAGATGGCTGACTCAACCTCCTCCAAAGCCATGTTTCTTTAAAAGACATACACACACACACACACAGGCAAGGGCACACCTCTACAAACTCACCTCACTCACTCACATGCACGCGCACGCACACACACACAGGCACATATGCACACACACACACACACCATAAATATACATTGTTTAATTGTCCTTGACTGACTTTTGTTTTCCCTTCCGCCAAAGTCGTCTCGGTCGTTTTTCCTCCAGACGTCCTTTATTTGCGCCGGCGTTCGGACCAGCTGATCAGTCAGATCATTTCTGAGCACCAATGCCGCCTGAACGGAGGCGGAGCCCAACTCAGTATCTGTCCATGAATCCATTTCACTCGCTCTGGGCCACTTCCTGTGGTAAAAGCAGGGCTTCCTTTCTGATGATGAGGATTGATTGATTGATGGATTGATGATTGATTGATGGATGGAAGGCTCCTATCAAGTCCACCAGCCTCTTAACGCAACTGAAGCGGTTTATTGACCAGGAATAGATTCTAGTTGGTTCTCTTCAAGCTCCGATTCGATCCAGAACCGAGTCTCTCTTTGGACCTTTAAAGCGTTTCTGCAGATTTGATTTAAGGAGGATGTTTTTTTTTTTTTCAATGCCAAGAATTACACATAATCAGTGAAATAATAAATATAACACATACATATAATACAATGTATGACAAATAAAATATATTGAACTTTTAGGTTTAAATATTCCATGATTCACTCATATTTTAATTTATTGAAATCGTTTTCTAATGCCCTTTATTTGCATGTTTTGAGAAGCGTGTAATTCATTTAATAACATTCAATAACATTTTCTGACGGCTTGATAACCCTTAAAATACAATTTTAAATAACTTCATCGTCAGTTTGCACTGAAATTCATTTTGCGTCCTTGGGCAGCTCTGTTTAAGATAAATACATGCAGGCTAAACAGGTGATAAAGTAAAGGTGTTAAAAGTGATATTATTATTATAGGACTACTTTGATGATTTTACATGATCTCATCTGTTATGTTGATTTTTCTTCTGACGTTTGTTTCCAGAGTTGGATTTAAGGACAAGTTTTCAGATTTTTCTACAAGTCTGATGGTGACGATTTGTAGTTTTATTGGTTATGATGTATCATAGTCGCAAAAATAGTTGTATAAATCACACAGACGGACACACACACACATACACAGATGCATACACAAACACACACACACACAGACATTCACACACACTACAACAGTGCAGGTGCCTGTTTGAATGTTTTGGTTGAAGGGGAGGAGAAGAGGGAGGAGCTTTGTACTCTACAGACGCCTACTGTTGTTAGTGTGTGTGTGTGTGTGTGTGTGTGTGTGTGTGTGTGTGTGTGTGTGTGTGTGTGTGTGTGGTTACATGTGTGTGTGCTCGTAAGAAAGAGAGAGAAAGAGAGAGAGAGAGGTAGGTGGTGTGTGCACATGGAGAATGACAGGAACCAAAACAAGAGCAGTGTCCTGGTCAGCAGGCCGGCAGCGACCGAGAGGAGAGTAACTGAAAAGACTGAAACTTCCATCAGGGGAGGAAAGAAAAGGAGTGTGAAGACTGTCGGAGCTTTAACAGCAACATTCTAGAACAATCGCCTTTCTCCAGAAGGAGGCCCATCAGCGACTATGAACAGCAGCCGGTCGATCCAAAACGAGATCGAGTCTCTTAAAGGTATTTCTATATTCTGCTTTTATTCCCGGAGCCAAACTTTAGGTAAAAAAGTATGAATTAACCGTCTGAGGAGCAGGTTTTACTGCGTCTGTGAGGGAATGCAGACGGGGTGGAGTGTCCGAACGGGGGCATTGTTTGAAAATCAGAGGAAATGCTGAAACACCCCCCCCACCCCCACCAGCAGAGAAGCTTTGAACGTTCTCTGTTGTGCTTTAAACTGAACAAACTGATGAGGAGAGACTCGGAGGAGGAACGTTTCCCACCTGAGTGGGACTCCGCGACCTCTCCGTGACCTCTCTGCTGCCGACATTTGCCATGCAAACCCACCATGCAAAAGCCAAACTGCTATAAATGAGCGGAGACGTTGTGTTTAGTTGATTGTCAAAGATGTTTGCTCGTTTTTCCCTCGCTTCTCCTTTCACTGTCGCTCAAATTTTAGTACGCTCTGTTGTCATCGCCCCCCCCCCCTTTCCATAGTCACGTCATGTGACGTGTCAGGTTTTACGTCCTGGAACGTGTTATGCACGCGTGCCGGAGTCGGTTTCTATTGTCTAGCAGAAGAATGCAGGGAATCACCTCTGCAAGTGCAACTTGTCCAGGGCGTGCCGCGCCCCCCACCCAATGTCAGCCGGGATAGGCTCCACCCCCTCCACGACCCTGAACAGGAGCAGCAGTTACAGAGAATGGATTTAAGATCAGACTGAAAAGGCCAGTTAATATTTTGAGTATCTTGTGGAAGGAGATCCAGAAGTGACGGCCGGCTCTAAACCTCACGGAGGTCAGTGTGGCAGGAAGTAGAGTGAGGGCGGAGGAAGAGGAGGATCTGAGGCTGAGGGAGGGTGTTCACATGTGAAGGTAGTCACAGATGCTACTGGACAACATGCTGATGAGAGAAGGGGGAACCAGTCAATAAGATCGTGGCCTGAAACCAAAATTAGAGCATATGGTCTCAAAGCCCTGAAGCGGGAAGAAATGCGATCTGATGCCGTTGGAGCTCCAGCCAGCTGGAAGCGTCTGAGTGACGGTGGGATGGATGTGATAATGATCCAGGATGGAGTCGGACTCATTGATTTCCTGTTGATAAATGAACACCAGACCTCACCCAATCACTCGTTTTATCTCTATGTGCTCAAGCATAACTCTGATCTTCATTATCAACATCAAACCACATTCATCACGAAAAAACAGCGTAACCTGAGGTTCCTCGACATCCCATGATAAATCTGCGTGTCACAGCCAGTGGAGGAGGCTGTGATTCCAGGAAGCTGTCAGAGTGGGAAGGCCTGCTGTGGAGATGACATTAATCACACACACTGCATCTGTGTCTCATCTTCTCATCGATTTCAGTCTCAGCTGCACTTCCTGCGATCTGCAGCCTTTAAAACTCCCCGAGGCATTTCTCTGTTTTATCTCAAGACCTCCTGACAGAAATCCAGACGGCTTCTGTGTGCAGTAGGACGAGCCGTAGCATCATCCTACACCTTATCTATGACATCATCCTTTACCTGATCAATGATACCACCCTTTACCTGATCTATGACATCATCCTTTACCTGATCTATGCCATCATCCTTTACCTGATCAATGACTTCATCCTACACCTTATCTATGACATCATCCTTTACCTGATCAATGATACCACCCTTTACCTGATCTATGACATCATCCTTTACCTGATCTATGCCATCATCCTTTACCTGATCAATGACTTCATCCTACACCTTATCTATGACATCATCCTACACCTTATCTATGACATCATCCTACACCTTATCTATGACATCATCCTTTACCTGATCTATGACATCATCCTTTACCTGATCAATGATACCACCCTTTACCTGATCTATGACATCGTCCTTTACCGGATCTATGACTTCATCCTACACCTTATCTATGACATCATCCTACACCTTATCCATGACATCATCCTACACCTAATCTATGACATCATCCTACACCTTATCTATGACATCATCCTTTATCTGATCAATGACATCATCTTTTACCTGATCTATGACATCGTCCTCCACCTGATCTATGACATCGTCCTCCACCTGATCTATCACATCGTCCTCCACCTGATCTATGACATCGTCCTTTACCGGATCTATGACTTCATCCTACACCTTATCCATGACATCATCCTACACCTAATCTATGACATCATCCTACACCTTATCTATGACATCATCCTTTATCTGATCAATGACATCATCCTTTACCTGATCTATGACATCGTCCTCCACCTGATCTATGACATCGTCCTCCACCTGATCTATGACATCATCCTACACCTTTTCTATGACATCGTCCTTTACCTTATCTATGACATCATCCTTTACCGGATCTATGACATCATCCTAGACCTGGTCTATGAAATTGTCCTTTTCCCTGATTTATGACATGTGATCTGATCTTTTTTCAGGCCATCATTTTCTGCTCCAGTTCAGTCCAACTTTTATTTCATACATTTGAATCAACATGAGGAGATTTATTTTGTTAATATCATATTTCACTCCAATAGTTCATGTTTTACTCGCTTTCGATGGAACTTTTTCTAATGGAAAACTTGTGGGCTTTTCGACTTTTTTATAAGAGTTAACAGAACTTAGGTAAAGATTGTGTTTGTACTCACATTTATAAATGTGTAGATTTCAGGAAGTTTCATAAGGGCGTCGAGTTCTGACTGAATGTGTGACTCCTGAAACTGAGTCAGACTAAATGTTCGGAGGAAGTCGGCACCAGAGAAAGGAAGATCATGTCTTTCTCTGCTCCACCTGGAGGGAGTGGTTCTGTTCTGGCTAACGGTACCAGTGACAGTATTTGGTAACCCCGACGGATCCGGTTTGGAAATCAGTTTCCTGTTCCATTGATTTGGCGTAGGTTTTACATCGGATGCCCTTCCTGAGGGAACCCTCCGCATTCATCCGGGCTTCGGACCGGTTCTAGAAGAACACTGACTTGTGACCCCTTATAACTGGGTTATATAGACTATAAACGTTTTAAATTCAATCGGTAATGGTAACTTCATTACGGTGTTTCTCCATCAAAATATATTCCGGTTCAGTTTGTGTCATCTCTAAATCTTCAGAACTCTGTCATGACAATAAACCGAAGGTCCGACCCGATTCAAACTAAACTAAACGTTTGTCTGTTTGTCCAGGTCCAGAAGCATGACCAACATTTTTAAGATCTGCAGATTGTTTTTAGCATTTGTGAATCAAACAACAAACACAGGAGCACGATTTTCAGATTCTTGTGGGCGTTCACAAATATCAGTGCACTGTAAAAAAAATATATATATATATAAATATATACTCATTGTTTGTTCAGATCACATATTTGTACTATTAATTAGTTTTACGCACTAATGACTTTTACTTTTATGCATCAGAACTTGAACTTTTGGATTTCTCTGAGTGGACTTATGCAGCATCCTGCTCGGCGCACTGTAAAAACACCCGCCAGCGTTGAAACCACACCCACGCAGGAGTTGGGCTGGATCCCCTGACGTTCTGATAAGCGGTCAGCTTCTCTTCTGTTCAAGGTTTTTTTTTTCATTTTTGTACAGTGGCGTATTCATGAATTGCGAAAACTCAAAAGTATCGCAGTAAGTTACCTTGTATTTTTTTTTTTACAGTGTACGCCCTTTCACACATTGAGAAATCCGATTACGCCCAGAATAAAACGGAGCTGCTCAGCTTTTCTTATACGATTGGGGGGGGGGCTTTTGTGCGACAACTGGACCAATATTGACTGACCTGACGGGATTCGGGAAGCTCCGTCTCGAACAGAACTTCCTGTCTCGTTTCCCATAATTCTGTGCTGGAGCCAAAAGAATATCAGCACGCTGACCTGCCTGACGGGCCGCACATATATCCTCCTTTCTGACCCGTAGAACCCACTCACGCAGCTTCCTCCTGTCACTCTGAGCTGCACCTCTGTTTCCTCAGCAGAACAATTTGTGCCAAAGGTGGCGTTCTGCGGCGCGGGCCGTGTCCGCTGTGAGTAATGGACGTCACGTTGTGTAAATAGAGGTTTATTTGAGTTTGTAGTCCAGAACTGAACAGCATAAAAGCGGGGATTGTTCCAGAACGACAGTCGGACATGATCTCTGTCTGTGTTCACCTCAAACACCTGAGACGGATCTGTGACATCACCCTGACAGAACTACTGATGTCACTCTGGAATGTGAAAGCACACAATCACAGATCGATGGTGTGAGGTCCCGTCGGATCCGATGTTCCCTTCATGACATGTTCCTGTCGGTGTTTACGGGTCAGAGGCGGAAGAACTTTGAGAAGCGGTGCTCTGTTCTGCTGTCATGATGCGTTTGTGTGTTGGGCTGATTACAGAGTCCGGGTGGGGTTCAGGATGTTTTCATGCACGCTCATTTTACAGCAGAGTGAGAGGAAGGTGTATTTACCCTCTACCTCATGGTGGCGTGACGGGAGTGTGTTTAAATGTGTGTCTTTTTCTGGGTTTGTGAGCTGAACTTATTCTGGCTACACGCTACATTTTCTTACCCAGATGTTACTTTTTACCCACTGCCGGTCGGGTCGGGTCAGGTGGTTCTGGTCTGCAGTGATGACAACTGATCTCATGTGAACCCAGGAAGGACAGCTGGTGAACGGGCAGAGGGGTCGTGAATGCCCGAGGCTCATTATTGGATGCATTGGGGGAGGGAGGGTGAGAGAGAGAGAGAGAGATGGGGCGAGCAAATAGTGTCTACATAGAATTTCTACACTGTAAAAAGAGAATTGTTTGATGAACACTAATTATTTCCCCTGATAAAACTCATTTTACAATTTATTTTAATTTAATTTATTTTGCATTAAAACGTTGGACTAAAAACATATTTAATTTAAGTTAGGAGCTGCAGTAATTTCTTGAAATTCATCAACAATTCTCTTTTTTACAGTCTTTGATTTAATAAAAGATTAAAAAAAAAAAAAAAGATTTAAAATTCCAGCTTTGGAAATTCTTCAAATAACTTTCTTTTTTTTACTTCAAAAAGAACAAAAGTTTTAAACGGTAAATAAATATTTGTTTAATATTGATGCAAAACCTGTAGTGTCTTCAGACTATTATAAACAGTAACTTTTGTAGTAAATTCTACTTTTACGATTTGAAGTAATTTATTTGAGTTCAACATTTTTATTTATTTATTTATTTTCAGTGAATGGCTTAAAACACAAAATTAAAAAAGATGAAATTTTAAGTCTGAAATCAAATCTTATTTTAGACCTAATACTTAAAATAATACTTTTAGATAATTATATAGAATGTTCTATAATACAAACATAATATAAAAAAGAAAAGTAAATGCTGGTTCTGTGTCAGTTAACACAGTAGCGGTACACTGATCATGGTGACCTCTGACCCCTGTCCACAACCAAAATCATGGATTCTTTTATATCATTGGATGGCTGGTGCGGAAGACATGGTACCAGGATGCATTATGGGAAGAAGGCCAGCCATAGGAGGTACTTTGATGCTTGGTCAAGGTTTTGCTGGGAAAACCGGGTCCTACCATGTACATGTACCACAAACATAAAACGAGGGGGATAACCTATCTTTGAAAGCGAAGAGAGGGTCACTCTGCCTCAAATTCTTTGAGGTCAAGAAGTCGGACAAAGATTGACAGACTGAGATAGTTACTCTGGGGGGTCGGTGAAAGGATGTAATATTTCTTATTTGATCGCCAGAATAATCGATAAAATACTCCATTACTTGAATGATTGATTACTACATCCCTAAACATACCTAAACATTGTTGCACACACCTTTTATGGAGACCGTATTCCTTAATAACAGCGGCCTCTTCCAGCAGGATAATCCTCCCTAATTAGTGACAAAAATGAGGGGAAAAAATAGTTTGAGGAACACAAATTATTAACTCGTTAGAAGATCCATTCCACAGCATGTCTCCACGGATCAGAGCTGCTTTTGCTGCATGTGGAGGACCTTCATTCAATATCAGGCAGATGGTGTATAGTTGTAATGTTATGGCTGACGTGTATGTAAGAGAGCTCACCAAATGTCTGAGACGCTCTCAGCAGAACACATGTACACCTTAATCCATATGATTTATTTATTCTTAGTCAGCTGTTGGCCAAACAGCTGATCCAGAACAGTTTATGGACGCATCACTTCAGGGGTTTTTTCTGGATGGACTCTTAAGATTCGTTTCATTAACTGCCGTTTAGCCCAGGGTGTCATGGCTGAACTTCGACCTCCTGCTGCAAGAATCCAGAGCTGAACATTAGACGGCTGCAGATGCTGCTGACGAATGACTCTACGTTCATGTTCTGCTGCTGAACAAATGACGGTTCTACAAATTAAGAGGCGCGTTGACCTCCTGTTCGTCGTGGATCTCTTGGCTTACTCTCCTGAGGAGCAGCTCTTTCTCCTGAGTGATGCTCTGCTTGTTCCTCGTTCATGTTGTGGAAACCGAGAGAACACAGAGAGGAAGGGCTTTTAGAGACTCAAGAAGTTGTACCTGCTTTCGTGGAGAGTTTTGATACGATTAAGTTCACGGAGGTATTGCGATTTTGAAATAGGATTATTCTGACCTGATGTGACCTTCAGCCTGTGGCCTTTAGTGAAATAGGAAAAAACAACAACATAAGTAAAATCCTGCATTAAAATTCTTGTTATAGCAAAAATACATATATTTAAGTGTCAACATATACTTAAAAAAAACAACAATACTGTAAAAACTCTGATCAAAGATGCTGTATGAAATAAAGTATAGACCTTTTTTTTTTTTGCTGCTAGTAAACAGCTATGGTGTATTTTGTGGGTGGAGCCTAACATTACCGGCAACATCACATCAAAAATACAAACTGGAATATTATTGTTTATGTATTCATGCAAATTGTGTAAGAGTGACGCTAATCTGAAGTAGTTAATATATAGTTTATATTTCTGATCGATGATATATTTATATTTTTTTATGTGATTCTTCAATTTGCAGTAATCTGAATTTGCATACATAACTAGTAATTAAAAGTTCCTTTTAGAATAAATCCAGTTGAGTAACAATACGATATTTTCCCATAAGGTTTAGTTTAAGTAGTACTATAGTAGTAGTAATCTATTACTTTTTTCTTTTTTTTCATCCATTCATCCAGTTTCTGTCAGGAAATTTATTTAGTTCCTTCCCAGCTGCGCCTCAAGATAAAATAAATATAACCCAACTTGGATTCACTTCTAATACGGAAACTGGATTTTTCCCCTCTAGCAACAGAACCAGCGGCCAAAAAATGCCAGAACCCGGCCAGAAGTTGTTTAGTAGAAGCTTCATGTCAGGAATGGAATGAGACTCGGGTTATTTAAAGCTGGGATTAGTTTAAGAGGACTATTTCTGATTTCCTGACCTCTGACCTTGAACTTGAACCCGTGGAGATAAGTGGTGATAAGACTCAGCTGTCCTTCCCTTCGTCTCGCTGCGTCATTTCCCTGATTACCTGAGAGTGAAAACCATCAGCAGCTTCTTCAACTGGATGATGGTTCGGACGGAAGCTGATCCGCTCTTTATATGTTTATTCTTCCACATTAATAAAGAACATTGATGATGATGATGATGATGAATTCTTCTTCTTCTTGGAGTTTAATGGCAGTAGGCATTATTTTAGTTATATTACTGCCTCCTTCGGGTTATCGTCTTCTTCTTCTCCTTTTTATCCTTCTCCATCTTCTACGCTCTTCTTCCATTTTCTTCATCTATGTTCCCTATCTTCTTCTTCTTCTTATGTTCTTCTTCTTATATGTGGTTCTTCTTCTACTTCTATCTTCTTCTACTTCCATGTTCTATCTTCTTCTTCTTCTATGTTCTTCTTCTTATATGTGGTTCTTCTTCTACTTCTATCTTCTTCTACTTCCATGTTCTATCTTCTTCTTCTTCTATGTTTTCTAATTCTATCTTATTCTTTTATCTCCTATAATTTTTCTTTTATGTTCCTCTTCTTCCATGTCATCATTTTATGTTCTTCTATGTTCTATCATCATCGGTACACAGTGAAAATAAGGTTCTGGGGTCCTTCATTAGATGTTTGTCTCCAGTGAGAGTAACAACATTCAGAACCGACACTGGAGGGAGTTCTGGTGGCTTCGGTGAGGTCTGGTTCATTTGTTCTGGTCTATTTTAGAAGACGGGGGAGGACGAAGGATTCTGTGACTCCTGTTATGTTTGACTTGTGGAATAATTCCTCCATTTTTTCCTCCTCTTTATCTTCAACGTCCCCCACATGGGAATAACTTCTGCGCTCTTTCACATTCTCACCTGATTGGTGGACAGAACCTCGGCTGAATCCCGTCCCAAAGGTCGTGTTCGGCGGCGGCTCTTCCCCGCGTCTGCTTTGACAGCCTCGTCTTCATCCCCTGAAGCAATTTGCAAACAATTCAAGACATTCCTGAAGATATATTTAGCCATGCATCACTGAAAGGAAATGCATCATGGGTAGTTTCCCACATCCCTGAAACTGGGCTATTCTGGTGCTAGTTAGACCCGGGGGAAGCCCAACAGTTACCGTCAGGCTGATGTGCAGCTCCGGCTCTGGGATCTCACTCGGCGTCTCCCTCGTCATCATCAGCGGCTCCGCCTTCACCTCCTCACGGCGAAGATTTCTGCTGAAGAGGAGGAAGTTGCGCCGATAAAGGAGCTTGTAGTTTCTGGCGTCCTGTTATGATGACGATGATGAGGACGACGGAGTTTCGGTTCTGAGCACAGAATCCGTTCTAGAAGTTCCGAAGCCGAAGATTCTCATCACTGTTTCGCTTTGATTTGGATCACAGGCTAAAAAATAGAAATGATTTTAATGATTTTGTGAATTATTTTGGACTCTTAGGGTCATTATAACGGGCCTAAACATCAAGAATCCAGAACACACTCAGGTTCTGGTCGCCTGGTCCACGCCTCTCCCATTTTGTTCATGTTTATTCCACAATGGCCAGAAACTTTTGTGCTCGATATAAAAGAATGACATTTAATAGGATTCGTTAATCGGGATGATTCTTCTCAAGGTACCGGATCGCAAAATCAACTTCTGGGTCTCAGAGGAGGATTATTGGACTGATCAGGCTCAGAATGGACCAACAGAACAAAAGAAAGCTCAACTAACCAGGAGGCTTATCTTAGAACTAAACCCTCATATGAAACTTTTCGTTTATTTCTTTGCTCTTTGACGGTTTAGGAGATCGACTAAAACAGAACCTGATATTTAAAATGGGTCGGTGTTATAAAACATTAGCTTTAGATTACACCTTATTTAAAATATGATGTATACAAGATAGATGGATGGATTCACATGAACTATGCAGATAAAGCTCCCCCTAGTGTCGGAAATATGTAACTGAGATTTAGCAAAATCAATCCTGTTCTTTCTCGTACTATGTGATCCACTAAATAGTTTTGGAGTTGAGTAGCAGCCGTGAAGATTCTGAAGCGAAGAGAGAAATGATAGAATCTAATGGGGGAGTGTTTTTTATAATGTCGCGTAAACATCAATACAAACATCATCAAAAGGACCCAGAAGAAAGAAATCCTTGTAGGTGGTTCCGTGGAGGCCCCTCTAAATAATAATCAGAAGAACATTAAACTAAAAACCTCTCAAGTTAGTTTAACTTTTATTTTTTAAACAAATTGAGGCACCTGTGTTATTTACCTTTAACTGAGGACTTCCTGTTGGCCTCCTCTCCCTCGGATCTTGTGGTTGAGTTAATGTGTGAGGTGCTGCTGTCCAGTTTGATATAAACGAATAATTAAACCTTCCAACACTCAGCTGAACATCTGCAGGACGAAGCAGTCTCTCTCTCTCTCTCTCTCTCTCTCTCTTTCTCTGGCTCTCTCTCTCTCTCTTTCTCTGGCTCTCTGGCTCTCTCTTTCTCTTTTCTCTTTCTTGCTCTCTCTCTCTCTTTCTTGCTCTCTCTCTCTCTTTCTTGCTCTCTCTCTCGCTCTCTCTCTTTCTCTCTTTCTCTGGCTCTCTCTCTCTCTCTTTCTCTGGCTCTTTCTCTTTCTCTGGCTCTCTCTTTCCCTTTCTCGCTCTTTCTTTCTCTTTCTCGCTCTCTCTCGCTCCCCTTTTCTCTCTCTCTCTTTCTCTTTCTCTTTCTTGCTCTCTCTCGCTCTCTCTCTTTCTCTTGCTCTCTCTCTCTTTCTCGCTCTCTCTCGCTCCCCTTTTCTCTCTCTCTCTCTCTCTTTCTCTTTCTTGCTCTCTCTTTCTCTTGCTCTCTTTCTCTCTTTCTCTTGCTCTCTCTCTCTCTTTCACTCTTTCTTTCTCGCTCTCTCTCTTGCTCCCTTTTTCTCTCTCTTTCTCTCTCTCTCCTTTCTCTTTGTGCACGCAGGACACATCAATTGAGATTCAGTAAGATAACCTGATTGGTTGGTTTGACTTTTTTATCACAACTTTATTAACTATTAACTTCATTCAACTATCACAACATTTCAACATTTTTCTCATCTATATCCCACCCACCCCAACACCCCCCCACCCCACCCCGGGCGCCTTAGCATATCTGCTAATGATTAGCCTCTAGTTCATTCGAGTGACTGGATAAACGCTGATATCTGACAGAGGAGCAGAGGAGAATGCTTCATCGCAGTGCATTCTGGGATTTGTAGTATCTGTGGTGTTTGTGATTTATAACAGAAGTTTGTTTATATAAAGATAATATATTTCTCGCGGCCTGGTTATAATTGTTTAGCGGGCCCGATGTGGCCCGCGGGCCTTGACATTGACAGATGTGACTTAATCTATCTCAACTTGTCGACAAAGGCATCCTCTGTTTCTGTGTAATCGTGGGTTTTTCTGTTTTAACGTCTTCTGTGCTGTGTGGGAATTCATCCTGAGGAATAAACAGTTTAGTTGTAATTATCGACGCAGACGTCACATTAAACGCTCAGACCAGGTTTAAGTTTATCCCCTCGCTCAAGTTCCTTTGTTCCCTTTCAGCGTTCTGCCCTTGTTTGCCTTCGTTTCTGCTCTGAAATCTAATCCTGACTCCAAACACCTCAGCGGTGTGCACACACACACACACACACACACACACAGACTCACACACACACACCCACACACACACACAGACTCACACACACACACACACACACACACACACAGACTCACACACACACACACACACACACACACAGACTCTCACACACAGACTCACACACACACACACAGACTCACACACACAGACACACACACAGACAGACACACAGGCTCACACACACAGACTCACTCACACACACACACACACACGCGCACACACACACATACAGACTCACACAGACATAGACACACACAGACACACACACACACACACAGACTCACACGCACACACACACATACAGACTCACACACACACATACAGACTCACACACATACAGACTCACACGCACACACACACATACAGACTCACACGCACACACATACAGACTCACACGCACACACATACAGACTCACACGCACACACATACAGACTCACACGCACACACACATACAGACTCACACGCACACACACATACAGACTCACACGCACACACACATACAGACTCACACGCACACACACATACAGACTCACACGCACACACACATACAGACTCACACGCACACACACATACAGACTCACACGCACACACACATACAGACACTCACACAGACTCACACACACACACAAACATACAGACACTCACACAGACTCACGCTCACACTCAGACAAACACACACACATTCACACAGACACTCACACAGACACATTCACACAGACACAAACTCACACACACTCACACACATTTACACTCTCACACACACACATTTACAATCTGCCAAACACACACAGACTCATACCCACACATTAACACTGTCCCACACACACCCACTGAGAATGACACACACACTGACACACTCATACACGTACACACACTCATACACAAACTCACAAACACACTCACACTCATTCACACACACTCATACGCACAAACACACCCACACACACTAACACACTCACACAGGGACGGAGGTATTATTACGGAGGGCGGCTCTGACCTGTGGAGGGGGCGGGGGAATCCTGCTCTGCGGATAGACGCGGCGTGACGTCTTTGAAAGACGACGGAGAAAGAACACGAATGAGGGAGAAAGTCAAAGATCCGCTGTGACACACCTTAGATCAAAGGAAGAGAGAGAGAGTGAGAGTGAGAGAGAGGGAGCGCGGTGAGGGGGAAGATAGAAGCCACTGCAGAAACTCTTAAAGGTCCAAATTTCTGTTTGCTTTATTACAAACGTTCGCCATGGAGTCCTTCTGCTCAAGCAAAGGTAAGTCACGCTTCTGTGTTCTCTCTAGTGCACCTGAGAGGAGAGAGAGAGGAGGAGGTAAAGTGATACAGGTGGAGAACAGGTGGAGGGAGAAGCGGAGGGGCGTGGGTTGGACTCTAGGTCAGACCATAAGGAAGCAGCAGATGAATAACGGAATTCTGTGTGAAACTATGAAGGCCCGTAGAAGAACCGTGGAGAAGACAGACTCTAGCGTCCCCCAGTCAGAAGGTTGGCAGTTTGATTCCCTGCCTGCCCCTGGGTCCTTGAGCAAGAACCTTAAGCTCCTGCTTCACAGCGGTCTCCATTGCTCCTCACAGGGATGGGTCCAATGCAGAGAATCCAGAGAACTTTCTCAAACTCAAAAACCATTCCATGGATAATTTTCATATTTTGGACCCACATGGACTTTAGTTTGAGGAAGAACAGGAGGGGCTTTTTAAATGAGGAAGAACAGGAGGGGCTTTTTTAAATCTTTATTTGCTTCATCCTCAAAAGTTTACGTTCAATTACGTTCATTTTTATCAACATCGGTCGGATTTAGTCCAAACTTTGTGCACATGAATCGATTGGAGATCTTTTTGGTTTTATTTACTATAATATATCATATTTATTCATATAAAAACAATCCACTATATCGCCTAAACTCTTATCAATATTATGTCGTAAAGTTAAATGCCGTCATATCTATATATGTCTGGACATATGCAGACATAAATATTCAACGTAGACTGAATGTGTGCATGTGATGGAGAAAAATCTGCATGATGACATCATCGATAGGCGGACCTTTCAGATGGAGATTATAAATATGCCATTAAAAAAACCCAGAGGAATATAAAGTTAGCATATCTAAACAATCATTCGTTTGGAATGTGTTTAAACTTTATTACAGATGCATCAATGACATTATTAGTGCATTATAATACAGGTGGGTGGAGCCTAAAGGGGCCAGCTTGTTTTTTTTTTTGCTGACACAGTGAAAATAAGAAAACGTAAATATTTGCATGAATAGAGCTTAAATGGTGAATTTAGGACTTTTAACAATATTGATTATGGATTTTTTATTTTTTTTTAATTATTAATCAAATTTAAAGTAACCTGGAATATCTTGGTATTGTTGTTTTTAGTCTTTAAGAAGAATTTATGGACGTAGGACAGCTTCATGCTATCAACAAAATCAGAACATTTAATTCTACACATGATATTTTTATATAATCCATTCAGATATTACAGAGTATTTAAAATTAATTTAATTTTACTTAATTATTCATCTTACAGCCACGTTTTCCAAACACAAGAAGAATCAAACTTTTTTTAAACCGAGCCATGAAATCATGTCCGGAAAACAGTTTTTCATAAAGAAATAAAAAAAAAAAAACTCCCTTTAGTGAGTTAAAACTAAACTTATCAAGTAAAATATAATATATTTTATATCGATCTCAAGTTTTTTCATATGCACAACATTTGGACTGGATCAAAACCAACAATTAAGAAATGATAGCCTGAAAACTTTTTGAGATAATCTCCCTCTAGTGGCAGAAATGTGCCACCGATTTCCCAAAATCAATCCAGTTCTTCCTCGCTGTAAGACCTATGTGGGTATGAAATTTGAAAACGGTCTATGGAAGAGTTTTTGAGTTATGGCGTAGGATCTGCGGCGGCGGGTTTAAGAATTCCCTTATATCCCAGAGTTCAAGCAGATACAAAGTAAATATTTTCACAGTAATACCGCAGCCATCTTGTTTTAAAACATGTTCTGTGATGAAGAAGGTCGTGTGAGGCTGAAGGTGGCTGCGTTTGGAATAACACACCGTCTCTCTCCTGTGTTTGTCTCTGGGCTTTGCAGCCTAATATCTTTTTCCTGCCCGTGCTCGCAGGAACCTCAGGACAACAAACTGTAATAAATGTGTTTATTGTGGCTTAAGAGACGTGTGGAGGATCATCCACGTCTGTTTGATTCCTCCGGAGAAGAAGCGGTGACATAATCAATGTTTTGATACACATATTTCACCATCCTTCAAGAGATTAAAAGCAGAAAAAGACACTTTTTTTCCCACATTCCTGCGTTATTACGTGTTTTGGACGCCCGTCTGTTTGGGCTGATTTGACTCCTGATCTCAAACTACTGCACCAAAGACCCACAGAACCTTCTGAGATGTGTCCTGCAGAGATCCACTATCCGTTCTTCACTTCACTTCATGTCCCTGCTTCAGCGCCCTCAGCCGTTTATCCCCCTCCACACGAGTCCAGAGTGCACAAGGAGAGGCTTTCCAGGCGGCGGCCCGACCCAGAGACCTCCCACCACGTGGGAAGAAGTGGTTCTCTGTGAGATTCTGAGGGTTTGCCTGCTGGAGGTTCAGGTTTGGGAGCAGCAGAGGAGACGCCAAGGACAGATTTCTGAGGCTGTATTCATTGGTGGAAAAAATACGTTAGGTCAGGCTGTGGTTTGATCAGAGGTGGGCTGCAGTCTCCGCCCCCTAGTGGACAAACAATGAACTCACTGCAGTGGTACCAGAACTGGAGTCAATGGAATCTTTCTCTCTAATATCAGCAACTTTATACCTTTTTTTTTCAACACTAATACCAAAAATGACGAAGGTTTTGCCCCTGCTTGATTGTTTGATTGATTATTAATATCACTTTTAGTGATATTTTGTTTGTTTTTTTATTATATTTTAGACTTTTTTCCTGATTTTAACCAAAAATAATCAAGCAGCGAAACTGTGTCAGGATATAAATGTGAAACTACTGACAACCTGGTCGTTTAAGTAAGTCCATAAAACGGGTCACAAATTCTTTTAAATAAATCACAATTTAATAAACTTATTTAGTTTAATCAACCATTTTTATTCAGTGAAGTCCATAACATTCCAAATATTTGTTCAGTCCTATTGGATCGTTTGGCCCCCCAGGTCGATGTCGGACGGTTTGGGTCGCTGTGGCTCTGTGATCCGGCTCTGCTGAAGGGTCCAGATCTACTCCTGACCCGTTTACGGCGGGACGAAGGCTCTTATCTTCATAAAATAATGTTTCCCTCTCATCGGTCTGTCCTCCATTCACCTGCTGTCTTAACGTCACAGTATGTCCGTCCAGGATGTGGAACCAGGGAAAGTTCCAGAGGGGGAGTCCCACCGCTCTTCCACGAGGCTTCCTCTCACTTCCTGTTGATCTTTGCTCGATGTGTGATGAGTTCACAAGCTGAACGCAGGACCTTCGTCCTTCATTTTTCATCACAGCTCAAAGAGTTAGTCAGTCATTTTCTGCACGAGAGGTCCAGAACTCAAGAACTCGTCTCGGATCAGCGCCATCTTTTGACATTTCTTTGGACTATAATGAATCCATAAGTCAAAACAAGAATCGTCGTTTGTCCAGACCCCGTCTTCATCATCTGCAGAATCCAATATTCCCAGAAAGTCCCTCCCCCCGCCGCAGACCCTTTGTGTTAACGCGATAAATGTTTCATGGATCATTTTCACATTTTATACCAACACAAACCTGAGTGTGAGGAAGAACTGGAGTAGTTTTCATTTAAATTTCCAACACTAAGGGGGAGATTTGTCTCCAGAGGTTTTCGGGCCATACTTTTGTCAACCGTGGGTCCAATTCTTGCTCAATGCAGGGGATTGGGGGCTTTTGGGGGATTTACCCTTGATGTCGAGGGTGACGGCGTACGTCTGGTTTCACGTAAACCTTCTGTAATCTTCTAAAACACTTCCAAGAGAAAATTGTCCAATCATATCCTGTCAGCGTCACCGAACCGCCGACCCGGATTCTTGTTTCAGTTTGGACCGGGATCTCTTATTACAGCTGCAACTGTTGACCAACTGAAAACAACAAAATGACACAGGGCTTGTATATTCGGCAGTAAACAACAACAAACTGGTGACTGGTTCCGTCCCAGTAGATCTAAAACACCAACTCTTCATCCTCTCTTAAAGAGGACTTATTTGGACCCTCCTGATCCGTCAGAGTTCTGGCCGGTCTCATCACGACAGTTCATGTCTAAAGTGACAGAGAAAGTCCGATACCTGCAGACATCCAATAATGACATCAGTGAGAATTTTTCTCTCTGGTTTTGAATTTCAACACGCCGGCGCCGACCGGGCCTCTTCGGTGTCAGGCGCCAAAAAATCTAGAATGACCTCCGCCTCAGGTCATCGGGTCATTCACGTCACAACCAGAGTGCAAATCTCTATTTCCAGCACATCTCTTTTTTCCGGTCCATCTCTCATTTTCTAATCTCCTGCTTTGTTCACTGTTCTTTCATCATCATCATCATCGGTACCGGCTGACCTTCAAATGTTTCCTCTTCATTCTGACGGAATCTGTCCCCAACACCCCGCTGTTTTTATTTATATAATTAAATCACTTATAAATGTACT
This sequence comes from Lophius americanus, assembly GCA_037951165.1. Lineage (NCBI taxonomy): Eukaryota > Metazoa > Chordata > Actinopteri > Lophiiformes > Lophiidae > Lophius > Lophius americanus. Next base: position 351,310 of record JBBDHG010000025.1, on the reverse strand, counting down.
TTGTGTGTTTGTACATGTGTGTATGTGTGTATATATGTGTATGTACGTGTGTGTGTATTTGTATATATGCAAGTGTGTTTGTACATAATGTGTGTGTTTGTACATAAGTGTGTGTGTACATGTGTATATATGTGTGTGTGTGTCTGATTGTTTGTGTATATGTGTGTGTGTGTCTGATTGTTTGTGTATATATGTGTGTGTGTGTCTGATTGTTTGTGTATATATGTGTGTGTGTGTGTATATAATAATAATATATTTATGTATGTGTGTGTATGTATATGTGTATATGTGTGTGTGTATGTATTATCTAGGAATTATTTAGAAGAGTTGATTTATTTGTATTTAATTGTGACTATTATATAATAGTATAATAATTATTATTGTGAACAACAGTTGATTTTATGTCAGTAGTTTTCCTGCTTTTATTTGTTGACTGCAGTGAATCTCTTCGGTCAATCCTGTGTTGTATTTACAACTTGCTGTAGGAATAACTTCCTCACCTGCTGGCGTTGTGACATGTCCGCGTACAAACTGTGACGTTTACTGGAGGGTAAAACCCTGGAAAGAAAACGTAACTACTGACAAATGCTTCACATTCTGTGGCTCCTTTTTAAATAAAGGACAGAACGTTCATCCATAAAACCCTAAAAATCATCCTGCCGAGGATTATTACCCTTAACGTAACATAATTACTCATGTCACCTCAAGTATTCTCAATAAATACTCATCGTAAACACCGAGGCGGTGAGCGTCAGCTGCTGAAACCCGTACCCTACATTAGACGGGTCCGCTTTTAGAGCCGGCTATTTCCTGGATGTCATGAGGTGATGATTTATCAACGGAGTTGGCGACACAGGTGAAACACTAGCAGCACCGCTGGTGGGCTTTCACACAAATGTGTGCCGTGATTATGTGGGGAAGGTCCTGCACAGGAGCGGCCCGGTGTGGGTGGCCGGGTCAAAGTGGAGCGACCCCCCCCGCCCCTCCGCTTGCCCCGGACATGACAGCCGTCGCCTCACTGACAGTTATGTTTAGTATGTTGGACTTCCATTCTGGTTCTGGTCTTACTGCAGGCCGAGCATCAATAGAATGTGATTAGAAGGAAACATTCAGAACCAGTACTCGGGTTTTCCAGATGTCTGTTTCGATAAATGATCCCCTGAATAATTCACAGTTATGTTTGGTGAAATTAAAGATAATTGAAGGTTTTTGCTGTGAGGAATTTGAAATATTTTATGAGGGGGGGGGGACCGGGCCGATCTTCCTCCCGGTTCTTAAAGCAGAGACCAAATCTGACTTTATTCCTAACGTCCAGTAGAGGGCGGTATTACACAGTTCCCTTCACTCACTCATGTATAGTGACTTTATAGTGTTTATTTTTCATTTATTCCTTTCTGTGTGACACTATTTAATATATTAAGTCTCCTATTTCTTTTACTCATAGAAACAAAACTAAATTACTCTACTATGACTTTTTCTCTCATTCCTGCCGTTAAATGCTGGTAGAATCATGTTTCTGTGTACAATCAATGAAGCTGTTACATTCAGAGCTGAAGAAGTTCCCCTGCAAGAATGTTCGTATCTTGCGTATTTTTCTTGTATATTCTAGTTCTTGTTTTATTTATAAATGAAAGGGAAGCAATTAGTGCCGTTTTGGTCCTAAGAATTTTTTTTTTCCAGTTTAAACATAGTCAGTGCTGAGTTTTGACAGTCGTATGCTAATATTTATCTTTTGTTGCATATATTTGCGTCTTTTATTCTTTCTTTTTTTTTATTCATTTTGATTTATTTTTCTTATATATTTGATTTATAGATAATACATCCTATTTTATGCGTCATCGTTCCCGGACCGTCGTCAAATGTTTACGTTACGTTCAATAAACGTTGTATATTAGAGGATAAACACATGCAGAGAAAACGTTTATTCTGGTTCTGGTTGGAAAATGCTGACGGATTTGTGACTCAGCAGCTTTTTAACTCTTTAATGTCCTGCTCAGATGTTCGGTTGAACTCATATTGAGTCTCTATTTCTTATTGAAACATTTGCATAAACCTGTTAAAACACTGTGACGCAGTGGCAGCATGTGTTTGCTAAAGAGCAAGGGGCCAAGGATGGAGCCCTGGGGGACACCACAGGTCAAAGGTCAAGGAGGACGCTTTAATCTAGGCTGTTGAGAAAGTCCTATTACATAAGTAGTTTTTTTTTTTTGGCATATTAAAGCGTTTAAGTACTTTGTAGAATTATGTGACTCGATAAAACCAAAAAAAAACGAAACAACTTAAAAACATTTTAGTTAATCTAATTAAAACTATTTAAGCTACTTTTTTCTTTTTCTTCTTTTATACTGTTTAATAGCAATCTTGAACAAATGATTTTTCACGTTATGGTAAACTTAAAGTGTCAAAGATATTAGATGAGTAAAAAAAAAAAAACCCCAAAGGAATGAAATATGTGAAGAAATGATTGCAAAACTTCTTAAAGGGTTAAATCGTGTGAAGAATAAAAGTACTTGTTTCACCGCCGCCTTTTTAAAAGAGAAAAATGTCAGCGGTGATATTTACTCTTGCTGATGGGACACGCCCCAACGACCGGCGTCTCCTGTTTACTCAGTCTACTGTTTAAAAGCGGTTGATGACTTTGTGCTGGAGGGAACACACACACTTTCTGTTTACTCTGTCATTAGCACAACATACTCACCGTCTCTGAGTGTTACACTAACCCTTTGTCTTTCCTCTCCGTGTCTTCCAGGTGAGTGGTTCCCCTTCTGTTTTCACTGCTGCCGAGGCCGACCCAGAACATCAGAACCAATGAGTACTCCGACCCGTTCTGTCGTGTGTTTGACTGATGCGCCGATGAAAGCTTTTACGTCTCGGGTGATTAGTGGAGAATCCATGGACGTTCTTCCATTCCGACTATGTGCTGATTAACTAGAACCAAGAACCAAGGTGCTGTGAAGGTTCTGCTTCTGCGTGTACTTCTCTAGTGGGTCAACATTCCTCCATGATTTTATACGTTATTAGGAACAGGTGACCCAGGCACGGCTGGAGGGCAGGTTGTTATGGTGTTTCAACGAGTCACGGCTCTCATGGTTTAAAAGGGTCGGGTCTCCTCGCCCTCCTCGTCCAGGTCATGGTTTTCCTCTGAAGTCCAGCTGGAATGTTTAACTCCAGGTGTGATGGACCAGAGGAGGAGCTGGAAACACCTGGGTGTCGCCTCTTCTCTAGTTCAGTCAGTACATAGATATAAATATCTATAGATGTATGTCTATAGATCTCTCTCTCTCTCTCTCGCTCTCGCTCTCGCTCTCTCTGTATTGCAGTAGACACAGAATGAAAAGCGGTTGATAAGTGGAGACATGAATGCGTGGGTGTTTGATTGACAGGCGGGGGGGGGGGGGTGGCACACAATACCAGTTCAGTTCCTCACCAAACATACTCACAAAGCAAAAATTCTAAGAACGTGTGTGTGTGTGTGTGTGTGTGTGTACATAGTAGCAAACCCTGCTTTCCACAGAAGGCAACCATGTGATCAGACTTGACTTTGCATGAGCGCTGGTGGACACTGCTTCACATTTCACCACCTGAGGGTGGGTGGATATCGTGCCGACCCAGACCTCACATGGTGTCCCGGGCAGCTTCACAAAGGCCGATCATTAGAGGCGATCCATCTGGTATTGGTTTCCCTTCAAAGGACCTGCTGCTATTAAATCCATTTGATACTCCATTACATCTGATCCCCCTGCAGCGACTGTGTCTCAGTCTAGCTTCATGTCCTGCCCAGGTGATGCCGGATCACGAGAGGGTGCAGTGGTATATCTGCGTTCGTCCGTCACAGACGGATTCAAACTCGTTGTATCCCTGAAAAAGTTGGCCTTATTATGAAATCCTCTTTTTCTCCGCCACTCGGAGGAGCTTTGTCTCAGGAAAATGATCAGCACATCATTTCTCAACTGCTGGTCCAATTTCATCCAAATGTGGTGCCTATGAATCGACTCGAGGAGATCTTTCCTCTGCATGTTCCTTTTTTCCTCATTATCTTGCAGGTTTTTTAGGCACTGGTTTGCATTTACCTGTAAAACACTTTAGTTCCACTTATGTTCATATTCTACTTTTCTTTTACTCACTTTCCGTGTTTTTTGTTTGTGTGATTTTGAGGGTTCTCTGGCACAAGAATTTCCTTAGGGATCAATAAAGACCATCTTATTTTAATACTTCAGATTTTACCCACTAGGGGGAGTTTTTTTTCACAAAAAAAGCCCCCCACACTTTTTTGGACATAACTTCCCAAACTTTGTTTGAATTTCGTCCAAATCTGGTAAATATGAATCAGATTTATCCTGTTTATACCATACTTTAACCTAATAGTTCACATTTTACCCACTAGGGGGAGCTTTTTTCACACAAAAAAAACGAGTTTTCGGACATACTTTCCCACCTTTAGTTCCGATTCAGTCCAAATCTGGTGAATATGAATTGAATTGAGGAGGTCTATCTTGGTCTCTATCAGATTTTACCCTAATAGTTCAGACTTTATCCACAAGGGGGGAACTTTTTCCCCAAACACTGTTTTTCTATCAAACCCTCCCAACCTTGGTCCCGATTTAGTTCAGATTTGGTGGATATGAAACGACGTGAGGTGATCTATTTAATTTATAACAGATTTTACCCACCAGGGGGAGCTTTTCGCACAAAAACGTTTTTCGGATCATGTGGGATTGCATGTACAACGCAGGGGATTTGGGGCTTTTGGGGAGATATACCGGAGACAGAAAACTTATAAAATCTCAAAATGAGACTCTGAGGTATCCCTGGTGGAGTTTCTTTTTTTGTTACTGTGGTTTGTTTTTGTTGTAACTGCTACTAAAGTCTAACCGTGACTCCCCTGGGCGCCTGTGAAGAGGAGGCGTTTTAGCAGTTTTTGTTTATTCAGCTGTTTTGGTGCCAGTAGAGCTCAAACGTCTCCGCTGTATTGTTTCTGTCTTGGCGCTGGTCCAGCAACGCTCCGGGTTTTCATTACAGTTTAGGAATGGGAAGCTGTCCATTGTTTTTTTTTGACTGTGATTCTCTCGTAAAAGCCGGACTCTGAGTTAAAGGTGTCGCGGCGGAAAACAGGATGTGGAGGCAATCCTGACGTGGCGATGGAAAGGACTGAATTATGGGTGGGGTTAATGTTTTGGCTGATGAGTAACCATTGTTAAATAAGCTTATTCAAATAGACCATCTTAATGATTATTTTCATTGTTGCTCTTAGTGTATTTTACTTTTTAAACCTCTACTTTTACCCAGGTTGCCTGTAAAGGATCAGAAAAGGCCTAAAGAGCATCGTCGAAGTTCAGCCGAGAGACTTTTTCTCCGTTTTTAGGAGACGTTGGGCCGAGAGAGCTCAGAAAAATGTCAATCAGCCAGTCGGATCATCTTCTGTCAACATCATTCTCTGTGATGCCCTCAGGCTGAGATTATAATTCCATATATTACTATACTCCTTTTAAATGACTGTTGTTTTAGAGCACACCTGGTTTATGGTGTATTTATTCTACTAACCTCTTTAGAAGGTACGATTTTTTATACGTATTGCAGCTTGTCCCACGCCTTTTAAACCTACGACACTCTCACTGCATTAAAACAGACGTTTCTGTCATAGGCGACGTTATGGAATGCGGAAGCTACAAATGTATTTTCCTTTTGGGATTTAAAGGTTGCAGAGGGGTGTGGTGCTCAGCATTCATGATTTGGACTATTTCTAATGTGGAGTAATAACTTAGTCATAAATGTGACTTAAAGGTTTAATATATTTTGAACAATTAACCCCTTTAATGTCCTGCTCAATTGTTTGCTAGAGCTCATTTTCAGTCTCTATTTCTACTTGAAAAATGTGACTGAACCTGTTAATGATCTGACCCAGTGGCATTATATATATATATGCTAAAGAGTAAGGGGCCAAGGATAGAGCCATGGGGGACACCTCAGGTCAAAGGCTAAGGAGGGAGCATTTGACATGGCTATTGAGAAAGTCCTATTCGACAAGTAAGATTTTATTTAGCAAATTAAAGCATTTTAGGAATAAGATTAAATTCTAGAACTGGATAAAACCAAAAATAAGTCTGAAAGTGTCAAATTGTTCTAAACAGTTTCAATTAATCTAATCAAAATTGACTATTTTCCATGAAATACAAAATCATGAAATGATTTACTAAGTCTGATTTGTTCCCCACTGTTTAAAAACATGCTTGACCAAACGACATGTCATTTAACTGTAAATGTAGTGTGTATAATTTAATACTAAATTAATAAGAACATCACTTAAGGCCTAATTTTCAAGAATGATGAGGCTGGATTATTACAGTTTAATTCTGGATTTACAACTAGCTGTGGTTATTCTACAAGACCTCAAAAAAATACAACATAATGAGAATTAACATAGAAATCTTATTATAATATATACCATAACCTTAACATCCTGAAAATAATAATATAAACAGGGAGCACGTTTACTAAGATTTCTCGCGGTTAAGTTAGCATGAATGTACATATGGTCATTTCCGGTTGGCTATCTGGAATGCTTTTATTCTGAACTACTGTGAAACACACTTCCGGTATACAGTTCCGATGACTTGCCAAAGCACAATTAACAGCGACAATAACAACGAATCAATTACAAATAAACCCACAGCAAATACAAAACATTAACTGAAATACTTCACGCATAAACCACCTGAAATAAACGTGTTGAACCTGATAAAAAAACTTAAATATGGTCGGCTGCTGACAATATCTGACAATCTCATGCTGCACTTCCTGCCGGCACACCGCACACGTGGGACCGCGCAACCAATAGGAATGCACGATGAATGAGCTGATATTAAACAGCAACTTAAGATAAAAAAAAACACACCTTTACCTATAAACATAATCAAAAAGATTAATTTGGGGGAATTCTCTACAGTTCCAAAGAAATTCTTTGCAGAAACAAATAATGGATCCATTGTTTGTTTTTGTTTTTTTTCTTTTCTTTTCGTTAGGATCTAAAAGGCTTAGAAAGAAGTGAGTGCTGTGTGAAAACACAAGCTGTGTTTGACTTCATGGACCGCATCCTTCGAAGACGGAATGCACCACAGTGTCCCATTTTGAAGGTTTTCTTTTGAGTACTTGATGGATCTGTCATGGAAACCCCCCCAACAGCTTATTAGCCTGCATTGTCAGAACCATTTACTCTTGTTTTGTAATCCTGGCAGACTTAGGCTCAGCGAATATCCTGTTGTGGTTGTTCCATAGTGGAAAAGCCTCATTGGTGGAAATATGTGTACTTGAGATCTTTGAAGAGTTGCCTGCTAGAGAATCCTGTTTTTTTTCTGTTGAAGGATTCAGGCTCTGAATTGAGAGATCGAGTGATTATCGGCGTCCTGAATAAAGAATGGCGGCTGGTGCCGACTCAGTTCACACACACTTCAAAAACTAAAAATCTTACCGAGATTGTTTCTTTCATTTTAGTCAAAAATATCTTATTGGACTTGATTTAAGACACGATGGCTGAACAAGGAACATTTCACCGAGATGCAGGGATTTTATGTTTTTACGTTTTTAGGCAGCTTGTTCGGCCAAAGAAACTTGAAAATATCTCAAAAGCTAAAGAGAAATTTCTTCTTAAAAATGCTTAAATAATATCTCTAATCTTATCTTGATTTTACATTTTGCTGAGCGAGAGTGATTTATTTCATTAACTATAACCACACTATTGTTTTATTGGATACGTTGACGCTGTCATGTATCGTCTATCGGCGGTGAACTTTGCCCGATAAATGATCAGATTGTTTTGTTGTTTTTCAGTGAGAAGCACAGAACTGATGTTTTTCACCTCGGTGCCAGCCAGTTGCATATTTTCATGCCCTGCCTTCACGAAAGGACATGCTGGTTGGATTATTTCCTCTTTTTTATTTATTTTTTTAGTCCTGTGTAATTACACTGCTGCAGAAAGACTGTGATTCTCCTAACCAGAGCATTCCTGAAGTTCATTGACGGAACCTCTGCAAGAGGGAGCAAACAAAAGAAAGAAAAAAAAGACTTGCTCAGGGAATGTGTCCCTGAGAGTTAATTTATCTTCTCTTTCATTTCTCTTTTCTGGGCTGATAAAATACCTGCGTGATTTGCTGCGGGGGCGGAGCTCAGTGCTCGCTCATCGCTTCTGGAATGACAGGATTTCAGGAAGTGAGGCTAAATTTGACTTGCGTGAGATAAAGCACACTCCTCCAGTTCTTCAAGACGCTTTGAGGCTTTCATGCTGGTAAAAAATCTTACAGAACCAGGCTCCAAAAAGTACGAAAGCGCGTTGCTGTCATGCTGCTACTGATATATATATATTTTTTATTTTTTATTTTCCAGTATATAAGTATCAGGTAAAAAACGTGGTAAGTTTCATATTTCTACAAGCTAATTTTCATGTTATGATGTGAAAATCAACATGTGATAACGTGAAACTTATCGAACATAAAGTAAAAAATATCACGAAAAAACAAATTATCACGTAAAAACATCAAAATTAACCAATAAAAACATCAAAAATAACCAGTAAAAACATCTAAATTAAAACGCAAGCACATCAAATTTACAGCCTAAAAACATAAAAATGGTCATGTTAAAAAAAATCATAAAAATATCAGGTACAAACATCAAAATTATAGATAAAAACATCAAAATTAACACGTAAAAACATAAAAGTAAAAACATCAAAATTAAGACGTAAAAAAATGAAAACTAACACGTAAGAACTCAAAATTAAAACGTAAAAATATCAAAATTATCAGATAAAAACATCAAAATTGTCATTTAAAAACATCAAAATTATCATGTAAAAACATGAAAATTAACACGTAAGAACTCAAAATTAACTCGTAAAAATATCAAAATTATCATGTAAAAACATGAAAATTAACACGTAAGAACTCAAAATTAACTCGTAAAAATATCAAAATTAACATGTAAAAACATCGAAAGTAACACGTAAAAACATCAGAATTAAAATGTAAAAATATTAAAATTATCAGGTAAAAATATTAAAATTATCACGTAAAAATATAAAAATGATCCAGTTATAACATGATAACTTAACTAAGTTATAAAGAGAAACTTCTAACCTTCTCACTTGATACTGATTTTTTTTTGTTAATGTTCTTACATGGTAGAAAAGCATTTCCGTAGAAAAGCCCGAGCAGCAACTTGAATTTAAAATGTCATGTTTTCCCTCGTCACTGAAGCTGTGGGGATGTTTATTTTTCCTCTGATCGAGTCGGAGCTAAAGGAACTCTCATGTCTGCGTTTCATCTGTTACAGGGATAATAATGACGGTGAGTCATCGCCGTCTGACTCCACAGCTGTGGGAGAATAGGCCCGTTCTTTCCTCAGACAGAACCGCTTTAAGTATCTTCACTCCAGGTCTGTCTTCTCTCTCTCTCGCTCGCTCGCTCGCTCTCTCTGTGAGGAAGTACAGAATTCCTTCCTCACAGAGAGAGAGAGAGAGAGAGAGAGAGACGGGGTTCTGGCAGTGGGGACAATGATTCAGCTTCACGTACGCAGACGTGTTTGCTGCCGAGGAGCCACCTGTATTCTGTTGTGTTCTATAAAAGCCCGTCTAAAAATAAAGCACACCCTCTTCAGGTTACAATGCAAATCCACACAAATGTGGCAGCCCGTCCGGGAAGGCCGGAATCCGGATCCTGTGTCAGGTGTTGCTGTTTGCGCGCCGGTTGCCCCTGGCAGCAGGGGGTGGGTCGGCCCACGTGCCCTGCGACCTCAACCGTGGACGGCGTGTAGTATTTGTCCGACCCGTGGGCTGCGTTGCTACGGCAACAAAGCCCAGAATGACCACACCCAAGGGTGACTTCCCTACGCTGACTCACTCTGCTAATATTCACATTTCTGCCCGTTTGTTGCTCAGAACTGGACTTTGTCACGTTGTTAGAGACGTTTTTTTTCATGCATTTTCACACATTTGTTCACACATGCAGACAGATTTGTGTGTTTTAATGCAAACACTTTATGAAGGAAGGTGAATGGATGAGTTTGGACTTTGGCGTTTCTGTGTGGCGGAGACGGAACGGTCCGACCCGCCGCTCTCTCAACTCTGTTTATTCTCATCATCCAGACCGGAGCTACATTTAATGAATCATTACATCTATGTAACTTTCTCACGCAACAAACATAAAGACAGGAAAAGTTCTGCTGTTTATGTTTTTAAATGTTTTTATAATTCTGACCCAGTTGCAGATTTCAATCCCTGCATTTTTTATTATTTCCCCAAAAAGTTTGGTTTTATTATTGAATCGCCGCCGCCGTGTTTGTGTTAACGCCATAACTCAAAAAGTCCTTCATGGATCTTTTTCATATTTTAGACCCACATAGGCCTTAGCACGAGGAAGAACTGGAGCAATTTCGGGAAAGGTAGGTTGCATCTTTCCAATATAGCTGCAGTAGTTTTCAGGCCATAACTTCTCAATAAATGGTCCAATTTATTTAAAATCTGCTGCATATGAATCGATTGGCGGAAACTTATCTTGTGGGATTCTTTCTTTTATGTTTTCCGAGCATAACTTCCTTAAACTTAGTCCAAATTTGCCTTGTGCGTTTGAATCGGCTCCTGGAGATATTTCGCATATTTTAATCTAATAATTCATATTTGAATCTCTTTTGAGAGCTTTTCACAAAATACACTATATTTCCGACATAATCTCCAAACTGCTGATCCGGTTTAATCCAGATTTTGTGGATATAGGAATCGACCCAAGCAGCGCCATCTTGTAGTACTATATATTACTCTAGTAGTTCATATTTTACTCACTAGGGGGAGCTTTCTTTTAGTTCAAACACTGTTTTTTGGACATAACTTCCTAGATGTCGGTCTGGTTTCCCCCAAATTTGATGCATTTGAATAGCCACAGTGAGATCTACTTATATTCCTCATATTTAACTCACAAGGGGAGTTTCTTTTTCTACAAAACAAGAATGTTTTTTCATACGTAACTCCAAATGTCATTTTCCATTGTCCTGGTTCTCCATTTGGTTTGAATCCAAAGCAACCGGACTTCTGTGTCTGGCTTGGAGACATTTCAACTCTCATCCAAGAGGCGTCTTCAGTTCTTTCTGGCTGGTTGGGAGTTTATACCCTTTAAGCCAAAACAGAAGCCCAGTTGCTTTGGATTCGGCCCACAAGGATAATCGGGGGGGAACGCTTGTACAACGTGGGGGACTGGGTACTTGCTGACTCGGGGAAATATCCTTTTCTGTTTGGGACAAAAACTTAGACCTACTTTTATTTTAACACACATTCAGACAGCCGTCTACCTGAATAGGTGAAAACATGTTCAGGTAGATGAATGTCTGAGTGTCCACCTGAAGAAACCCCCCCCAAAAAATAAATAGTTATAATCATACTGTAGAAATGCTGCATTTCATTGAATGTGGAGAATGACTCCTCAGCCTCTTCCTTCTCCCTTTTCCCTCCTGACCCCTCCCTCCTTCTCTCTGTTCCTCATGCAGCAGCTTGTTCTTGACTTCTCCGCCCCTCCCCACTCGTTCTGTTGAACCATAGAGGTTCCAGGAACTCGCCAACATCTACTGAAGTGTCTGAACCGGACCTTCTAAACCCACAGATGTTCCAGAAAGTCGTTTTTAAATAGAAGACGACGGTAGTGACCACCATGCATACTTGAGGGATATTCTCACAGCCTCATTTTGGTCTCTTGGATTATTCCTGACTGCGCAAAAACTCCTACCAACTGAGATCTCCGTATTGGAGATCTCCAGAATCTTTAGCCGTCCTTCTGTGCAAAGATACAATCATGAGTCAAGTCTTCCTGTCTTTTATTAGAAGGCCCCATTTCTCCCTCCTGGGTAGAGTTTCCTCGCTGGGCCTCTGCGGTGTGATGGAAATAAAATAAGACGACATGTAGATCTGAAGAGAGCTTTGGCCTACACTTGTATGAGCCATAACATTAGAACCACCAGCCTATTGTGGTGAAGGTCCCTCTTTTACTCCCAGAACAGCTCAGTAATGCAACGTCCAAGAAAGCCGACCTTCATTTATCAACAATATGTCTTAGTGTCCCCTCTGTGGGATTGGACAACTATAAGCCTTCATCCGTTGTCCTTACGTAACTACTGGAGACTGGGAGCATCCAGTCCTGCAGTTTATGAGATGCTTTGACCCATTCCTCTAGCCATCACAATTTGATGGCTAGAGTCACTCCGATCCTATCGCCTGTTTTTCCTGCGTCCATCAGATCAACATCAAGGACAAAATACTCACATGATGTCTAATATGTCCCACCAGGGACATGTCAGTAGTTATAATGTAATGGCTGATCGGTGCATCAATCCTTAAAGAAACCGATGTTTGTGAAGCGGCTACCAGTTGAATATCATCACTTGATCATCTCGTCAGACTCAGACTGACTGACTGTCAGACTCCTGATTGACAGAAGGCGTCAATTTTTACCCGACCGTTGAAATCCACTGACCGGCGGACAGATGAGTCTGGACGAAGAGCTGCCGTGTCTGCCTCTCTGTTCGGTCCTCGTCTTACGTCCTTATGGTGCGTGTCAAGAGCTCAAGAGTGTCAGCTGCTACCTGTGGTCTCCTAGAACACCGTCACAGCGATGAGAGGGACACGGCATCGTCTTTGACTCGGTAACACGAGCCTCCCAGTTCTACGATCATATTTCCTTTACCGACCTGCAATTACCTTAATTGCCTCTGCCCATAAAATGATACCTGTGTAGGCAAACAAGCCAGGGTTTGCTGTGTGGTTCTTGTTCCAAGGCCTTTGCAGGTCCGTCTCCCTTCTCCTTGTTTTCCGTCCGTCTCTGCTGGGTTTAGTCGTCCTCTGCCCACCCTTCTTAAATCTAGGGGGCTGTTGTTTGTGAGATTTCTCCAACAAGGCCTTCAGTGTGGGTGGAATAAAGCCTGGGTGCCATCAGATGTATGCTCCATGGGTCAGGGTATCCACAGCAGCAGAGAGGAAGTGTCCGGCTCGGAGAGGCCCTCAGATTTATGCTGTAGACGTCCCTCGGCCTTTAATGGCCATAGATGAAAAGATTCCCTTGTTCTTTTCTCACAAAAACCCCCTCCCTACCCCGAGTGTACCCCTGCAGTCCCACTTCCTCCCTGCGGCTTGACCCGTTATGCCATGTTGCTCCTCCAGAAGAGCAAAGGGTGACTGGAAGGCGCGGTGGTCTGGTCTTTACTGGGTGATAAAAGCTTTGAGAAGGTGTCTGAAAATGTCACATCCCAGCAGCATGGAGGGAGGGGATCTCCTTGGAGATCGATTCTGGCTCAGCCCGAAGAAAGGTAAGCGGCAAAACTTTACTTGATCATTTATCTGCCGAACAAGGAGGCAGAACAGAGCGAGGTAGTGGTCGTCAACGTCGGTCGGATGAAAGGGGCGGGGCCACACAAATCGATTTCTCACATTATGGAATCCCGAGAGCTGAATAAGATGTTGAGGACCCGGGTTCGGGTACCGCTGGGGTTCAGCCCGTTTTAGCTCCTAGATGTTGAAACTTGTCTCTTGCATGTTGATTCTGATCCCTGGCTGCCGGGTCGCTGGGCTGGCAGCGCTTGCAGGAAAAGAGCAGCAGAGTCGAGGGCTGTTTCAAATTTTCTGTCCTGAACTCACTGCTGGAACTTGTTTACACCACAAAGGACTTTTTTTTTTTTCTTCTTTTTTCTTTTTCTTCGAAATTTGGTGCAGAGTTTATAACTGAGCATAAACTACTCAATTTATTTGTCTTTTAAAGGAATGGTTACTGATAACTAGACAGTACTTTCTGAACCCCGAATGGAAATTACTGTAATAAATGATCTTTAAATCAGATTATTCACAAAAATCTAAGCAAAAAAAAATAAAGCTTTACATTCATAAAGATAAAACAAATATGTTTCCCTAACGCGTAGTTGCCATAATTATTTTTATATTGTTATAATTGTGGTTTTAAGTTAAAGTTTAAAGAGACGGGAGAAGTCAAAAATCAGGACATGTCTGCAAACTGACCCCACACACACACTGTGAGGAGGATGGTTGGACTGGCTAAAGACTAGGATCACAACATACATACACATACAAGGATCACAACTAGAGAGGTCAGAGGTCAGTTGAAGGTTGTGGTCAGAACGTCTCTCTAATCACCATCAGATGGCGCCGACACCAACACCAGCTTTTGGGAGGGCAGCGAGACAAAAGCTTCTGCTTTCGTCCACACAAGCTAACGCTGCTACAAGCTAACGCTGCTACAGTTTGACAAACACCACTGGGACTTTCACTGGAACAAGGTCAGAGGTCAGATGAGAACAAAGTAGAGCTTTTTGGTAACCTATATATAAGATGGGCTTGGCAAGAAAGAAAGCCATAGAGAAAAGCCCCTCATATCCACTGTGAAGTCTGGTGGTGGATCTCTGAGGCTGTGGCGCTGTTTTTCCTCCGAAGGTTCTGGACATCTTGTTAAAGACATGGTTCCATGGACTCCATCAAACACCAGCAGATACTGGATGAAGACCTAAAAGTCTCTCTCAGGAACCTTAAAGTGGGTCGTGGTTGGACCTTCCAGCAGGACAATGTTCTGAAGATCACCTCAACATCAACCCAAGAATGGTTCAGAAGTCACATAATGAAGGTTCTGTCATGACCATCCCAGTCACCTGACCAGAACCCCACAGAATATCTGTGGGATGTGCTGCAGAGGAGAGTCCACCAGTGTGGACCTCAGAACCCACAGGAGTTTGAGAGTTTTCTGTATGGAGGACTGGTCTCAGATCTTCTCCATGTGTCCTCGAATCTTATCATTAGCTATTAATGTTAAGAACTTAATGTTTTCTAATCCTACTTTGGCTTCCCCTCAATCAGTCACAGGGCCTTCATCATTCATCATCATTATTGCCACAACTGAAGCATGTTCCTGCTTTGCCCTCGTTTACCCTCTCAAGGTTTGGCTACTGTCCAAGTCTGAGAGGCTGTGGGGGGGCGTTGTAAGGTTAGCCACAAGGGACCCCCCCCCCCCCTGTTGACAGACACATGACAGACAGCTGATTGGACAGAGAGAGTAAGAAAGCTAGTATAAATATTAAATTAGTCTTTTTGGGTTGCCCTGCTTATTTTCGGTCGTTGAGGCACAATCTGTGACCTCACTTCTTTCCACTCTGGAAAGAGAGAAGTACGTGTGATCAGTGACGCGTGGAGTTGAGCACACAAGCAAAAGCTACCATTTGTACCTCCAGCTCACTTCATTTTATAGACTTTCCATGTGCAGTTCTGTACGAACGCGAGACAAAAGCCAAAAGTTTTTTTTTTTTTCCCCCTCTGCTTGAACAGTAGGCTGTTCTTTCTCTGATCCCAGAGCAGTTTTATGCTGCTGGGTGAAGAAATGACCCTGCGCTCAGATCGTTCTCCCACTTTAACACACTTAATTAGCGAAAACAAAGATTTCTTTGTTGGCAGTTGGATTTTAGCAGATACGTTTATGGGCCACGCAAACGCTCATTGGTTCCTGAAGTGTCCCGATTGGTTTTCAGAACACGACTGTGTCCGTTGTTCTGCTCCCTTACAGTCAAACAGAACTTCTTTGCCATAGCTTGTCCCGTCCTCCGAGAACAGTTGAGTGTTTATTTTTGCGGCGTTTAGAGAAATGCCAAAAGCACCACTCACTTTCTCTTCCACGCTCCGAGCTTCCAGCGCCGGGCATACAGGGCTTCTTTGTCTCGAGGGTTCACGCTCGTCTGTTGGCTGCATTGCTGCGGCTTTTTTTTTTTTTTTTAGGGATGTTTTTCTACTGTCCACCCCTCAGACTGGGCGTCCAGTCTGTTTGCGATGCACATTCCCCTCCGACTTATCGATATTTACCCCACAATAGCCCCCCCCTCAGCCAAACGGCGAGCAGTTAGCAGCAGCAGTGGTTAATCCTTCCAGCGTCATCCTTCCAGCACTTCAAAGTGGACTTTCTCTACTCGTGCGAGAACTAAATGATCAAATCTCTGGTGCTCTCAGGTATCAAATGTCACTCAAGGTCGTCCCGGCCGCAGTACGAGCCTCGCCGTCAGTCACTCATTACGTTACAATTGTCAAGTCATCAAGTCCAGGCTATATATAACCCAAAGTCACAAACTTGTCCCGCAGGGTTTTACAAGCAGCGCTGCTAAGTATACACGCTCCAATCTCAAAACCACATGTTTCTAAATCTCCTCGGGAAAATAATGGGCGAAATGTAGAAAAAGCTGTATAAAAATAGTCTGCAGCCACATTCAAACATCGACGTTGCCACATTTTCCACTTGTTAAATAATGTTGGCAACATAGTAGATGTGCTGCACTGCCCAGCAGAGAGGAGTAATAAACCTGACAGTTATAAACAATACTCATAAACAGAAGGAAAAAAAACCTAACCATAACCCAAAGTGTGGGCCACTCGGAAACATTCGTGCAGCCACTGAACGCAACACGAAATAGACATTCAAATCTCATGATGAGCTGTTGGGTTGAGTACTTTTCTGTCCAATAGCCGACATTTCATACACTATCAGGTCAAGAAAGACAACCGGCAGCGTTGTGGGAGTGTCATCTATGCTGTTTTTGTTGGCGAACGTCGGCAAATGTTTTTGATGAGATGGAAAAGATTACGCAGGGAAAATCCAGCAAGGTTGGAGAGGAAGCTCAAAAAGAAATACACCAACTTTTACTTCCTTAGGCGTAGGAGGACAGGTATGATGTATGTGCAACACTTAAAACAACTCTAGACCTGGGCATACACTGTGCGATTTTAGATTTATTGTTGTCTGATTCCAACTCGTACGGTACGAATAAATCCAAATGTGGTCGATAAAGATTAGTTGGAGAGCGTCAAAGCAGAAAAAGTTTGTTTGTTAGCAACATGCTAATAAGACAGACGAGCTATCATCATTATTATTTCCATCCTGTGTGCCGAAATCTCCAAAATAAAAATAAGAATCTGGGCTCACAGGTGTCTAGTAGGACGTGGACAGTCAGGTAAGCTAGGTAAGCTAGCTACGTTTGACTGTAGAGATTACTAACATTTGCTTGTAAAACACTTTTGGGGGGCTCTTCAGGGATATGCCTTTGTTTTTGGGGACCACAGCTTTGGCCTTGAAATATAACTCGGAATCCATATTTCAATCATTTATTTTTACTACCTGATATAAATACTCTGACCTGAGAAGGTTTCGGGGTCAGAGGTGATTATGACTTACTTCAATTCCATCAGACGGGCCCGCCATTCCACTCCGGACTCACCTAACTATACCCAACCACGGGGAAACCACAGGCTTATCAGCCGGATTAAGTTATTGTAGATTGATTTGTCAAAACTGCAAGTTATGAACAACATTACACTTTTATATCTTCTCTCGCAATTTGAGTCTTACTTCTGAAAATGAAATGTCATCACATCTAAGGCTTCAATCCGTTATTCAAGAGCTCTAGCCACCAGAACTCATTTGGGCTCTCCTGTTGTTGATTGACGACTTTGTCGGCTGTGTCCATGCTTTAAAGCCTTTCAGCACATCTGAAGTTCATTAAAATTACCTGTCATTCATTGACCTCTCGTGGTTTTGTGTTAGGACAGTTGTTCTTTAGCCTCAACTTCTCATAATGTAACCAAATGCTTTAGGAGGGTAATAAAGGCTCTGCTGACCTTTTGGCTTTCTCTGGAAGTAAATGGCGTGGCTTGGATCTGATATCAGAATAAAGGGCACGTGTTCAGGACCAACACCCCAGGGCAGCGGGCCAATCAGCGGCCGCCATGCATTGGTGCTGATAAGTCTATTCTGAGACTTGCAAAACTGAAGTGGGGGTCCTAATCGGGAAATAATTCAGACGCTCTTCCTCAATGTCCGACTACTCCTTTAGACCGTCGCATCAGGCCTCGGCTGGCTGCCCCTTTAATATCTCCTAATGTGCCGAATAAAATTAGATTCCGCTGGAGAATCTATTTCTGATCATTTATGAAGTTGCTTGCACACACTTTCGCACAGAGTCGCTGTGAAAGGCAGCTGCCAGTTGTTTGACGACGTTTGTTCAGACTGATGGCACAATATTTCTCTCAAAGCGGAGATATTTAATATTCGGATGACTGGGACTGGGAAAGTATCGGGCCACAAGCCAGAATAAAGGTCACTGTGGGAAGTTTGAAGTTCACCGCACCCTTTGTGCATAAACAGTGCATGAAATCACTTTGGCACAGGCCTGGAGAGAATGGCGCCACGCATGGCGGTGCACATTTCCCCAAATTGAGATGGATTTTAACACATAGTTGCCGGCTGAGTCATTGCAGCAGGACTATAAATTCATTATATGTTGTTTTTACGTGACACCTCATCATCAAATTATGCATTTTTCACTACAGTGGGGTACCCCTCATAGTCCTTAATTTATTCCATGGTCCGTGGCTATTTGCTGGGAAGACACAAATGGACCTCGACTGGATAACTGGCAGGTCACTACCGGTCATCGCAGGATCATTACCGGTAGCTACAGGACAGACCCGAGCGGACTGTGCTCAGTGCCCCGACCGATTTATGTCGCCGGGTAGGGGACCGGCCCACCTCAAGGGCATAAGGGGTCTGTCCTGATGTCAGCAGCCCATCCGACCCGTTTTGAAAACAAGGACCTAGGAGTCCAACGGGCAAAGAAATTCAAACTTCGTGCCAGAAATGAGCAGCTGCGTGTTCAGGCGACCGTCACCGAATTTAAACCCTGTGACGCAGTGAAAGCGAGGGTGAGGAAAAAGTGTCGCTGCTGTGCGGGTGAATCAAAAGCGCGTCCTCGCGGGTGACAATGTAGTTTTGATGACGATCGAGAGACCTCGATTTTTCCTTTTGAAATGCGAAGATGTAGCGGTTTGACGACTACATAGAATATCCCCCCGCTGTTTACCTCAAAATACAGGAAGTTTGTTTCATGAAATAAACTTTCCGAATCTAATTTAAGCACCTGAATCCTCTCACTGAAGCTCAAGCTTGTCTTTTCATACTTGTGCATTTCTAGCTTTTACAAAAACTGCCTCCGCCGCAAACTGAAGTATGTTACTGATTAAACATCTCTTTCATAATAGAAGGGAATGCCTCTTAGAATCCTTCCACAACAATGAACCTGACAGTTTCTTTGTCTCCAAAAATGTCTCTCATGCTTTAGCCAGAACACTACTGAATTGCGAAGGGATAATTTAGAGTTACTGACATGTATGTGGAGTCTGTCAAGGCCTGAAGCGTCACTGCATAGTTTGAATCGACGGTACCAGGAAGTATCTTCGAGACAATTCTACCTTCACTACAGTAGAGGACATATTTAGTCTTATATTAATATAACATGTTGGCTAGTCGTCTTAATGCTGAGGAAATCTCAACAGTGGTTTCTTTCGGAACACATCAGTGTCTCTGTGCATAGAGTTCCGATAAATGTGCAGTCCAGTTGTTTAAAGCAACAGCTTTCTGCTCCGGTGCAGCCCTGAAAGTGGATCTCTGCTTTACTCAGAACTGGCTCCCTTCGCTGGAGCGTTACCATGGTGAATAAGATCTAAACAGTTTCCTGCCAGTGTTTAGATGTGTAATAGCGAGTGTGTGGTTTCAAACAGCCAGGGGAATGCAACGTTTCGCAGCGGCTATAATTTCCACAACTAGATCACTATGTTCCCGCACAGAACCGTCGTCTCCTTCAACTCTTCAGAGTCTCTCTCTTCTTTCTTTCGTTTTTCCTCTTCTTTCTTTCGTTTTTCCTATTTAGATGAGTCAGTATTGATTCCTCAGTTCTCTCCAACAATTGCTAAGTGTCGTTTTCACAGAAACGAACATGAGAGAACTCCCTCCTTGACGCAGGAAGATGAACGAGAGACAGATGCACAGAAGAAGGAAAGTGGTCTAGGGAAGGAAATTTGATACCATGTTCCAGGGAGCGCCGAAAAGGTTAGCTATACTGCACAGTTCTTTATTTAGTTGTGCAAGACAGATCCTGGACTCCCAGCTAAATCGGTGCGTGGGGTCCTAATGTTAGCCGTCTGAGGCAGCGGGACGACTTTAGGGTGCTTTGCAGTCTGTTGCATCACTTTCATGAGCCGCTGCGGGAAACACTGATTACTTTCTGCAGTATCCTTCTCTTTGTGACTAAGAGAGGCTGCAAACAAAGGTGTAATAGCAAAAATAAAGTTATAGATTAAATCAGGATTGATTTTGAACCTCTAGACCATAAAGTCTTTCATAAAGTCTTTCATAAACTGTCCTCAGCTTATAAGTTACTCATTCAAACACTATGAAGTGACATCCCAGAACCACACCTTGTGTGTATAGCAGATGCCTCGCTGAGATACCTGATCGGATAATGTGTAGAACTAGACACCGTGTACTGGATGAACCACATTGATACTCAGAGATTCGCTGTGGGGCAGGAAAGACATTCACCAACCGGTCCAGTCTCTCTTCGTATAGAACAGCTCTTATAGTGGGCCGGTGTTGGAGACATACCAAGAGGTGTGTGTCAGCAAGCTGCGGAGTGTGTTTAGAGTTGTGTGTTTTTACAGCGTTTCGTGTGTGGGTGAGCGCTGAGCTCCGGAACATGTGCTCCAACAAACTTCATAGGTGTGTCGCTTCATTCATTCGGCTTCACGCCTTTCTTTCTTTTATCTCTCATAATCCCAATCAGTAAATTGCAGTTTACTTTGCTTGGCACTTCCTCCACTTCTATTTACTCCGGTGAGAATTTTTTTTCCGTGCCGTTTTTTCCTAAGGAATAGAACGAAGGTAGGAGGAGCTGCACTGAGAAGTGTGTCTCACTCTCTCTCCCTCGCTCTCTCACACACTCCCTCTCTTCCATTCTGTCATTGCCATCTCGGCCAAACGGAGACTGTTAAGTCCCAGCCACGCTGAATGGAGAGGGATAGCAGGCTTTTTTTGACTTACAGTTGAATTTTGCAGAGGAATATTCTTTTTTTTTCTTGACGATATCCAACGGATCCGCAAGAACAGGAAGGGGGAAAAAAAGTAAGAGAAAAGCTTACGTATGTTTCGTCCTGCACTTTTTCTTCTGATTGATTTAAGCAACATGTGAACGCTGGTTTTATTATGGATACAAGCTAACAACAAAGCATGGGATTGTCGTATTCATCTTCTTTCAATGTTTTTTTTTTTTTTTTCAGTTTTACTTAGAGACATTGTACTGAATTAAAGCACAATGGTTGCTGGAATGTTGATGTCTCTGAGGGACCTCAGGGCCATCTATGAGGTCCTGTTTCGGGATGGTGTCATGGTGGCCAAGAAGGACAAGAGGCCTCAGACCAAGCACCCCGAGGTCGAAAGTGTCAGCAACTTACAAGTAATCCGTGCAATGGGATCTCTTAAATCAAGGGGCTGTGTGAAGGAGACATTTGCATGGAGACATTTCTACTGGTATTTGACCAACGAAGGCATTGTTTACCTCCGTGAATACCTCCATCTGCCCCCTGAAATTGTTCCATCCTCCCTGCAGAGGGTTAGGAAGCAAGCTGCTACCCTGGCCATTGCTCACAGGGCTGCACGGGTCCAATCTGTAGAAGGTCCAACATCCTACGTTCCCAAGCCCGGATGGAGGGGTGAAGGAGAGGGTCAGGAGGCCCTGGCTGAACGTCAAGGATACCGTCACATGGCTATTGGTCCAAGAGAAAGAGAAGGTCATGCCGATAGGACCCCCAGGTTTAGAGGCCGTCAGCTGGCTGCAGAAACAGTCAAGCCAAAAGCATCATGGGAAAAGGAAGACCAGCCTCAGCCTTCATTAAGTCAGGGGGGCAGCTTCAGAAGAAGCGAAGCAGCTGTGATGGAGCAGGGCAGTTTTAGGAGAGTCTCTCGTCAGCAGTATGAAGTAAGCAGTGAAAAGCCTGTGATGGCTTTCCAGGAGAGAAAAGTGTCTGCAGTCCAGAAGGAAAAGGCTCCAACTTCTGTTCAGCTACCAAGAGCCCCCTTCAAACAGGATGTAACACAGTCCACTCTCACTTCAGTGTCGTCCAAAACATCTCTGCCATTAGCCATGGAGATGACGGCTACTGCAGCATCAGTTATCAAAGCTGAGCCCTCCACCCCCAAATCATATAAAGAA
The DNA here is from genome assembly GCA_037951165.1 of Lophius americanus. NCBI lineage: Eukaryota > Metazoa > Chordata > Actinopteri > Lophiiformes > Lophiidae > Lophius > Lophius americanus. The sequence continues at coordinate 329,203 of JBBDHG010000025.1, read as the reverse complement.
GTGATGAAGATCAGTTACGAAACAATCTCCATGAAATCAAGTAAAATAGTGGCAGGAAATCCATCTTTCACAACACTACAAGACACCGAAGGTAAAGAGAAGAAGATAAAGGCAATCAAAGATTCTGCCCAATCCGAAGAGGTCACAATCCCAGCTGACATTAAATCTGAAAAGGTTGAGCCTCATGAAGTTATTACAATGGCTGCTGCCTCTGTTATCACTCCATCTGTCAATAATGATGTCAAGGAAGAGATTACCAAAAAGGTGGTTGTGGAGCCACTGACGTGTGCAGAGGTGACGGAGGCACCTGAAATTGGAGCTGATAAAGTAAAAGCCCAGACAGGTATTACAATTGATGCTTCTCGGGAAACCTCCAAACTCATTTCTGACATACCTGTCATCAAAAAAGATGTTAGTAAGGATGTTAAGGAGGAGAAGTCCAAGAAGGCAAACGTTAATGAAGAACCCAATCAGCCTACAGAAGTCAAGACTTCACTGGTATCTAAAAAAGATAATGCAAAGACCAAGAAAACTGCCAAAGATGCTGCCACTCAGGGGATCACCAAGAAACCTTCACCTGACGCCACCACCACCGAGCCGGAATTCTCTCAAGTCAAGGTGACCTCAGTGAATGTCTCGGCAACTCCCAAGCCCCATAAAGAGCCCCTTAAAACTACTACGATGTCGGAGTCCTTCAAACGTAGAGTTGAAACTACCGTCACTACAACTACTATTTCTGAGTGCACAAAATCTGTCAATGGTGAAACTACAGCAACCGAGATGAAAACAAAGCAGGGAAGAAATGATGTCCAAGTGATTCCTCATGAGGAGAAAGATGCCAGAATGGTACCAGATACCCATGAGACCATGAGAGTCTCATTAAAAGAAACCACATCATCACAAATGGGCTCCAACCTGCAAAATTCTTCAACCAAAGATGTGTTTGTGGAAAACAAGCCGGTAGTGGAGGGAAGCTCTAAATCAAAGAGGAAGAAAAAGAAAGCTCACAGTGAGAGTGCAAAATCTGAGGAACTGCACAAAGACAAGCCTCCTGAAGAGGTTTCCGGAAGTAACCTCCATCCCACACCAGCGATTGATTTAGAACCAATGAAGGTGTGTACCGGCATGGAGATGGAGGAGGCATCCCCTGTACCGGTGATGACTTGTCCTCAAATAGACATTGATGGGGGGAAAGTTAAGAAACCTTCTCATCAGGCTGATGAAAAGCCAATGATGAAGGAACCTAACCAATCTGTGGATCAAATGATTTCTGAAGAACCACCACTGACATCCAATCAGAATACCACAGTGACCCTAGTCCAGGAAAAGATTGAAGTAGGCAGTGCCAGCCAAACAACACAGGTACCATTAGTCACTGAGGAAAAGTTTGATGTCATGTTGCCCAACAGCGAGTCAGTAAAGTCCGTGGAAATGACTCAGACTAAAGTGGAAACAGTAACGGTACAGACACTCACTCAAGTGGAAGTCATGCACACATGTCTTAATCCTGAAGAGAGAATCCCTACAACTGTGTCAGAACCTCAGACCCTCACAGCCGAGAGTAATGCAGCAAAAAGCAAAGAGAAGGCTGCAGAGGAGCCTTCGAAGGGGAAGAAGAAAGGGAAAGGTAAAAAGCAGACTCAGTCAGCAGGATCGGGGAATGTAAACACAAAGCCCGTCTTTTTGCCCGAGGCAGAACCACCGTTGACCACTAACATTACATCATCGCCCCAGGCCGAAATTACAGATGGCCCTGTCAGGCCCTATGAGCTGACAGAAGTGAGTGTTTCTCCAAAGACGACTGCCGAAAGAATGTGCAGCGGGGAGAGCATGCAGGCGGCAGCTGGCCTCTCTGAGGCCCACGCAGACAAAGGGGGGGAGGAGCCAGCACTGCTCTTTGCAGCAAAAATCAAGCAGGAGGTTCCGAAAGCAAAAACATCCTCCACTGTGAAGGAAGCGCAGGCGGCCAGGGAATTAGCGTCAGCAGAACCAGTGGTAACGGCCGAGGCAGCTGTAGCTCAGGCGCAGGCCGGCCCCCTCGCCAAGCAAGAGGAGCCTCCCCAAGTTGCGCAACATTCGGCCAGTCAGGCAGCAGAGCGCAGCACAGAGAAAAAGCTCTCTGTCTCCGAGGCCTCAACGCGGGAGGAAGCGAAGAAGAGGGACTCAAACGAAGACACACCCTCTGCCGCTGCCACACCTGCAGTTACCCGACCCGACCAGCTTCACCAGGGAGACACCTGCGAGTCTCTGAGTTCTGACACCGACGAGGCCACCATGAGGAGGAAAATTGTAGTGGTTGAAGAAATTGTTGAGGTGAAGCAGGTCGTCAGTCCCGGGGCAGCTGGGGAGCAGCCGGCTACTCCACCTGTGCAGACTGAGGAGGGGGAGGAAGAGGAACTGGACCTGGATGTTCTGGAGGAAATCGCCATAGAACGAGCACTTTTGTCGGGGGAGATCGAGGCCAATTTGCTGGGATCCTCACCTGAGGCAGACTGGGATCATTCACTGTTGGAGCCTGAGGAGAAGACATGGCCCAACTTCATTGAGGGTTTGTCAGTTTAACCTACTTTCTGCCTTGACCTGCATTCTGTTTTTGCATGTGATGTAATTGCTCTCGGATCAGGGCTTACACCTTTCTTTGAAGCGTGGGAGGCCCGAGGTCGCGTGTTTGATGACTGGCTCTACTGTTGTCATGTACTTAAAGTATTTTATACTCATGAGGCACAACCTCCGTCTCTGGGTTATCGTTTAAAGTATTATTTGAGGCTGTTTTGATTGTAGTTTGTGTCTTAACGTGACAGTTGCGGAGCACAGTCTCTACTTTGTGATGTGGACAGAAGGAGTCTCTCTTTAGGGTTGGTATTATTAAAGAGCTGGTGAGAGTCCAGTGAGATGTGGATGCCATTTAATTATGCGTGTTAGCAACAAAGTGACATTACACTGCCATGTGCTCCAGACACTGTCAGATTCCATACAGACATTATGTGTGAGGGTCATACATAGAAACTCTCCAGACTTACGTGTAAAGTAAAACATGCCTGTTTTTTTCCCCCCACGCTGTTTACATCCAAAGAATCTGTCTGTTGAACAGATCAAACCCAGACTTCACTTTTTTTTTTTGGGTGTGGTAAATTCCAATCCCTGTTCTGCACATGTGTTATTTGGAATGGTGATCTCTGGAGCCATCTCTGAATGTTTGCAAAATGAGATTATGCAGACCTGCAGTCCTTCCAACAAGGTGGGGCCGCGTGTAGATATTCCACCTCGCCTATTCCCTGCAGATATAGTCGTGCGTGAGTACGAGTTTGGTTATCTGAGAGAGCGAGGCAACTGTTTTTGGCCAGTCCAGTTCAAAAAGGATGTTCTTAAGCCCTGGTTGAAGTTCTGCGGTTCTTCTCTGACTTTCCCTTTCAGCCTGACTTCTATAGGAGATAAGCATTCCCCCTGCATACTGTTGTATAACGGTATGCGTGGGATAGGGGTATTATGTAGACAGTGTGATAACCGTGGCATACTCTGGTCCTCCTTTGAGAGATCTGGAAAATAACCGCTCCAGAATGTCTAGAAAAGTGCCATTTAGTACTGTGGTTGGTTCTGCTGAGCCGCACATCTGAACTCTTGATGCCTCTGCTGAGCCAGACTCACATGACTCCAGATCCTGAATGAATGAAGCCTGATATTTCCCCAACTTTCATGAGTAAAATACTTTATTTTCACTCAAGATTATTCCTGGTGCGAGTCTGCGTAGCTGGGATCCACATGGGCGTTGTCTGCCGTGGGTATGAACAGCCCAGTGACAGAAAGTCAAGAAGTAGGAACAGCTTGCTCACAGCTCTGTGGGAGTGTTTGTTTGGTTCCACATGTGACGGCAGATCTGGATTCAATTAGTGGCGCTCTTCAGTACTCATGATTATAATTTTTGCAGTTGACCTCTGTTTGGCACTGGCAGGTATCAATTCTGAGCTTTTTTTGAATATTTAAACTTTTTACTGTCTCTTTTGGAGTTCTGATGAGCAACAGGATCAGACATGGTCACAGCAGAGCCGGCCTATCAGATGACCAGGGCGGGTGGTGACCCACTGCTGACATCTGCTGTCCATTAGCAACCATTGACATCCATCATGCAGAAAAAATGCTTCAACCAGCGTCAGGGGGGGTTCAGATAAAGCAAGATTTGGACCAAAAAAAAGTGGAAAACCTTGTTTTCTGTCTCTGGGTCCGGCAGGTAGGTCATTGTTACTGAAGCGGCTTCCTTTTATTGTGATAAGTATTATCAGATGGGACTGTGTGGTCACATAAAGGTATATATCAGTGCCGTGATCCCTTAAAGGGATCACATACCATGAAATAATTCATGGTATGTTGGATCATTAAGACGCTTTCAGCGGCAGACTCGGTTCCACCCCGCTACAAATTTTGTCTCTCTTTCAATGAACCGGTGAAGTTTTTACAACCAGAGGAGAGCGAAGCATTTGTCATAGCGGACATGTACCGCCAGAATTCTACCTTCAAAGCGCAAGGCATGCTTAGACTGGGTTAGACTTCATGGGAACAAACTTTGTGTGGTTCCTCTGTTGAATCGAGGCACCGCAAAAACTGTACAGTGTCCAGTTTTGTATGAAATGACCTTTTCCGAGCGCCTGCTCAGTCGGATAATTCCTCTCCCAGTCGAGTCAATTAGGTGCCCGATGAATTCTTGTGCCATCAGCTAAATGAAAAGCTACAGTATGCTGCCGCTTTATTGCCTTTCCACACAGTGGCACAAAGTTCTGATGTTATGACTCATGCAGATGGTTTTCTAATGCGAGTTCCAGAGCCGAAGATTTTTGAGTAAAAACGGCGGGTCCAGGGTTATGAGTTTTTCCCTCTCAGCGGTAGAATCTGCTGCTTCTGTTTCTGATGCCCCTCTACCAAAATTGATGCCTTCAGTTACTTCAGTCAAAAAACACGAGTTCTGTCATTCATGATTTTTTTTAATAAATAGAGAAGAGCACTATAATAATTATTGCTCCACCTCCTCATCTCCTTGAAGTTTTTTCCCCAATGTTTTTGATGAGCAGATAGGTAGTTAATTGATTGATTGACAGATGGATAGATAGAACATTATTGATCCCCGTAGGGAGGAAAAATATGGTACCAAAAAAAGCCTAATATACCAGAAAAATGAAATATATATATATATATATAAAGATGCAAAAAGACAGAAAAAACATTAGCGCTGTGAATGATGCAAACTTGCAAATCTTGAGAGGAAAACATAAATGACTAAATACAAGAATATGAGAAAAACATAGAACTATACAGAATACTTTAACAGCAGATGATACAAAATGCATGAGTTTAAGAAGCAGTTATTCATCATAAATATACATACCCTGCTCTGTTATAAATAATCAATACTAAAGCACCTGATAGTTGTTTTACGTGAATTAAAATTATTATGCCAAGACAAAAAACCTAAAAAATGTAGACACTACTGTATATTGATTGTGTATATTTCCCATTATTTTACAAGTTTTCATTGCGAAATTTGTCAAGATGAAGGGCTATTTGGGGCCCCGCTTTCACGAATATTTTTTAAGGGCCCCAGACGGTGTGCCCCCGGCTCCGAAACAACGACGTGACTTCTATACTCTTCACTTAAATGTAATCAACATTATAACATCTGATTTGCTGTACCTTTCATAAACACATAAAAAAAAAAAAAAATTTCCTCTTCTTCTTCTTTTTCTTTTGGCTGTTCCCTATAGGGGTCGCCTCATCTGGTTTCATATTCCACTCCCTTTGCATCTAACATCTTTTATACCTTATTGACCAGCTGCATGTCCTCTCTCACCACATCCAGAACCCCCTCTTTGGTCATCTCCCTTTTCTCCTGTCTTGCTACTCAATCTTCAGCATCCTTCTAGCAGTAGATCCATTATCCCTCCTCTTCTTCACGGGTCCAAACCATCTCAATCTGTCCTCTCTGACTTTGTCTCCTAGACCTCTAACCTGTCTGTCCCTCTGATGTCCTCCTTTCTAATCCTGTCCGTCCTCCGCACTCCCAGAGAACATCTGAACAGCTCCACCTCCTGTCTTCTGGTCAGAACCACCGTCTCTAAACCATCCAGCAGAACTGCTCTCACTACCCAATTTCTGTAAAAGCATGAATTTATATAAAAAAGGCTGACTTGCTAATCCTTTCATGATACCAGGTTAAAACCATCAAATTCTAAGCAGGCACGAAGAATCAAAGGAGTATTGTGTGCAGAGTTTGACCCCTCCCCTGTGAGAATTGTGAGTGACAGTGCAGCCCATGAGGTGGAGCTGAAGTGTTCGGGAGGACAAAGTGTTTGGTTTCAAATTTGTTGCACGCCATTTTATCATGAACTATGGAAACCATACCGTCGTGCAGATTTCCTGTTGAAAACTGTGTAACGTTAAAGACACAGGAGGCCAGACTCTGAACATGTGGAAGTCATTGAGGGTTTGGCCGTGATCGTCATGACGATGATTGCTGGGGTGCATGCTGGGCCTTATTTCAATGGCGGACTAGCTTAACTTCATTCCCATCAGTCTTCTGTAAAGTCAGCACATGTTCCATATTCTCGAGGTCTTTATATGCTTATCTTAAGATAAATTCTCGCAAGTTCTTGACCTTCATGTGTCGTTTATTACTTTAAGGGCCGTTTCCTCTAGAGAGACCTCGCCACCTGTTTTCTCTCCTTAACAATTTATCTTGACCTATCTTAACCAAATGGATCTCCTATATATCTCTATAGGGGGTCCACCGTGGGACATGAGGTATTTTCTCTTTGGACACAAGCTCAGAATACCTTTCAGCTCTGTGCTCTAAAGTGAATGTTGAATGTACATGGAGCTGAGGCGCCGGTGAAGTTCAGAAGTTCGCTAACGCACACGAGGATGTTCACTGAGGAATTCCCAGTGATCCCCCTGCAAAGCCCCTCCGTGGTTTCTCAGTATAGCTGCCTTCATTTCACACGGGGCATCCATCTATGGTGTCAGTGATTCATGGGAGAAAACAATCCTCCAGATACTTGATATTGCTTTTAGCATTACGGAAAAGTGGGACCAGTTGTCTGCACTACAATCGACAAAGCCGAACGCATGTATTAGTGCTTACTATTATTAGAGAATGTTGTGCTGATCCCAGAAGTAATAGGGGATGAATATTGAAAGCTCTGGCAATCTTAAACTCTCAATCTGTCTGTCACTAAACTGTGTTTGAGTAAATATTCCATCAGTCATATCCTCAGTTTTCATATTAATTGGCTTTGTTGCTATTTTTGGCCACTAAATGTTATCGCTACGACTTGTCTAATAATAACCACAGATATCTAGTTTATATATTTATATATATATATATATATATATATAGTTCATATCATTGACAGTGTAAATTCTTAGATATCAACTCAGAACTAATATTACACATTGCGTGACACATTAATAGCTTCGCCAAGGAGGTCATGTTTTCACTCCTGTGAGTTGTTTGTGTTTGTATTTTGGTCTGTTTCTGAGCAGGATTACAGAAACAACTGCAGGACCAATTTGTATGAAATTTTACCCATTGGTAGGTTTTGGCGTATCCAAGAGGCGATTCAAGTTTGGGGACGTTACACGTTTCGCAGCACTTGAAATCGAATAAAATCAAATGATAAGCCGTTTTGAGTTTTGAAGTCACAATGTGTATAGCTTTCTTTGTTGCTTTGATTCCTTTGATGTTTATTTGCGGGTGGAAATTGGGCCTCAGTTTCAAGAGTTCCTTTGGGGTATAGCTGGGGTTTCTGTGGGCTAAACAGAGACACTGAAGTGGAAGGCAGAGGAGAATGAGCAACTACAGAGAATTTGAGGGATAAGCAGTGAGCTTGTTGAAGTTGTCGATAGATTAAGAGGCTGTCAATAACTCAGGCATCAATGGAGGAAGCTGCATAGCTCAGTCCAGATTTTTCTGTCCCAGCCTGACGGAGGCCGGGGGAAGTAACCGAGTCCGGTCTGACCCTGGCAGGCCTCGCATTTTTTTGTTTCTGAACGCAACCAGGGTCCGATGCTGGCAGACAGTTGTTGTTACCATGGTTACCGCTTGTCTGTTTACCCTGACTGCTCACATCAGCAGTGTAAATGACTGTTTTTAGCTCTATGCCAGTACAGCTGGTGTTTTAACACATCAATTCTGCGTAGATTCTTATTCCTCCAGGTCACTATAATCCAAGGAGGTTGAGTCCAAAGCAACCGGACTTCTGTTTTGGCAATTCCGATCCCATCCACGAGTTGATTCACCCCTCATCCAGAGAAGTGCTATTACTATCGATACTGGTATTACAATTGTTTACGTCATACCGAGCCTGGATTGCTGACAATATTATTTGATGATAGTGACATATGCTGATTATGTCGAGGGTTTGCTCATGGGACCTGTTTTCCTTCTGAGAGCTGTGACTAATATCACTGAATAAGCTCGACACCATCAGTATCAAAGAGACGAGTAGGAAGACAGAGTGGGGGGTGATGTTGGGGGGGGGCAAAAGGTCTCTAGAGTGCAGCCTAGTGTCCAGCCAAAGCTCTTCCATCAGGTTCTAACTGTGACGGTGTGATCATCTGGCTCTGGTGGATATTTATAGCCATCAGCCAACTCTAGCCGTTCCCCCCACCTCAACCCAATGAGCCCCTCGCCCCCTTCCCCTGGCTCGGCGTGTTGTCCCTCCTCCTCTGACCGTGGGCAAGCATCTGACGGATCTGAGCAGCAGGCGCAGCCTGTCAAAATTCAACACTAGAGAGACCCGAGCCAGCCCAGAGCAAACAAACAAGAACCTCTCCTCTCCTCGCCATTCCCCCTCTGCCCAGCTTTCCTTGTCTTCACCCTTGTCTTCTTCCTCCTCCTCCTCTCTGTAACATCTCTTAGATGAAGATCATACCCGGTAGGTTCTGAGAGTGGGGTCGTTGTCTGTGTCTGTCTGTCGGGATTGGTTTTGGCACGGTGTGAAGTCTTGTTGGGCGACAGGTTCACGTAACTCACAGGAAGACATCAGAGGCGCTCACACACTCACATTTGGCAAAGACTAGCTTTCAGTCACACTCTCACGGATTGTCTTCTATATTTAAATCTCTCCACTATGTGACCGACGTGAATTTTAAGTGAAGTTGGAAGCGTTCTTTGGTCCCGTTTATGTGAGGTATGCAGATGGAGGTGGGCTTGGACAGGGTCTGAGGAGAACAATGTCCACTCCCACCCTTTCAACTTCAGTTTGTGTTTTTCCTGTCAGATCGGCATAACAAACACAAATGTCTTCTAAAACATGTTGTATTCTAACAATTTTATCTGTTGTATTTGTGATAGACAGTGATATGCTTTCTGTCCGGTTCTGACCGTGACCGCCTGCTGTCCGTCTGTACGATCCCAGTGCATCGACCCAAACAGTCTTAAAACTACTAGAGTTAATCACCTTTTTATTGCTTTATGGCGGTGAATGTGTGCTTCTTGTAAATATTGCTTAATAAAACGTCGACTTGTTTCACTTCAGATGGGGTAACACGCCAGGATTGCGTAAGGATTCGATAAGTGTTTTTATTGCTTCATTGGATACGCCCAAATTCTTCAGAATTTAGTTATTATCCAGGAATGCAGATAGAGAGCCAATCCCCTCTGATGATAGGAAGTAGGTGTTGTAATAAAACGGGCTGAGTCACAGAGTGCGAGAGAAGTCTTTAATCACAGTCTTTAGTATAAATTCATATGTAAAGATGTTAATTGTCAGAGATCATTTGCATGATATTGTTTTGAATCTGGGATAAAGATGAGCTCTTGCTGTATTTGTCCTGGGAAACCACAAGCAGCTGAACAATCAGGTGAGGTAGACCGGAAGAAGGCCGCTGGTAAAACCGGAGGAATTCCTTCTCCAGGCGTCCTTTTTCTAAATGTCTGCCACGCCCACTCCCGACTCCCCCTCCCTTTTGAAAGCCCACCTGTCACCAATGCCTCGACTCATCCCCTCTACTTTATCTCTATCCCAACAAATGCCTGCAAGTCCCAAAGGAGCCGCTCTCCCCGCCCTGGTGGTTTTGGGGCACCTTGTTACCCTGATTGTAGTCTGGTATTTGAGAAAGCCCGGTAGGAAAGGTAAGAGAGCTTAAGGTCAGTGGATATAGTTTCAGTAGTCCGGTAAAGGTTAGAAAACGTCTCGGAGATCTCTTCATCTCCCTCTCCAAGTTCATTTTGCTAAATGCTTTCGGTGCTAAAAGTGTTAGCTGTTGCGGTGACAGAGGATAAGTCTTGCCCTTTTCTCAGGTCTTAGTAATGATGTTTATGCCTGTGTATTATCCTTACGTTGATCCGTCCAGGTCTTATTACTAACCCTTTGAGCTCACGAAGATGCCACGGGTGTACTATGTTTACCCTCTACATTAGTCACATTCATGAGTGACCTTGACTCCCGTTAGCCATTGTCCACTGTGACCCCTCCCAGGTGCCACAAGGCCTTTCGGTGCCAGTTCCACCAAGCGTCTGTTCTTAACTGCTGCTCCAAAAGGATTAGCCCCTTTACGTGAAGACAGAGTGTGAGGTCTTCCATTAGACTCCAGTTGCAGCTCCAGAGTTCACAGTTTGTCACGTCATGGGTGGCGATATAAACCAGTCCAGGTTCCACTGACGTGAACCCAACAGATTTGTTCTTGTTAAGCTGCAGAGCGACCGATGAGTGCTGTCGGAACAATAGCAATTAAGTCCTTCCCAAATCCGTCTTGCCAAGTTTGTTAATGGATTAACGGGCGAGTGTTGTACCCTTCAGTGAGATGAATCACTTTCTCCGACCGCTGGTTTAGTCCACTTGCCAGTCCGAAAGTTGGCTGACAGCCTTTTAAAGCATTAGATAGCCTTAAAAAATAGACACAATCTTTTGTTTCTGGTCTATGTCAGCCTTTTTCAGGAGTTCATCTTGTCTTTACACTTTAGAACCTCAGTGGTTCTGACAGAACTATCTGAGGTTCCAGTCTTATACAGAAGATAAACAAGAAGCTCTTTCATGCTATGACTTCAAATTGGTCCTTGTGACAGAGAGCCCATATATACCCACATAAACTTCAGTGTCTTAGTTTCACTTTTTATTCGAGGAGTTCAATCACGTTTATTGCTCGTAACTGGAATTGGGGGCTTTTCGGGAATAAACCCTCACTGTCGGGGAAAGCAGCGTAGGCCTAATGGTTTCCTTGCCTTTTCTCTTAGTCATTCTACTACTTTTGTCTTACTACAAATATTTCTCAACTTACTTACTCGTATAGATTGCTATGAATCTTTTTAAAATCGTTGCACCATCATTAGATCAAACCATGAATTTGTTTCATTTAAATCTGCCTCATGCTGCATTCACATTAAAAGTCTCATCAGATTTGATTATGTTGATGGTTCACATCCATGATGATAAGTAAGCAGTACCTATAGTTCTAATGTTGGTGCAGAAGGCATGTGGACTTTATCACCAAAAAGAACAACTGTCCAATTATTCAGTTTATTCAAAACCAAGTGAGAAAGTCAAGTAATCTTTTCAAGAGCAGCATTTGGAACAGATACCATTATTTTCTCTCTTCTTTGGTTGTTCACTTTTACCGCTCTCTCTCTGTACTGATATAAAGTTATGTTCATAGGATTTCTAGTAAAAAGAAAAGGCCCCCGAAGGTAGAAATTAACTATTAAAGTAAAACATGATAGATCTCAGGTTGAGTAATACAGCAAATTTGGACAAAATCGAATCAACGCTTGAGAATTTATGGCCCATAAACTTTTGGAGATAGAGCCCCCCCTAGCGTTACAAATATACAATCGATCTTTCCCAAAATCACTTCAGTTTTTCATCGCATTAAGGTCTTTGGGGGTGTAAACTCTGAAAAAGATCCATGGAATAGTTTTTGAGTTATTGCGTTCACACGAAGGATTCTGCGGCGGCAGCGATGATGACGGTTCGATAATATCCCCAACTTATCGGGGATACAAAAACTACGATCCGACTTTTAAAGATGGGATGAGACTTCAGCCCGGTAATCTGGACAACCTCTTAGCTGTGTGTCTCGTGTTAATTAGAAAATGTTATTATTGAACTGAAGATAAGTTTAACGGAATACCGACATAATGTCGGCACGGTCGCTGTGGGAATGTTAGAATTTTAAGATTTCAACATTAAGTGCATCTCTTCCTGAATGTGGCCTCATAACTCAGAAGGTTAGACAGGACCACCCACTTAGCTATGAAGGGGTCACAAATCATTGTACTACTAGTGCCAGTCCCAAGCCCGGGTAACTGGAGGGGCTTGTGTCAGAAAGGGCATCAGACGGAAACTGAAATCCAAACTGGATTGGTCGGGTCACAGGTTGACGATGACCGCCACTGGTACTGTTAGCCAGTTGGGCACCGGCTGTGATTATGGGCGGAATGATGTTAGTCGCTATTGGGACCCCGGAAGGGGAACAGCCGAAGGATGAAGAACAAAAACAAGAAGAAGAAGAAGAACCCAAGTGGTTAAACAGGAAGTGTTGCTATAATCTTGGCTGTGATGACAGGAAGTCGACTTTGCCGAGAGACTAAATATGAGGAAAGACATTCTGTAGTTGGGTGTGATGCGGCGCTCAGCGTCGGTCGTGTATTCGGGTATCGAGGTAGTTAAAGTGAAACTATTCACGGAGACGTCAGCACTGACGGACGACACTACGAGGATATTATCTGTGTAGCTGAGATGGACGTATACTAGGTTACTGTTTGTTACCTGACCCTGACTTTACAAAGTTCTATCCTCGAATGCTTCTGAGATACTCGAGTCGAACGCAGCTGCTCTTGTTCTGTGCCCCCCAGCCCGGGTCGGTCAGGGGACTTTTTTATACTTAACTGTTCCCTTTCGCCCTCGTGTCAAATCTCTATGATGACAGCTCTCTCCTCCATCGCTTAGTCCAGCAGCGCGTCCCCCTCAACCTCCACTCAGACGCCCGACCGCGGCGCTGTGCGTGCAGAGGTGGGAACACGGTGGTTAATATTCCACCGCTGATCATGTTGGAATGAGGTCGGCTAAAAGGTCAGGAGGGAGGGGGCGGGGCTGAGTTGGCCTGGAAATATTTAGTTTCGGATCCAAGGCGCACCACCCGACATTCTGCCGCTGACCTTTGACCTCACATCTGTTTGTGTTTTCCCTTTCTTACACTGTCAGCGTCGGCATGTCATCTCTAGAGGCCCTGGATGAAATACGGAAGCAGAGACTTTCTGAACTGAAGTTCACAATCGTCAGCTTAGATGTTATGATGACGTTTAATACTTTAATGTCCTCAGAAAGAAAAGAAACAAAAAACTAGAGAACGATTATTTCTTTGCAAATGTGATTTCTTCGGCTTATCTGTTTTAATTTACCAACTCCTACACTCTAAATTTATCATAAAATGACAAATTGTTTGGTCAAGCATGTCTTTAAGCAGTAAAAATAAATCAATACATAAATCAAACTTGTGAAATTGAATTGAATTGCACAAAACAAATTTCAATTTTGATTAGATTAGCTCACCTTTACTTAATTTATTATACAGTAAAATATTTCAAGCGTATTGGTAAAGCATGTTTACGTTATTACACTTATTATAAGGCTTTTTTGGTCGTATTAAGTGACATAATTATGCTTTAACATGCGAAGATAAAACCTACTTTTCGAATAGGACCCTCTGAACAGCCAAGGTCGTCCTCTACAACATGTGGTGTCCCTCAGGGCTCCGTCCTCGGCCCCTTGCTGTTTAGCAAATACATGCCGCCACTGTTTTATATGATAAACAGGTCCAGTCTTGTGAAATAGAGACTCGAAATGGGCTGAACCGACTAGTTGGGCAGGACATTCAAGGGTTAACACTGACTTCACTTTTGTTTTTTGGGTGAGGGATGTTTTGAAAAAGTCTGGGTTTTTCCCAGATGTCGTTGAGCAGAAATTATATAGCTCGTCTTACGGCGAAGAGGAATTTTCATTGCCTGTATCGTGAGACATAACAGGCGGAACAGGAGGCCCCTGGGATCAGTAGGTGTTCTCACACCCCGTCACTCTCACACGGTGAGTTTTCAGAATGCACTATATCTTTTTTTCTTCTTTTTTTTATCTGTGTGGGTAAAGTACAACATCCTGTTTGATGTGCTAAGAGCCCAAAAGGCCATTTAATCACATGCACTCTGCCAAACACAGAGATGTATGTCAGGACCACAGGGAGCTCTGTGGGCCCTGGCGATTGAGTTATGGCTCCGGCTTTGGACCGATTTGTGGAAAAGCCGGCATTCTTCCTGGAAATGACCACAGCAACCACCACCGACTGTACGCCAGTGTGTGCGTTTTTGTGCTTTTTCTCTCCCGAGCTCATGAGTTTGTGAAACATCTTCTTCCACCCCTGTGCATTAAGTCAGAAAATGAACAGTGGACTTAAATCTCAGGGGATCACAGAGCCTGAAAGGGGATTTGGATGCAGATCTTCTGTCTTCTGAGGACACATGGAGCACATATGGGAGTTCTTTGAGAGCTGATTGTATGTATGAGCGCCCTTGAGACCATTGAAACACATCCAACTCTGTGTTGGGAGTTTATTTATACCTTTCATGGCCTCCATCTGGGGGTTTTCTGCACAACTAGCTCCATAGAGTCCATAGTGACATCAGCGGTTTGCCTAACGATGTCTTATATAAGACATGTTCGCATGTTCAAATGCATATAATTAATCCACTCCAGTCAAATAAACATAATGGAAGTATTTAAAAACAACATTATGCGCAGAACACATTTTTCCACGTATAAATGAAAATGCTGAGTGTCGGGGTAAGAGATGGTCAAGAGATTCATTCAACCGTTTTATCTGTGCGTTCATGACGGAGCGTCCACTAGCTGTCCTAGCTTAGCACGGACTCTGGAAACAGGGTGAAGGAGCACGCCTGGCTCTGTCCAGTGGAAACAATGTTGGCACGATACCCAACGTTGCTCAGCCAGGAAATGTTCCTCTGCCAATGGCCCACCTCGCCAGCTCAAAGGCCCGTTTATGCTGAACGTTTATAGACGTACGGCGGTACAGAGGAAGCCCCGCCCATTCTGTGGGTTCATTTTATGCATATTTTTACACGTTTCTGGGAAAAAACATTGTTTTTGTCGAGGTAAATACAGTCCAATAACATAATTTAGATTTAGATCGCAGTGACGTTAAACAAGTTTGCCTCACTGGACGACTGGGTTGATGTTAATTAATAATTGACTAATTTTTTATGTATTTATAAAAATTCAATACAATTCCCCGTGGAGAATCTATTGAAGATAAAACTTGCTCCAATAATATATTGACAATTAAAATATTGGAGAAAATTACAATACAAAAAGATTCAAATAATAACAATATAAAAATTGTAACAAAATGAATAATCAACAAAACTTTATTGAATAATTCAA
The DNA here is from genome assembly GCA_037951165.1 of Lophius americanus. NCBI lineage: Eukaryota > Metazoa > Chordata > Actinopteri > Lophiiformes > Lophiidae > Lophius > Lophius americanus. Next base: position 313,769 of record JBBDHG010000025.1, on the reverse strand, counting down.
TTATTCAACGCAGATAATCTGTATCTTTTTTATTTCCATTTAATTAAGTGGGCGGTAACTTTCTCTCAACTTTCACCTTTAGAAAATGGTTCAGTCCTTTTTTTTAAGTCTCGTCACACCAGCTTTCAGAGTATGTCGGGGTCAGAGCGGGGTAATAATAATAATAATACATTTAATTTATAATGCACTTTACACGGGGTACCGGGGGGGACGTGACCCCAGGCTCATGATGGCTGCCCTATGGAAGCATGGGCAACGTGAGGGAATGTTTTATAAAGTAAATCTTTGTTCGGTGTTTTTAGAATAAAACATAAACACCGTTTATAATACGGTTTTAACCAATTTATCTTATTATGATATGTATTTTTTAATCTCTGAGAAACCCTGAAAAATCTATATTTATGTATGTAACATTTACCACATATTAAAGTATTGTAGCACATATATTCTAGCTGCTGTTTCTCCATAATAAAAAAACCCAACAACTTAAAGTCAGAAACCAGTAGCAAAGAAGAATAAAAGTTAGAAAACATGGATCTAAACATTGTAGGAAATATTTGAAATGCTTTCAAGAAAAGAAAAAAACAAAAGGTAAGGGCTATTCTGACCTTTAACCCTAACTCTAACCCTGAGGTACACCTGAGGGAGGAGCTTGTTTTAAAGGTGAAGGGACATTTAATACACTTACGCACACTCAGTCAAAAAGTAAGAAATAGAGGCGTTGCTGATCTGTCTGTCCACAAAAGTGGGCTGAATTCACTTTTTCTGAAAACTTTATTGAATAATTCAATTATTCAATAAAGTTTGTGTCTAAAATGAAAATGGAATCCATTTAATAAAACTCCGGCGCAAGGCCAGATAAAAGTAATGTAATAGAAGTCTCTCTTTGTTTGTTATTTCTGGTTTGGAGCTAAAGCTGGTCGTATTGGGGTGTTTATAAATGAGTAACTACAGTAGATAGAGAGTAGTCACTGTGTTTTCCTCTGGGCAGAATTATCTTTAATAACATGTTTTAAAGCAACAAGTTCAACCTGATAGCGTCGGGTTTTATCTAAGATATGTGGGATGTAGGCGGGGAATAATATGTCCGAACCAGGAGTGGCATTCTGGGCCTTAAGCTTTACAAACGCATTAATCTCCACTTGTGTATAATATGTATATCAGATTAATTCGACCTGATTTCTTTGCTTATAATCGTGTTTCTAATAAGACTAAAAAGTCCCAGGACACAAAGTAGACGAGAGGAGATATAGAGCTTAAACTCCCTGCTTCAGTTCTTCCAATCACCTTGAAATAATCTGTTGCTGCGGAGAAATAACTGCTGAGTCAGCAGCACAGTGCGCCAGTCTCTCTCTCTTGTTGAAAGTAAATGTAGCTCGCCCAGTTCTCTCCGTCTCCCTCTGAAGTCAACATGAAGATCTAGTATTCCAGAATTACACAACATATTTGAGCAATAATCACGTGTGTGGAGTTTTATAAACTTTCTTTATTGAACATCCGTCTGATTTTTCTGATTTCTTCTTCATGAGCTCCATCAGATTTCTTTTATGTCAATTCTGTTGGGGGAAAAAAAGTCCATGTGGGTTGAATCCAAAACAACTGGACTTCTGTTTTGGCTTGAAGACGTCTCCTTGTTTTGATTTAACCCAGATGGATTACCATGATCTGGAAGAATGAGAATCTACGCAGAACTGTTGGAAAACATACAAATGAAAGGAAACAGTATCAGTTTATGGAATTATTAGGACCACCAAAAGACGACATCCTGGTATATATGCAAAAAAGAAAAAACGTGCATCATCCATACATTACTTGACCTTTTTTCTACCTTTTTTTTTTTAAATCTTCATGCTTTAAACAGTGATACCCAATTAGTGTCTTATTTTGAGAATCAATCGGATCGCTTCTTTAATCAGATTGTAGTTTTAGCTGAATCATAAAATAACACCTTTAATAGCATTTAATGTGTCCCTGTCACTACATGTTGAAAATGTTCTTTTTTGTTGATGGATCTTTTATTAAGGATGTTTCTTTTGTTGTTGTTGGGTAGGTTGTTTCAGAAATTGTTCCTATATATTCATATAGTTATGGATTATTTTATAGAGCATTTGTATTTTCCGTCTTTCAATAATTTTCTCATTAAATTCTTAATTACAAACACACCATTTTATGCTAATTTCCAGGAGATGTACTCAATATTATTGATAATAATGATATTATATTAACATTATTATCTCATCTGTAACTTTTATTCACAGTTTAGAGCAAATAAAAGCCCGTGGGCCACATCAGGCCCGCAAAATAATTATATCCGGCCCGCGAAACAATATCTAATTTCGATAATAACTGAACAGCTGGTAAACATTGCAAACCCCACGGATACTACAAGTCCCAGAATGCACTGCGATAGCCAGCGCGTCAACCAAGAGCGACAGCGGGAGCGAGCTTCCTCCTCTTCTGTTGTCAGATATCAGCGTTTATCCAGTCACTTAATAAACTTTAAGTCCATCCGGAGCCTGGGAGGGGATACGGATGAGAAAAGAAAGTTAAAATGTTAATTAATAAACGTTTTATTAAGTTACACACGCTGTTTAGTAAATAGAACGCATGTTTTAATTAAGTGGCGAGGTGCGTTCACGTGCTCCAGCCGCTCAGGAGGTTTAAGTGCTGCTGCGTTAAAAACAAGAAAACACACTGTGTTGCTTACACTTAAATATAAAATTTACCTGTAGACAATCATAGGTTATTTAAAGTTCCCTTTTTGTGAATATTATTAATTTAAAACGGGTTGATTTCAAGATGTAACCTGTTGTTGAAGCCTGTGAATAAAAACTTTTCATAGATAAAGATTCTTGCAAAGCTGCTGATATGGATGGAGTCAGAGAAATTATGCTGATCTATCCTGAATATCCTGCAATTTGATTATTTTCTATTCCCTTGATTCGTTCAGAACTCTATAAAATGAGCAAATAAAATAAGAATAATAAAAAGGCATAATACTTTAAATTAACCCAGCCCTATTTGAATGCTGTTAGGCCCTCGATGTGGACTCAAACTTATGTTTGCCAGAGGGGGCCCCCCTAGTTTATATAATATTTGCAGAATCTACTGAGGAAGAAAGTGGGTGTGGCTCTGGCGCCATCTAGTGGCGAGATTAATTTACTGCGCTCTGCCAGTCAAAGCGAGTGGAGTATTTGAAAAAGAGGATTTCCTTTCCCCGTCAAACCGGTGACTAACGGGAGACTAAAACGGGAGTCTAAAAATACAGCCGTGACTCGAAGTCCGGCTCTGCTGCGGCGGCTGCACATGCTGCCGTGTTTGTGGCCGTCGTCATAGCAACGTCTTTGAAGTCCCCCCCCCCCCCCCCTTTTTTTTTCCACACTGGTGCTGGCATTTGGAACCTGCCAGAATTTAGATACCTATCTATACCACATGATATTATAATGAACACTTTAGAGACACTGGGAACCCGTAATGTTTGCTGTGCGTGTTATTTTTCTTTGGGATGGAAAATGTGCTTTTGTCTGGTTTTAGACTCCCATCTGTTTTTGTTTTTTGTTTTTCCCCCCCCCACAGTATTTCTAGAGAGAAAAAACATTATGCTGGACTTCAAGAAAATAATGATAAATTGAATCACACTACTGAAAATTATTTGGTATAAAATGTATTGGTAGGTTCTGGCTATTGTCATAATACAATCAGTGGGGAAATTTATTTTTATTTGATGTCATAATGTTTTTGATGTCAACTTTTATTACAAATTAATCAGTGATGGGAAAAAATAAATATATTATTTTTAATAAATTTTGGAGAAATTCCCTCTTTTGGACAAATTTGATGAATGTTTCCAGTTTTGTTTTGAATAGTAAAGAAGTAAAAAGTCTGTATTATTATTATTATTATTATTATTGAGGGGTAGTACTAGTATATCCAAACTATGAGAAAAAAACCCAAAGCATGTAAAGATTGTGGTTATATTTGCATCCAAACCAACAATCATGTTTCGTTTTTCAGATTTACACCTGTGAAAAAGTTCTATTTTTATAATTAAATACTAAGTCATCTGATCAGAAATATCACAAGGCAAGAAAAACCCTTAAATATGAGCTTAATTACAATTTATATCAGGTCCTGATTGGTTGAAATACTACAAAGAACATTTTTAAAACTAATATTTTAATTAAAAGTAAAGGAAAATAAAGTTGTTTATATTAATTAATTCATATTAATAAACCCATACCATCAAATATTGCCATAATTTATACTTTTATTCAAGCCCATCCTTTTTTTCTCCTGCAGATGGAGAAACTCAACACTGACTTCACAAAAATACCCACAAAGCTTTGCATCTAAACGTAACAAAGTCCCGTTTCTGCTAAAAGAACATGTAATGAAAAGCTTTGCACTGAAAAAAGAATCAGTGTCCACACAACTGAGTCGTTTTAGATATAATAAAACATCATTAAGCTGGAAATAACCGATATTTATATAATACCAACATATTAAGCAATTCTAACACACTCACCTCTTCTTTGATTTAATTAAGAGGTTTGAGTCCAGTTAAACTAAACTGAACATCGTAAACTCAACCCAATGCTCTCTCCTTTCTTTTACTTAACTTTATTGATTAATGCCAACATACCAATAATTCATTAAACGGACGTAACTCAATTAAGCAAATGTAACTTCATTTTTGGTGTCATATTATGTATGACCCAAAGTGGAGGTCAAAGTCCGCGGGGGTCCAAACGGACTCCATGGGAATATATTGAAATAACATAAAAGGAAATCTTCTTAAAATGGGTTAATTATTCGTGTTAGGTTTGGGAAGTTCTGCTTAAATGGACTTTTCCCAACATTCTAGGCTGAAAGGCAGAACTTTCTGATGTAACACATTTCATAGTCATCACCTGCAGATGGAGGCAGATACTGTTTTTTTAAATCTAATCTACTGGAGTCAGGACACGCCTCGGCCGGATCTCTCCTGTCGTCCCTGAACTCCCCAGTTATCAAACATTAAACGTTAGCCCCCCGACCCAGTGTCAGATTCCAACTGAGGGTCCTAAAGCCCAGCACTGAGCTATTTTAGAAACCCAGCTGCCGTGGGTAATCCAGAGGCTTGTTTAGTCCGACTTAAATGAAGATTGCAGCGTCATGGTTCCGTCTAGTTCTGACCGACTTTAGATAATGATGATTTCACCGGAATCCAGTCTTCAGGTTAGACAGGAGAAAAGTTTCCTGTGTTTGTAACCTTTGTATCATGAGTCACCAACAATGACCTTTGTTAGTCTTAAGGTCAAGAAGGTCAAAAGTCTCTCCCTGCTCAGCGAAGGCTTGTTGTTTTTTTTTGACTCGACTGTATTTATTTGCTAAGCACAGCAAGATCCAATATCTCTACCGTGATTAAGCTCTTCCTCCTCCTCCTCCTCCTCCTCTGAAAAGAGCGGCTCAGGTGATAATCATGGCGTGTTTCTGCTGCTCCCACCTTTATCAACATTCTTATCTGGGGTGTGGCGGGCAGATATTTCAGCGAATGCTTAGTCTTTAACCTGAATTTGAACATAAGTGGGTGAAAGTGAAGGTGGAGATAAAGCGAGAACTGAGGCGGAGCTCACTGCAGCTTTTTGATTTTTATCCTCTGTAAGTTAAAGGTGCTGTCCAGCGTTTGTTCACTTCTGCCCCCGTCCCCCGTCCCCCCCACGAAACATTCTCAGAATACTTCTGTTCTCTTAATGTGTTTCTTTGAAGCCGTGCTTCCACGCGGAGGTTCCTCTGAAGGTCAACCTTCTGCTCCGGGCTAAGAGTCTTGAGGTGGTATTTTCAGGTCTTTAAGACTCTGTTTCAGCGCCTTTGAGCTAAGTGCTAGCCTCACAAAGCTAATACGCCCATAAAACAAACCTGGTATCTCAGCTATAAGACTCACCATGCTAGCATGTGTTAGCATTTTAACATTCTTTTTTTTTACTAGTGGACCTAAAGTCCAACTGCTGCTTATGGAATGTCTGTTTTGTAAGTAATAAATCAGCGAGTACGGGACACTTGAGTTCCCCGCCACTTCCATCTCAAACCACAAAGTTGTCATTCGCAAAGTAAATACTTTCTATTTTCGCACATTTAAAAAAAAAAAAGCCTCAAAAACGTTCCATCTGGTTTTGATGAAGCCAAAAGGAGGGGAGCTGCGTAATAACTACGCTGAGACCTTAATGATAAGTCTCTTCTTTGGGTGGAAAGATCTCATGAGTAATTTGTTCCACTCTGCTCCGGCATCCCGACCCGCTCTCATATGGGTCTCCTGCCGGCCAGAGGTTCCCATGTGGTGCAGAAATCCAGACCCGGTAGGTGTTGGTGCATTTCTCACCTCACAGAACTCTATGGTGGCGTCTGCATCCCAGATTATAATTCCTGAACATCTTTTTTTCTTCTGTTTTCTCTCATTAAAGCCCGATATTCCAGTTAAACTCCGGCTTGTATGTTTTTCGGGCTGTAGGAATAAACCAGAGGAGGATGGTCCAACTTGTGGTTCTGAGAGGCAAGAGCGAGAATTAAAGCATTTCCATATGAGATGAAATGAAATAAAAGAAAATCCATGATTGAAGTAACGATCATGCCTCAACAGCGACACCAACAGGGCAGCCGGGTGAAGGGCAGTCTGTGTGAAGTAGTAGTGGAGGGCAGAGGAAGACTATGCTAGCCTCCTCTTGTGGAGGCGGGATCTACTAGTCCAATTTAATGGATTTTAGCTTTTTCTTCATGCTTATCTGCTTTTGACCAAAACACAGGAAGTGATGTCATCCCTAATCAGGATGGTGTTGGTGCGGTCCATGGTGTTGGTCCAATGAGAATTTGCTTTTCAATTCTCTGCCACTATGAGGTGCTAGAGTGTGACGTACTGGTTGTAATGGGAGAGATTTAATTAAACACTACTCTTTTACTATGTGTGTGTGTGTGTGTGTGTGTGTGTGTGGCCATGTTTTTATGACCCATAATTTTAATTTGAAATTGCAAAATAACAAAACAAGCACTTGATGCAGTGTGACCCGAGGACGACCGCTCGTACTTTATTTTTTCTCCCTCACAACAAACTACTCTACTGAACTTTTCTAAACGCTCTACTCCTTCAAAATAAGAGCACTTAACATAAACTGTAAAACAGCTTTGTTAAAGGAAACATGAAATCACCAGATGCATTTGTTGGGACCAAAATGAACCCATGTGTTTAACATTCGTTGTAATAACTTGTATTCGATTATGAATATCGCCTCTTAGAGAAAGCTTTAAAGTCTGACTTGAAATCTGGCCGTCCGCTCCTTGGATTCTGAGACTCACCAGCCGCCACCACAATAAACACATCATACAATGTAAAACTCTGAATCCTCTCCTTTCTCTTTATTTAATCCCCTGCCCACATGCCACTCCTTAATTCCTGAGCTTGCCTAGACATCGTATGGAGCTGCAAAGGTGTGTCTCCAAAATCTGCAAACGTGGCTCAAAACAAGTCGGCGTGCACACGCCCCCACGAAAACGCTCGCCCTGACAAATTAAGTGTCTTCGTGTTCAAACAGGCCATGTTCAATATCCAGCGAGGGAGGGAGGGAAAGAGGGAGAGGGAGAGAGAGAGGGAGGGAGAGAGAGAGAGAGAGAGAGAGAGAGAGAGAGAGAGAGAGAGAGGAATCGGTGACTTTGAGTCTCTTAATCTTCTGCCGTTTTCTGTTCGCTCTAGTAGCTTGTAGCTACATTTTAGCATCAATGATCGTATGTTGTTGTAATAGATGCTAGTCTCAGGCTAAATTTAAGTAGCATTGCTTCATGACGATGTTGAAACTGTCAAAAAATTTTAAAAAATTTAATTTTGGATTTAATGACTTGATGATAAACCAAAATTTAAAAAAAGGTGGGTCGCACCGTTGCCTCTCTGTATGAAGGTTCCAGGTCCAAATCCGGCTCTGGCCTCATGGACGTTCTATGTGGAGTTTGCATGTTCTTCCATGTCGGCGTGGCGTCTCTCCCCGTCTCCGGCATCCATCCACAGCCCTGAAACATAAAGCGTGGACAGGAAGTGACTTTTCCTCCATCTAACCGTACAACTATGTCCAACTATTTCTTCTTTGAAAAACACTCTTTTCCAGACATCCCTTCCTAACTCTTCGTCAGATCTAGTCCAAGTTCGGTGCACATGAATCGAGTCGGGCAAATATATCGTGTTTTCTGCTACCAAGCTATTTTCTTTGTAGTTTATGTTATGTGCTCTTATTTTGAAGGGGAACAGCGGAATTTGAGATACCCTCTTTATTATTAGTTTTTCTTATTGCTGAGCTCTCAAAAACTAGTGTTCGTCTTCATCAATAGGTCGAAATGGGATCTGACCCCAGAGCAGACTGCTGACTTCACAGATATAGTTAAATTGAGATAATTAATGAGTCACATTTAATCCGAGGAGTTGAATCAGGGAATTTATGGAGCAATTATCGTATCAACCCGGAGTAATAATCTTCATCGTTATCCGCTGTGTCTCTTTGTTTGTGTTCACCTCCCTGCCAGAATCATGTGACTAACAGGAAGTGATGTCGTTAGCGTCCATTGGTCTGTTTGGCCTGAACGCGTCTGAACAGGAAATGTCCCGATTGACTGACTCTGGTCCAACCGCTGAAGAATAACTTTGCACAGTCTTCATCAAGCTCATGGAAAAGACTCCGACGGAACTGGTTACGATTATTACTTTTAATTAAAAAGTGAGAGATTCAGTTCGTCCATCATCCCTCAAACATCGAAGCAAGAACCGATGAGAACACTTTGACCCGTGTGTCAGTCTATGACTGATGACGAGGGTGTGGCCGCTCATCCTCTCTGCCTGGTGTCCACAGCAGTCCTCAGAACCATCTCCTCCCTTCCTCCTCCTCCTCCTCCTCCTCCCTCTCTGTGAGGAACTCCTGTTCTGAGGAATGCCGTGACGGAGAAATAATTAACCGCAGGATGAGTGTTTGTTTGAGAATCTCATGTTTGAGATCTGACACACCTGGTAGAGTCAGAGAATTATCCGCACACACTTTTATTATACTCTTAAAAGTGACTCAGTGTTTATGTGGCAATTAGGTGAAAGTCCATTCAGGTTACCACACCTCGTCCGCGCTCGCCTCAGTGAAACATGGCACCCTGCAAGAGGAAGGGGCGTGTCCTCAGCCCTGCCCATCATCTCCTACACGCTCCAGCGCCACTAAGCACACACTTGTGTATCACACGTGAGGACGGGCCCAGACTTCGTAGCCCACAGGCACTATTTGCCATGAAAGGAATAAAGTGAGCAGGAGAAGAAAAAAGAGGAAAAAAAAGGAGAAGCAGAGCTGAAGTCTGAGGCAGTGAGGAGGGTTGAGAGGAAAGACCGGGAGAGAGATCATATAGGTCTTTTCTTGTGCGTTGGCCGGATTGTGGACGGCGTGCTCTGGGACCAGATCGGGGGACCGGAGGGGTCGCATTGAAGCAGGAGAAGGAACCATCAGGGATATTTTACCGTTAGGATTTTTTGTTTTTTCTCCCGTGTTTTGACGATCGGTGGCGATGACGTCTCAGCAGCAGCAGAGATACAGGAAGGTCTCCTCCGACGGCGTGGGCAGAGAGAGGGGGTCCTCAGACGAGGTCTTTTACCAGGGGATGCTGAAGGCCATGGATGGCAGGAAAGGTATCAGTTCATGGGAAAATGGTTTGATTGTGGGGGAATCCACTCGGGTAGAACGGAGGGTTTCTGCAGGAGGTGAGAGAAGTTTCATGTCTGGAGGAGCTGGTAGAGTTTCTTTCAATAATTCATGAGTTTGTGCATCGGCGAGCTCCTGTGTCAGGATCAACAGGAAGGTGGCGGCGCCCTCATGTCACAACAGAACCCGCCGTCCGTTGTTCTGTTCTGTTGTGTCCAGTGAACACACCGGGACTCAGTGGAGGAAACTCCCCTTTTCTGATCATCAGCAGGTTCTTCACCTGGTATTGGTCAGCAGAACCCATTCACAACTTCTGTGGTGCAACATGAGCGAGTGAGTGAGTGAGCGAGCGAGTGAGGGAGTGAGTGAGCGAGCGAGTGAGGGAGTGAGTGAGCGAGCGAGTGAGGGAGTGAGTGAGTCACTGTCGCTGCAGTCTGGTTGCTTCTAGCTTTCAGGATGATTGATCTCTTTTTCCACTGGACTTCCACAAACGTGGGGTACTTCTGTAGATCTTTGGGTCTGCAGGATTCTGATTGTATTTTTCTGAAGGTGTTCTCCAGTGATGGGAAAAAAGTATTTAGATCTCTAATCACGACAATCAAGTTTGTTAAGAGATAAAGTTTTATCCTTTAAATGTTCCTAAATGATCAAAAAGGCATTTGGAAATATGCTTTAATGAATGAATATGAATGATGTGGTTAAGTTTAAAGCTCATTTTAATCTATATATGTTCATATCTTTCATATGTTTTGGGTGTAAAGTAACTATAGATGCATGATAAATAAATGCACTATAGAAATAAGGACCTTTACAATTGGGTTTGATCTGAGTACTGCATTAAATGCAGGGTTAGGGTGTGTTTCTAGGAAAATAATCTTATTTTTTGTCTGAAATCTTCTTTCCTCTTGTTTTAAGAATAAGGAAATTCTATTAAAAACATTCTCTCTGATTATAAGCTTTTTTTCAACCCAATGTTTAATCTTGGATAAAGGCATATATTCTTAAAATCAGCTTAATCAAGAGACTCAAATACCAAATAAATGACTTTTTGTTGCTTCTAATAAGCAGAATTGTTTTGAATTTGAGCGTTTTTTCCTGTTTTTAAGGCCGTTACTACGATGTTTGTAGTTTTTATGCTACTTTTAAAGAATACCTGCCAAGAAAAATTTTCTTTTTACCCTTTAATATCCTCAACTGTTTAGTTGTGCTCTTCTTGAGTCTCTATATCTTATTGGAAAACGTGACTGAGCCTGTTTACAATGTGACCCAGTGGCAACATGTTTATGCTGAACACTAAGGGTCCAAGGGTTGAGCCCTGTGCGACACCACAGGTCAAAGGGAAGAGGAGGCAATTGATGAAAGTCCTAAGATTTTTCTTTTCTGGCCTAATTAGCAGGAATAACTAAACAGAATAATGAAACTTTATACAACAGAAAAAAGTCTAAAGGTCAAAAAATAATAATAAATGCGATTTTGTATAACTTTGAATTAAATATTGACTATTTTCCATGAAATAGAAAATCCCCATCATGACATCATTTTCTAAGTCTTAAGTTGTTTTTTTTCAGCGTTCAAAAACATGTTTGAACAGACTCTTTGTTATTTTATGCTACATTTAGCAATAAGTAATAAACGCCCCAAAGACATAAAACAACATGGACATAAAAACATTATTTTTTCCAGAGTTTGAAGTGTTACCTCATTGGCAGATCTTCATGTTGTTAATTTAAAGACAGAATGATCGTGAATTACGAACATTCGGTTTCTTTCTGTTATGCCTGTTTTTGCAGGTTTTGTGGTGAGATTAATTTGACATTCTTGCCGTTTCGGTTTTTAAACTCCACGCTTCGCCGAAACCTGTTTGTGTCTGGTGACATTCGATCCTTGAAGTTCACTCGGCCCCTATCTGCTAACGAGGGCTGACGCACTCTTGAAACAGGATGAGGTAACGGCGAGCGTGGGGGGGGGGCAGGTCAAGGTGACTCTTCGGGGAAACTGTTCCCAGCAGCCTCCAGTCACGCCTCCGCTCCTGGTGACAGGAAGTGGACCACCGAGGTTAAACGGCGACGCTTAGCCCCTCGGTTGGCTTTAAATGATAAAGACGGAGGTTAAAGGTCAACAGGGGGCCTTTGTGAGGTTTTCATGGAAGTCCTCTGAGAAAACAAACCTATCGCCCGGGTAACTACTTTGTTTTGACGCTGAATCACAGCTTTCATTGCTGGGTGTGTCGCTGCACGCCGATAACTCCCTCCAGTATGATAACATATCCCATCGGGGCATAAACTGACTTAATTGCCGTGTCAGATACCGAAGGTGGATTTTCTTTTCTCTCTTAAAAAAAAAGAAGTAGCCTGGAGTTAAAATCTTTCTAAATCTCCGATTCGAGTCTTCCGTTATTAAAAGTGTCGCTTCTCATCCTGTCAGACTGAAAGCGTTCAGAGAACCACTCATCCTTTGATCAAGCGGGCCCATATCAGAGAATGCAAACCCATCCATCCCATAATGAACGCTGCAGTGACACACCTTGTGGGTTTTTTGCCCTGAATGTCAGTAGAAGCATAAAACTGGGTGGGTGTGTGCGTGTTTGTTGTGTTAGCGGGCGTGCTCCTCGCCAAGATCTTGTTGTTTCTTGTTGGGAAACTGCACTCCCTCATAGTTTGGTTGCGTCTCGTCGTTACAACGCCGAGTCCCTTCACTCACCAAGAATATTGTTTTACAACGGAATCTGTTTTATTAGCACAGCTGGCAGTAATATCATACACAGGGTGAGAGAGAGAGAGAGAGAGAGAGAGAGAGAGACAATCTCGCTACTGCAGTGTTTCTGAGACCATAGGTACGATTCTGCCGACAACGCTGTCTGACTCAGATGCAGGCGTTTTTTTCACTCGGTGATAAATCTATTGTCTCTTTAAAAACACATCTGGTCTCGGGTATTTCCTCTTTTGTTATCTCGCACAGCAAAATCTGAACAGTTGATTTAACTCGGGCCTTTGGTGAAGATCAACACATTGCTTGAGTTTAAATGAATCTTAAATTAACACCTTGGATAGTGTTAATATTTCAACTCTCAATCAGTGTTTACATCTACTTTTACAGTATTATTATTTGTACCTCTCTCTGATTGTAACTGACTGGAGGTCCTTGATGAATAGATTTTTAATCTGAGTGGGATTTCTCTGGTAAAATAGAGGTTAAATTAAGATCAAACTTCCCGTCCAGCTACTTATTCCATAAAAGCGGGGTTTATTCAGAACCCAAGGATTAAGGATTATGTAACTGTAGAGAGTTTATTCACTCAGAGTACCGGGGTTATAGTGAGCTACAGGCTGCTAGCTAACGGAGATCATCGTCTTACAAGTTAGACTCTCATTAAGGGGCGACGCCCCCCCAGTTGGTTTGTTGTTATGTGGGTGGGGCTTAACTACATCTCTGATGGGTTCGATTAACATCTGCTCTGCAATTTAACTCCGATCTTTTGAGCCAGAATGTGTTAAAAAAAAATCTAAAAATTAACTCGCAATGTTTTAACACTCAAAGTTCGACATTCCAGCGTATTTAATGTGAAATACATAAATCTTTGAAATGATATTCATGTTCCTGTTTTTGTTTTTTAAAACATGGTTTCTCTGTTTTCGCAGATGAACGAGACCGAGTCCAGAAAAAGACCTTCACGAAATGGGTGAACAAGCACTTGATCAAGGTAGGGTCAACTTTCTACTTTTTCTGTTACCCCCTTAAGTTAAACTCGTCCTCACATTTCCACACAAACGCTCCATGAATGGATTAAAAACAAGTCCTCAAACTTCACTTTCTCTCAACCTGGTCAACACGCGGCGGATAATCGGGGGTGAAGTTCTGTGTTTGTGGTTCTGCGTGATCCCAAAAGTCGTTCCCTTCAGTAGAAGACGGTTATAAAAGCAGTAATCATGTTAATGTCTTTCCAAGGAAGATGACGTTTTGGTTTTATGACGTGATTCAACCCTAGAATTACGTTGTTATTAAAAAAAGAAAAGAAAAAGAGTTTCGTCATTGGTTTATTTTTGGCGACCGTCTATAATTATTTCACACGAATCAAGTTTTATGGAATCTCCATCTTCGGGATTTTTCTCCTGCTTTTTAAAGTCCCTGCAGAGGTGAAAGAACTAAAAGGCTTTTTTCATTCATTCAGTCTTTATCCCTAACCCTCATCCTGTTGAGGGTTGAGGGGGCTGGATCCTGTCCCAGCTGACATTGGGCCAGAGGCGGGTCTACAGCCCGGATCTCATCACACGTTCACATCTAATGTGTCGATAATGTCACAATGCATAGCCGAGGACAGTGTTTCTCATTGTGGGTTAGCCCTAGAGGTACTTTGGGGTACTGCAGGGGGTTATTTCAGATTATATTTTTAAATACCAGTCAGACATGTTTGATAAAATAGTAACTTTAGTTACTTTAACTAACAAAACATCAACTGTAAGTTCAATAAACCACTTTTAATATTCAGTATTTACTTTTCAAATGTACTGAGGTGGATCAGTGCCGACTTTTCTAAATCATTATTATTATTATTATTAAGTCTTTTATTTATTCTTGTAAAAAAATAAATCTAAAAAAAATGTGTTTTTCAATTTTTTCTAATAGTCTGAAGAAAGTTAGTTAGTTAGTATTTTTTGGAACATTTCCTGTGAAATTGTAAGTGACTCTTTGAAAACGATTAAGAAGGCCCCTCCCCCACTTAGCGCAAACACCCATTAGCCGTTCGTATCGTCTCTGACGCAAACTCTTAGAATTGAGCCTCGCGGTCGACGCCCACCTTCGTCGACGCCGCGAGCTGATGACAGACTTCTGTCCAGTCTGTCATCAGCTGAGAGTCTGTGCAAACCATCCTTCAGCGCTCGTCCACTCGCACCTACCTCACTCTCCATCCTCCAACTATGGCTTTAGAGCCCACCAAGGTAAACACTGAGGTAAACAGAACATAATGGGGGTCAAACAGGCCGTCGTCCTCACTCTGGAGCTGCTCATTAGGAGTGAAAAATTAGCCCCTGTAACACAACCCTCCTCTCCGGGCGTCCTGAAACCGTTTCTACTTGTGCCCCTCTTTTTTTTTTTCCAGAATCCCCCTCGTTGGCAGCAGAGGGTTTTACCGCTCTGTGACGTTAAGTGCTTCCACATTATTCCCTCCACAGACACTGGGGGCCATTCATGGTTTTTAAGCGATGGAACAAGAGAGACACGGAGGGTTTTCCCTTCCGTAAATATGAATTTCCGACGTAACGTTGTACAACATGGTTTTAGTCCCTCCCTCTCGTTCCTCGGTGAAATGTCGGAAGGTGAGTCATCATCATCTGGACTCATTTAGCGCCGGGAAGAGGCTAATTCTGGTCCCGGTGGCCAATGCTCAACGGTAGCACCAGACTCCGGCGTCTGATTGGGCAAACTGTGCTCACGCCTGGATCTGATCCGATTAGATTAAAAAAGTGAGTTTCGTCCTCGGAAGAATCGCCTCTCGGCGGAACCGGTCCGAGAGATGACGTAAACATTACGTACAAAAGCTGAGGTATTTTAAGTGTTTCGGTTCCAGACCAGGAGTCGGGGTCTTGTTAAGGAAGAAGAAATAGGACCCCGTCACTCAAGCGCGTTGCTGCTTTTCCACCTTTGAACTCGTTCTGACATCGGAGGCCCATTTGTAGCGTGACGCTGCCCTCCGGGTCGGCTCGGTGAATAAAAGCTCTTTCACGACAAACTCATAGAGGGGTGGCGACTGACGCCTCACTAGAGAATGACGACATCCTGTGTTAGAGGAAAGGATGCAGATATTCATTTACAGAATGTTGTCCACTTCTATCTCACTGTCGCCTTTTTTTTTATTATCATATCCCCGAAAAGTCGGGGATATTTTAGATCGCCATCGTTGCCGCGTCCTGTTAGTGCGATACCTTGAAAACTACTTCATCGATAATTTTCAAATGTTATGCACACTTAGACCATAGTGAGAGGAAGAAGTGGATTGATTTTTGGAAAGGTCGGTTGTATATTTCCGACACTAGGGGGAGTTCTACCTCCTAAAGTTTTTGAGCCATAACTTCTCAAGCGTTGGTCCGATATAGACCAAATTTGGTGCAGATGAATCGACTCGAGGAGATCTATCTTCGAGATATAGTTAATATTTACTCACTAGGAGGAGTTTTTGTTTTTGTGAAAAAAGTGCTGTTATTCAGACAGAACTTCACATTTAATAAAACAGGGGTATTGTTTGTACAACGCAGGGGGTTTGGGGGTTTTCAGAGATGTAACCTCGCTGTCGGGGACGACAGTGTAGGTCTGGTGTAGACATAACACAAACAGACAGTATAATTCCTCATGGTAGAAGTATAAGGCCCTTGGTAAGTACTCGCATATCAAGCAGAAAAAGAAAATGAATGAAAAAGTGATCACATGACCTTTTAAAAAATCCTCACCTTCATCACCGCCTCTCGCTTAAATGTGTTTGTGCTCAAATAGATGCCATCCATTTTTCTTTTAAGGTGCATTTACCCACAATCTGGGGATCATTCCAGCAGCTGTGGCCACGCCCACTTTTATCACTCATTCTGTGATATTTTGGGTTTATACTCTTGCTGATACTGGTTTTGGAAAATCCTTCATTTTCCTGCACGTCAAACCAGTTTGCGTTCCCAACCTTCCTGTAAGGAGGTACCGGTGTCTCCGTACAGCCTTGAACGGTTCTGAGGCGTGTAGAGAGTGACCCCTAGTGGTCACAGCGCGTCCTACCGGCACATGGGGCCTGGAGAGGAGCGTCGGCCGCTGTTGAAACTTGCAGGAGAAGTTTGCATTCTTTCCATTTTAAGGCTGCAACCCCTACAATCTGACTCCGATGAGAGATCCTCCAACCCGAGCCAAAGAAGTGCCTGGTCTTATTATTCGGTCACGCTCGTCATCAGAACTTCTAAACTTCTACTTCACATTAATCATTGCCCCTCCTTGATTTCCGCTCTTATTAACTTCTCCTTCCTGTTGATTTTTAAACATTTTTTCATGCTCATCCCCTACTTGTCCTCTTCCCCCCGTCTGTCTCCGGTCTGACCCAGCCCTTTAGTGGAGAGGTAGGTACCAGCATGTCGGAGCAGGACTCTGCTCGAATGTGTGTGTGTGTGTGTGTGTTGGAGGCTGACCACTTGCTGCTGTGATTTTCTTCTTCTGAGAAACCTTCTTAGAAGAAGAAAGATTTCTCACTTGCTTCACCGTCCAGCTGTCACACGTGAACGATGAATGCCGTTTGGACTGTTCACCAATCCAGTGGTTTCCAGAAAATTCCTCACCTTAAGTGAGGAAGACCCCTAAAGTGACACAGATTACCCCGCAGATCCCAATGTTTTTGAAGGTTTTCTATGTGTTCAGAATTTTCACATTGTCTCCAAACAATTTTACTTTCTGTTACTGTTTTGCTAAAAGAAAATGTTTCCACCTTGAGGACCCCCAGAACCAACTTAATAAAACCAAAAAAAAACATCAAAGCTGTGGATTAATAGACTAATCTCTTCTTTATTTCTAAACATATAAGTATTTATATACTTTCAGTTAATACCACCCTTTAATCAAACAGATTATTCCCATCCTATCACACTTACCTGTTGACCCTCTTATCCTCACTCACCTTGTGACATCACTCGCCATCTGTAAAGCCCCTAATATAAACTGATGGCTATAAATTTTTAAGTTTTTTTTCGCCTCCATTTCTTATTGCGTTGCGCTACTTTTCGTTAATTACATTTTTTTTTTTCTCTTTTAAAAAAGAATTTGGCTTTTTTTTTTAGTTTAATCTTCAAACTATTCTCCGTTGAGCTTTTTCAGTTCTGGGCCTCGGTGTCGCTCGCCCTCTCGTTCTGATCTCCCTGACCTGCCGTTCCGATCGATCCTCTCCATCACCTGTCAGCTCTGACAGCCGACAGGTGGTGCTCGGTATTTGGCGTGGATTCACGTGGCGTTGCCCGTGGCGATGCATTCCTGACTTGTGTGGAGTTGCACGAATGAACGGAAGACTGTAGAAAAGGCAGATAAAACACACACTCCTCTTTTCAAGTCTTTTTCTAAAGTCTCATACTGATGAAAAAGTGTTGTGGGTTAACCTTCACCATCTTTCTGATCAATCAAACCTCCGTCACGTTCCTATTAATGTCATTAAAAAACCTCTGAGACTGTTTTGACGTTGTTACCAGTAATAACTGTTTTCTTCACAGTAACAGAAACTGGAATAGGACGGATGTGAGTTCTGTATCGTGAAATATATTTATTTATATCCCCAATAAAGTCGAGGATGTGGAACCGTCGTCGTGTCCGCCCCAGATCCTTCGTGTTAAAGCAATAACTCCAAAACTTTTTTGTGGATCATCATCAAATGTTATACCTGCATAGTAGTCAGTGTGAGGAAGAACTGGATTGATTTTGTGAAAGGTCGGGTGTATATATCTGACAATGCGGGCGTCAGGTAGGCCTAGTTATTTTGTGGTCATTTTCTTGAATCTAGCAGTAATGTCCCGTTTACAGAATCTGATCGAGGAGGTGCTGGTGAACCTTTTATTCTACCTTCCTGTTTAATAGACGTTTAAGGAAGGTGGTTATGAGGGGGTGGTCTGCATTGTCCCGCCTCTGAAAATGCAGAGGAGGTAGTAATAGATGTGAATCACACTTCTGTATAGGTGCGATATGGAAGGGCAGGCAGCATTACTTAACAGCAGCTAGTAATGGTTAGCAGCTAACGCTCTTTCACCATTAACAGAGGGTGAGATGGATTATGGGAGGTAAAGGTTTGTTTACAAAAGTTGGACGTCTAGGAGACAATTTTTTACATAAGCTCCCCTAGAGGGTAAAATAGGAACTATTAGAGTAAAAGACGGTGGATAGAAAGACGGATCTCTTTTGGACGATTCATATGCAGCAAATTTGGGATGAAATTATGGACCAAAGGTTTTGGAGATGAAGACGCCCGCAGTGACGGATACATACCACCGACCTTTCCCAAAATCAATCCAGTTCTTCCTCACTCAGAGGTCTATGTAGGTATAACATTTGAAAAGGACCAATGAAACATCTCTGGAATAATTGCTTTAACACAATCGGCACGGCGACGATTACATATCCTCGAACTTTTTGGGGATATAAATAAAAACGCACTTTTGCGATACAGAACTCACATCCGTTTCCCCTGCTATCTCGACGAAGAGGCTTCTCCGTCAGACGTCACTGCATTGCTTGTGTGGTCGCTTTGTCTGTGTTAGTTTTTGTTTGATCTTTCTGTGGAGAGAAGAAAAAATGCCTTTTAGTAACTTCCTGTTTGTCCTTGCAGGCCCAGCGTCACGTGACGGACCTGTACGAAGACCTCCGAGATGGACATAACCTGATCTCGCTGTTGGAGGTCCTCTCTGGGGACACTCTGGTGAGTACCGCCATGATGGCGTCTGCGCTCCTTTTATTGAGACACAGTTTCTCTCCTGAACCCTAATGTAGACAAAGTCAAAAATATCTTAAATTTAGCATGAAATGTGAAAAAGCAGACTTATAAACGTATTTTCTAGATGACATTTTAAAATAGAATAGTCCATTTTAATTAGATCAGCTCAACCGTTTTGGTAAAACTTGGCAAAAATTATTTTCCGGTGGAATAAATTTATATTAATTCTGGTTAGTGAGTCTTCACAGGCTTTAATACGCCCAAAGAAAACCAATTCAACGCCTCTTCCTCGTAGCCCCTTTGAACCGTGGTGTCCCCCAGGGCTCCGTCATTGGCCCCTTACCCTTTAGCACATACATACTGCCACTGGGTCACACTAAAAACAGGTTCTGTCAGAAATAGAGACTCCAGATGACCGAACTAAACAATTATGGGTTTTAACCCGAGCGGAACAAAGACTCATTCTATGACTCGTCAGATTACGCTTTAAATAAATGGGACTTTTCCCGTATAACTAAAACCTTGGGACTCGTTCCAAAGCCGGCAGTAGCGTCTCGTATGTTCATATCCTGATTCCACCAGCTGCAGCTCTCCTCACGTCCTGATACAATACAATACACATCTACCTGCTCTTCCTCCTCTGCCTCCTGTTTGTCCTCCTCTAACCTTCCTCTTCCTCCTCTTGGTGTGCTGCTCTCTCGCGCCTCCTCTCTTTGCGCTGCTCTCGTTGGGAGCTAGCCCAGGGAGCGAGACATGGTCAGGAGCGTTCGGTTGGTGAGTGGGTTGATAACTTCAAGAACTCCATTTCTCCATTTTTTCCTTTTTTTTTTAAAGTCATATGAATCATCTGCACATTCCCAGTCACGTGGCATGAATGAGGAATGTTTGATTTGCTTTATCCTTTCACTCAATGAGAGCCCCACCTTGATTTCAGAATCCAGAAATATTCATTTATCAGCAGGTTTTGCTGAAACTTGCAGGACCTACTGATTAACATGCAATATTTTTTATTTGTTTATTTTTTGAATAGAAGTTTTTATTTGTTAAGCAGCCTTTTGACCATTCCATTGTATTAGATGCATATTATTTCTTATTTACTGTATATTGTAAATTTGAATGATAAATCAACAAATAAACTCATATCAACATGCTGATATCAAACTTTGTTACTGGCTCAGAAAATGCCAATTTCTGGTTAGAAATAAGGTTGTAAACACTTTCTAAGTTATTGGTTAACATTTAGAAAGAGTTCATAACGTACCTCCCAATTTGTCAGTGTGGCTCACTATGTGGCAACATGAAGCCAGCAGTACGGATAGGTGGGCTCACTATTTGGCAGGCATCAGGGTTCTGTTAGACTTTTTATTAAATGAGTTATAGCAGCTTATTATTGATTAGTAAAATGTTTACAGCTTAATTAGTAAACTACGTACGAGCCATTTATAAATCCTTAATAAGGAGAGTCTTATTGTAATTTGTGTGATAGCTGTATATTAGTTTAAGTATTATTACTTTATTATTTATTCCTTTTTTTTTCTTTTTGAAACCTCGATATTTCTTTCCATCTTTATTCTGACAGTTTTCAAGAACTTCCCCTCTATGAACAATAAAGTAATTCTGATTCTGTTGAACGGGCGAAGAAATATGGAAGTTTCATTTTGGATCCAAAATTAAACACAGTATCTGAACCTGCATATTATATAAATAATAATACTTAACCGACAGAGTTTATTACTACACTGTAAAAAGAGAATTATTTGATTAATTTAAAAAATTACTTCAGCTGGTCCATCAACACTTTTCTTTTTATAGTGCATGATTAGAACCCGAAAGCATAGAAAAGTTCTGGTTTTGGAAATTCTTCATCTCTTTCAACAGTTTTTCCTTCAGAACCTACAATATAAAACAGGAAAATACATTTTTGTTCACAGGTGCGTGATTCTAACATTATTGTTTTCCTACAGCGTCTAAAGACAAATATTACACACTGTAAAAAACAGAACTGTCTGTGATTTTTTTTTTTTAAATATTACTTTGCAGCTGCCACAATTACATGAAGTATAAGCATCATAAATCCCTAAATAGATTTAATTTTGGTTACTATTTGAAGTATTTGCTTTAACTTCCTCACCAATTTTCTTTTTACAGTGCATGATTAGACCCCAAAAGAAAAACAGAGGCATTTGAAATTTCCTCAAATCTCTCTCAAAATTAAATAATTCTAATTTAGACTAATAAATAGTCAATTTAATTTTGTTTTTACCATTTAAAAAAAAATTAAATTATTTTTTTTCTTTTTTTTACAGTGTTAAAATTCTTCCAAGCTACACTGTAAAAAGATTTTTGTTTTTTTTTTAAACTTTTTGATTCACAAGTTATTCTTTCTTCCACATACATTCTACCAGTTTTTCGTTCCCATTAATTCCTCCTTTTGGACAGAATTCTGCATCTTTTTAGGTCGAACCTGAGGAAAGTCCCTAAAAGTCTTTTTTTCTTCTTCCTCTCTTCCTCTCAGCCCAGAGAAAAAGGCCGAATGCGATTCCACAAACTGCAGAATGTGCAGATAGCGCTGGACTTCCTCAGACACCGTCAGGTACGCCGCCATAAAACGATGCGATGATCCTTTAAAAATGTGTTTTCTCCAGTTCATTCATGTTATTGTTGTTGTTGTTGTTGTTGTTTTCTCAGGTCAAGCTGGTCAACATCAGAAACGACGACATATCAGACGGGAACCCGAAGCTGACTCTGGGCTTGATATGGACAATTATCCTCCACTTCCAGGTCTCCTCGTCTGTCAGTGTTGTGTTCCATTATTTTATCGCTCTCCTCCTCTGTCTGGAATCTGTCGGCTGTCGTTTCCCACCTCCACGGAACCAATCAGGATTCTGCTCCTCAGAAAATCCTCCCAGCGGGAGATTATCCAATCAGAACCGGAGCCAATCAGCGAATGTCCAGCGAGTTCTTGCAGCTACTAGCACACATTAATTCTGCTTTCATGTCATTTTTATAAGCAAAATGAATTATTTATGGATCATCAGGGTCCGATAAGTGGAGGCCGAGTCAGGCCCGGCACACGGCTTGTTGTCGCTCGACGCCGCCATCAATCCAGGGTTCTAACTCTTTTCCTCCTGCGGGCCCAGAGCTGCGAGCACGAATCCCGTAAATATGAGCCGAACGGGCAGAACCGCTATAAACTCGTCATTATCCGATTCTGCCGGGTCCGAGTTGTGAAAAAGCTGAAGCTCAGCGCCGGAGCTGAAGAAGAAGTGCTGGAGAGAGCGGTCCAGATGAGAGTTTGTCACAAAGAAAGCGGGTCTAGTGTTAAATTCCAAACCGTCCTCTGGCAAAATTAAGAAAAGAAGATTTTTCAATCCAAGAAAAAAAGAATATTATTTTATTTTTATTGACTTTATTATTTCCGTGCTCAGTTTAAGAGATAAAATTACCAGCTGAACCGCCACTGATGCTGTTATTTTATTCAAATAAACATTCTTTTATGCTAATATTAAAAAATAATGCACATAATGAAGACGTGTAGAAAAAGAACAGAACAAAAATGTATATAATGTGTTTTTATCACTGAATTTTAGGGCTGATTAAAAGGAGTGAATACTTTTATTCATTACTTTAGACACTTTCTGCGTGTCACATGACCTGTTAGTAATAATAACAATAATAATACATTTAATTTAGTAGTTGAAAGCATCCGTTTCAAAGTCATGTGGCGTTCAAAAATCAGAATAAAACAAATCTGTAGGATCAGCGTTTATAACATGGTAATAAACAACTTATTAAGACACAAACTAATGATAAAGGTGTTGACTGATCTTAGACATGATAATATTAACATTTGTGTGACCGGTGTTCTGTAATTCTACACAAATTGGATCTTTGGGTTTCCACTAATGAATAATTTCCTCCTCGTTGGATTAAGAGAAGTTTCTACGTCTCAACCGGCGTCCTAACTTTTTATTTCTGACGTGTTCTGTCTCAGATCTCGGACATCCAGGTCAACGGCCAGTCAGAAGACATGACGGCCAAGGAGAAGCTGCTGCTCTGGTCTCAGAGGATGACGGACGGCTACCAGAACATCCGCTGTGAAAACTTCAGCACCAGCTGGAGGGACGGCAAACTCTTCAACGCCGTCATTCACAAACACTAGTAAGCTCTGATTAATTAAACTGATTAATCCTGTGGTAGTTACATATCACTACAAAGTGTAAATGGCATGATCTGAATCTCCAGCACCGCCGACCCAAACCCATCAATCCATAACTTTGCCCTACAAAGGCAAAGTGCAGTATCTGCAGTTATAGTGAAAATTATAGTGAATTTATTTATTTATTTATTTTTCTACATTTGCAACTTTATATCTTTTAGTCTTTTCTTAAAATCTTATTTTTATAGTGTTATTTTTTCCCTTATGTTTCCGTGCATGACTGTGTTGGTATAGATTTAATAGGAGATAGTATCATGGAGTTGCAGTACAAATTAATTATATGCATATATATATATTTTTTTTACTCATTTTTAGAGGCTGAACTTTACGGCTCTGATCTCTGGATGATTTAATCTGATCTGTGTTCATGCTTCTTCTCCAGCTTTTAAAACCTGAAGGCTCACAACTCCTCAAGCAGCTGCTTTCAGATGATAATTACCTTATTGAATAAAGTTTTGCTGTTAGGAAGCTATTTTTAAAACTAAATGTGATAATGTCGCTAAAATCTGCTAATTCCCTTAATGTGTGGTGAGCGTTTGTAGTTGAATTAGTGGTTATGTGTTGCTTTCTGGGAAATTAATGCGCTTTTCTTTCCCAGAAAAATGTGTCAAAGCTGTTTTCCAGTTGTTTGCTTTATTTTAGACTCTGGAACAAAAAAATAAAAGTAAACACAGATATAATTGAACAACAGGTTCTCCTTTAGAGGCACTAATACATGAAAATAAAATTTTTAAAAAATGAAATAAATAAATTAAAAAAAATAAAATGGAACTCAAAAATAAAAATATATTATAAGCATAAAAAGTTTAAAAAAAAAAAATCCTGCAGGAACAAGTTTCCCTCTACTAGATCACTTACCTGCATTTCTTTCCCTTTTTCTTTTGTATTCTGTTGAGGGTTGGAACAGTGTTGCTTTCACAAAGGTGAGGGGGGGTGTGGTATGTGGGCGTAACAATATGCCATTGTGTCTGCCACATAAAAACTGAGACACACTTTGTGTCCCGGCTTAATCCATGGTGTCGCAGTGCAGAATGTGATTGATCTGAGAATTCAACATTCCGGATGGACATTGAATTTACGAGGCTGCAGCCGAATCGAAGATTCTTTTTTGGACATCTGATGGAGGCGCAGTGATCCTGTTCTACCACCAGGGGGCTTTTCATCTCAGCAGAAGGAACAGGATAAAGTTGGATGAAGGATGGAATTATGTACATCATCACATGAGGGGATTTTCCAAGCATGAATTATTAACCGCCATCGGATCGTTTTGAGATGCTGGGAGCCTGGAAGAAGTCTCGGCGTGACAAAAGAAGCTCCACTGGTGGGACGTCAGGATCTGTGAATGAGCGGGTGGTCATGTTCTGTGAGGAGATCCCGTCAGAGGGATCCTCCCGTGAATCGGGCCAGGCCTCCGGTAGCTCAGCCGTCCGCTGCAGTGGTGAAAAACTGGGCAACGCCTCTCACTTTTCCTCTCACTTTCATGGAAATGAAGGAAGGAGTCTGAGCAGCTTCTCTACACCAACAAATCACCTTTCTCTTCAGGCAGTCATCCTCCTGAGGTCTTCCGCCCTCTGCTCTTTGAATTAAACCTGAGAAGCTTTATTGTCATCGTACAGAATACAATGAAACTTAGAGAGCGGCTCCAGGTCTGTGCGTTGAAAACAGAAGATGGGACCTAAATAGAATAAAAAAAGAAGGAAATAAATAGAAAATAAAAAAAGAAGGACGTAATTAGAATAAAAAAAGGACAGAAATATTGAAAACAAAAGATAGGACATAAATAGAATAAAAGGGACATGAATAGAAAATAAAAAAAGAGGCATTACTCATTACTATTAATAGAGTTCCTTTCTATAAGTCCTTTTTTTTAATTTAGGCATATTAAAGCCTGAGAGGACTTACTAAACAGAATTCTGTAACTTGATATAACAACAAAAAAAAGTTAAATAACGGTCAAATAGTTTTCTAAAAACAAGCTTCCGTTGCAAACGGACTATTTTCCATGGAAAAAACACTTTTCATCATTTATAAGATAGATTTATTTTTTTTACTGTTTAAATACAAACCTGGTATGGTCAATTTAGAATATATAAGATTATGTAAACTCCCAGTTGGTAGACAGATTTTTATTTTATTTGTTTAAATTGAGTCCATAAATATTTGTAATCTTTCACTGCAGTTAAGGCCACACTGCCCCCAGTGGTTTCTAGTGGTACTGCACCAACTACAATCTGTTCACACAAACACAATCGCTGGATATTATAATAGAATAATACTTCTCACATTTACATGACATCTATCGGTGAGTAATGTCCTCTTCTTGTCCTCTCCCAGCCCCAGACTCATCGACATGGGCACAGTTCACCATCAGACCAACCTGGAGAACCTGGAACAGGCCTTCGGTGTGGCAGAGAGAGACCTGGGAGTGACTCGCCTCCTGGACCCTGAAGGTACCGCGGGCCTGCCGTTGGATTTATTCTATGATTTTCTTTGCCGCAGTACCGTAAAAATAATCATTCGTTATGCGTTTGTGTCCGCTTCCAGACGTGGACGTCGCACACCCTGATGAGAAGTCCATCATCACCTACGTCTCGTCCTTGTACGACGCGATGCCTCGGATCGACGTGCAAGATGGCGTCAGAGTCAACGTGAGCAGAACTTGTTTTCCTGTCAGGGATCTTGGCCCATGCACACTAAAAGTGCTTTAAACAAATGTCCTGAAGGATAACCACTTCTTTTTTTTTTTTGTTGCTCTAATCAGATTTTGCTTGAATCTAAAAAGTTGCGTGACTCAACTTAGAGATGAGCTTTTTTTCGAGGCGCTCCTCCTGACGCTGCAGAAGACGATTACGTAGACTCACGTTGATTCTCACATAGAGAGATAGTGTTGCAAACTCACGTTTTAGACGAGTTGTAGTTACATCCGGAAAAGTCGGGGATATTATGGAATCGGAATCGTTGGCGCTGTAACTTAAAAACTGTTCAATTTATCATCGTCAGACTTTAAACCCACGTGTGACTCAACGTGGATTAATTCTGGGATAGGTTGGTCTGATTTAGTCCAAACATTTTGCGTATGAATCGACTTGAGGAGATATGTCTCGTAAATATCACACTCAACTCTAGTACTTCATGTTTTCCTCAGTAGGGGGAGCACTTTTGAATCAAAAACAGTTTCCTGACAGAAGACAAAAACTATTTCATGGATCATTTTCCATAAAATACTGTGGACATAACGTCACATTTAATTTGAGAAGCTCAATCAGAAGGGATTTCTTGCACAACGCAGGGGATTGGGGTCTTTTCGGGTAAGACTAGTTTTCAACTTTATCCATGAAAATGTGAAAAACCGATCTGGCCCACTTTTTGTTACGTTTCCGTTTAATAAATATGTGCAAGTGTAGGCGCTGACTCTGGGAGGGTTCTAGAAAGCTGCTTCAGCATATCTCCCCGTCCACTCGCACAGAACCACGATTGTTGCCTCCTAATTCAGTTTGGAGTCTTGCGTGAGCGGCGGCAGTAGAAGAAGAAGAACCCTCTTGTCCGTCGTTTGGAAACTCCTAACTGTCTTTTCTGCTGCTTCGGCTGCAGGAGCTGGAGCTGCGCTGGCGGGAGTACTACGAGCTGGTGACCCTCCTGATGCAGTGGATCCGACACCATGTCATGGTCTTCGAGGAGAGGAAGTTCCCCGCCAGCTACGAGGAGATAGAGGTGAGATGATGTTCTGATCCAGACCGGAGATTTGTGTTTGCGTCACGGAACACAAACATTTATAAAAAAAAAAGAAGCTGTCCATGAAGAAGGTACTTCTGTGTATTTGAGGGAAGACTACGTGAAGTTCTGTGCGGTTCTGTGAGGTGGGGCTGATATCAAACAACACGCTTACGTCATGTAACATCAGACGGCGGGGAGCTGTATTTCCAGACGCTGTTGTTCTGTAGGTGGGTCAGCGCCAGAGTTGAGATAATGCAGCCAGAAGGCAGGAAGAAGAAGAAGAAGAAGAAAGGAATCCCCACTGTGCCGCTCCCCGTCTGTGGGTCAGAACAAAAGCATAGCGTGACTCTGGTATCGCTCCGGGGTGGGATAATCAGCAGCGGTGCAGGTCTGGACTCGGTTCTATTAAACCAGTACCATTGTTCTTCAGTGAGGTGATTGGACTCGTTTCACCTGTAAAAATGATGAGTCACCTTCATGGACGGATCTTCATCACGAAATTCCAATCAATCATTTCTATAAAAGCATTTCTATAAGTTTTTAATATGGTAAAAAAATTCAGTTTTTGTTTTTAATCTAAAATATTTTGCTGCACATTTTATTTATAATCTCATTATCTTTTGAAAATACACATTTATTATAATATATTATATATAAAGTGATACATTCTATGGTAAAGGATGTTTTTTAAACAGTAAAAACAGAAAATAGATGTGTAGAATAATTTGATGGTGTAATTCTGTTTCTCATTGTAAATAGTTATTTTTAATTAGATTAGCTCAATATTTTGAAAAATACTATTTGACCATTATTCAACTTAGTTTGGTTGAATCAAGTTACGTAATTCCGTTTATTGAGTCCTCACATGCTTTAATGTGATTTTCTCACTAGCCCTCTGACCTGTGGTGTCCCACAGGGCTCTATCCTCGGCCCCTTACTCTTCAGCATGTAAACATGATGCCACTGGATCGTGTTATAATCAGTTTCATTCACATTTTTAAATCAGAAATAGAGACTCAGGGTGAGCTCAACCAGAACAGTAAAGGTTCTTACGCGAAACACGGTACTGTATTACATTCAAGAACAGGTCCAGAATAATTCATGGGTTTAATGTGAATTTAGTTGGAGAAGTGGATAAGATCAACGAGAATACAGATATCTTTGTTTTAAAATCTAAATAACATTTTTTTCGGCTGAATAAAATCTGTTTCCGTATAATATTAGATAATATTATAAAGTAAATCAAGTTTCTGATAGAGAATCTGTTTTTTTTTTTCCTGATGTCTTGGATCAAAAGCACATTATGTAACTGGGTGTTTTTTGTTCTTCAGCTTCTTTGGCGCCAGTTCCTGAAGTTCAAAGAGACGGAGCTGCCAGTGAAAGAGTCTGAGAAGAACCGGTCCAAACAAATCTACCAGACCTTAGAGGCAAGCCAAACCTCATAACCTCATCTTCTCCCGCCTTGGTTATTTTTTTTCTTTTACTGTTTTCTGTTTCAAGGAGTGATGACATACTGCTCCCTCCTCCTCCTCCTCCTCCTCCTCCTCCTCCTCCTCACAGAGCGCAGTGCATGCTGGTCAGGTGAAGGTGCCTCAGGGCTACCATCCCTTAGATGTGGAGAAAGAGTGGGGTCGTCTTCATGTGGCCATCCTGGAAAGAGAACGTCTGCTCAGGATAGAGTTTGAAAGGTTCCCCATACGCACATTTTTATATTTCCAATGATTCTTTACTGTTCTTAATATTGATTTTTAACTTCTTTACTAGTTAAAAATCACAATTAAGTAGTAGCTTAGCTCTAGCCTCAATGTTTATGGCTATGACTTGGTTCTAATTGGCCTAATTAGCTCTTCTCATGCTAATGAAGGCAAATTAAAACATGTGTATAAGCCATCAGTTTTATTTACTTGTTGTTCCTTCAATCTACTCGTCATTTAAAGGCGCAGTGTGTAAAATTTAGCGGCATCTTGCGGTAAAGTTCCAGACTTGATTTCTACTCAGGCTACTATAGAAACATTGCGACCTCCATAAAAAAGGATCCGCCCACCCTGAAAAGGGCTTTTACTAACATTAAACAACATTCTCAACTAATTATGTACTAATAATTACAAACTCATGAATGTCATATAGTCAATTTATTCAAAGTGACGCACCTGAATTTGACAGAATGCACCTTTAATCTCTAAATAATTTAGCTGCCCTCTTATCGCAGGATTTTTCCTGCATTTTCAAAATGACACTTTACAGTAAAAACACAGAACAGGTTGAAGGAATACTTTTGTTGTCTTGCTTTCGTCGAGACGAGACCATTGACACAAAAATGCAATGATGTCATCGTGACACAGGAGGAGGTGTTGTTGACGCTGCATGTATTCAGAGCAGACTTTCGTCATGGCCTCGTCTCACCAGATGCTGAGTCATCACGCCGTCTCACAGCCTTGTTTATATTTGTGAGTGCTGGAATGACCGGCGGAGCAGACAGGACGCCTTGTCCGTCAGAAAAGTGAGACATATTTCCTCAATGGACCTGTGAGGAAAGCTCACTTTCTCAGGGATGGCGCTGTAATCTCTATGGGAGCGTGGAGGAATGGCGTTTGTGGCTGACCCGTATAAGTTGGAGTATTTGCTGCAGTGCCGGTGGCCGTAAGTCGGAAGCTTTTAGCGTCTGCTGTTCCAGATGAAACCTGGTTTTTAGGGGAACTGAGGGAGGAGTTAATAGAATATGTGGGACGAGGAGAATCGTGGATTATTATCCGTATCACTGATCCGAATTCTTCTTTATGGATCCTTTCCAGACTTGAGAGACTTCAGAGGATCCTTAATAAAGTCCAGATGGAGTCTGGGGTGTCTGATGACAAACTGAGCCACCTGGAGACCCTGCTGCAGACGGTGAGTCCAGCTCACATCTTCATCAGAACCTCTAGAATGGGATTGGTGCTGACGCAGGAAGAATGAGAGAGAAATCATCTTTTATTTCACATTATTGTATATTTTTTATTGTTATGGAATCGTCGTCTTTGCGCCCGCCACAGATCTCTCATGTAAGAAGAACTCGATTGATTTTGGGAAAAGTCTGTTGCACATTTCCACCACTAGAGGGCTCTTTATATATTTATATTTAGAATTATATCAAAACTCAAAGTTTTCCAACCAAAATGTCTCAACTTTTCGTCCAAGTTAGTCCAAATTCACCTATAGGAACCGCCTCGAGTCGATCTAACTTGTATTTGTCATATTTTACTGTTATAATTAATATTTCACTCCCTAGGGGGAGATTTTTTGTGGAAAAACTAATTTTGACCGTTTCTTCCCAATCATGTGTCCTATTACGTCCAAATGACTTCAGATGAATTTATCTTTTATATGTATTATTATACTATGATAGTTGATATTTCACTCATTAGGAGGAGGTTTTTGATGAAAACTGAATTTCTCGTCTCCTCTGATGAATTGATTCAAGTAAATCGATCTTGTTCCATTCACCAGCAGCAGTGTAGAGACAGAGATAGTCTGTCACAGTTTAACGTAAATGCATCATAAACATCCTTCTAAATAGTGTTTAGATCAATAAAATATAGGTCATAGGTCAAACACGGAGCTCTAATCACTGGAATCTCAAGAATCCTTCGGCAGACAAAGATCCCATTCGTTTGTGTCAATCACTTTCACAACTTTTTCATTTTCACTCGTTCCTTTTTGTATTTTTAAAATCTTTAATTTTTATTTACTTTCATTCCATTCAGGACATCCGTCTGCTGAATTCAGGGAAACCGGCTCAGCACACGGCCGAGGTGGAGAGGGAGCTGGACAAGGCCGACAACATGATCCGCCTGCTCTTCAATGACGTTCAGATCCTCAAGGACGGGCGCCACCCTCAGGCTGAACAGACGTACCGCAGGTGGGCGCCGTACAAACCCAGATAAAACCTGGAGAAGGTGTGAAGGACCATCTGACTGCCTTTCTCCTCCTCTCAGGGTTTACCACCTCCACGAGCGCCTGGTGAACCTGCGCAGCGATTACAACCTCCGCCTGAAGTCGTCCGTGACCACCACCCATGCCTCCATGGTCCAATCTTCCCAGAAGACCAGCGTGAAAGCCCGGCCCGAGTTGGATGACGTGACCCTTCGCTATGTCCAGGACCTTTTGGCCTGGGTGGAGGAGAACCAGCTGCGTATCGACGAAGGCCAGTGGGGCTCCGATCTCCCGTCTGTGGAGTCCCAGCTGGGCAGCCACAGGGGTCTGCACCAGACCGTGGAGGACTTCCGATCCAAGATTGAACGGGCCAGGGCTGACGAGGTAGTGTACCAGAACCACGGGATAAGACCACACATTCCTTCATGTTGTGCTGTTGATGTTAAAAGTAAGGTTTGTCACGTTCTGTCTGCAGACTCAGCTCTCGCCCATCAGCAAGCAGAACTACAGGGAATACCTGGGTAAACTGGACCTTCAGTATGGCAAACTACTGGTAAGAACTGTATTATCGAGTTATTACGCAGTTATTACACTGTACTGTAACTTTGACCCTCGTATTTCGTATATCTTATAAATTCTCTTTAAATCAATTTCATCTCTAAACGATTATTTTATATTTTTTGTGTTCATATGCATTAAATGTGGACTAACAGTTAAGATATTATGGCCCAAAAACTTTGAGCTCAAGCTCCCCCTAGTGGCTGGAACTTGCACCTGACAGCCCTGCCTTATTTCAAACATTTAAAAAAAAAAACATGATTTCAATTTTTTTTTTGTACAACTGCTTTGCTGACAATGAGAAAATATTTAAATGATTGTATTCTACTGGTGATTTAATGTTATTTATTTTTTTTAACTATTTTTCTCTCAGAACTCTTCAAAGTATCGCCTCAGGAACTTGGAATCTCTCCACGCCTTCGTCAGCGCTGCCACCAAAGAGCTGATGTGGCTGAACGACAAAGAGGAGGAGGAGGTCAACTACGACTGGAGCGACAGGAACACCAACATGGCGGCTAAGAAAGAAAACTACTCGGTGGGTTTTTGGAACTCAAACAAAAACCTCACACTCACATCCTCGGTAGTGTCCTTAAAACGCCATTCTTCTCCTGGGATTCCTCAGGGTCTCATGAGGGAGCTGGAGCTGAGGGAGAAGAAGGTGAACGACATCCAGGCAATGGGAGACAAATTTGTCACCGACGGACATCCCGGCAAGAAGACGGTGGAGG
Source organism: Lophius americanus (assembly GCA_037951165.1). NCBI lineage: Eukaryota > Metazoa > Chordata > Actinopteri > Lophiiformes > Lophiidae > Lophius > Lophius americanus. Next base: position 281,522 of record JBBDHG010000025.1, on the reverse strand, counting down.
TGAGAGTCTGACCGCTGTAAGAAAGAACAGCTGCATCCACATTAGCAGCTGATCGACGAGGCTTTAATGAATCCTCCGTCTCCCTGCAGGCCTTCACCGCTGCCCTGCAGACTCAGTGGAGCTGGCTCCTCCAGCTCTGCTGCTGCACCGAGGCTCATCTCAAAGAAAACACAGCCTACTACCAGGTACGGAAACCCCCATGCCGGTAGACATGAATCCCGACAAAATCCCAAACGATGCCGTGAATATTGATTTTTCTTTGGTGCAGTTCTTTGCTGACGTGAAAGAGGTTCAGGACAAGATGAAGAAAATGCAGGAGAACATGAAAAAGAAATACAGCTGTGACAGCTCCACCACGGCCACGAAGCTGGAAGATCTGCTGCAGGACGCTGTGGTGAGTGAAGACTCCCTAATGGAAATTATTCACCAGAACGTTTTATTTTTCAATTAAATTAAACGAAAAAAAGTAAATCAAGAATTTTTCCAGTCGGATTTTATATTTGTATCTCCACCTGTGTGAGCAGGAACTCTGAAGTGGTGAACAGGTACTTCCTGTTTGACTGGGGTATAAATATGAGGTGACACAGGCCTGATTCTCTCTGAGGGTCTTCATCATGATGAAGACCAGAGAACACAGCACTGAGGAGCAAAGAAAAATTGTGGAGCTGCACAAATCTGACAATGGAGACAAGAACATCTCTCAGCAGTTCAAAATGTCAGTTTGAACAGTTAGATCAATAATGAAGAAGTTTAAAGAGACTGGAGATGTTAGACATCAACCTGGAAGAGGACGTGTCTGCAAACTGACCCCACACACTGTACCGATAACACTGGAGGGCTCAGTGTGTAGATGTTTTCACAATTTACATTGAAAACCGAAATCCCCACTGCTTGTATTTAACGCGTAGAGTTATTTTTATTTACAGTTTATTTATTCTTACCTTCATCTGTAGGAGGAGAAAGAGCAGCTGAATGAAGTCAAGACTCTTGCGACCGGCCTGAACAAAAGAGCCAAGTCCATCATCCAGCTGAAACCTCGCAACCCCACCGCCCCCATCAAGGGCAAACTGCCCATCCAGGCGGTCTGCGACTTCAAGCAGCAGGAGGTGAGAACTTCCTGTGACGGGTCGTCAGTCGGAGGTAAGCGTACTCTTCCTAGAACCTCGGCATTTATCAAGGACTGGATTGTGTTTCAGATCACCGTCCACAAAGGAGATGAGTGCGCCCTCCTCAACAACTCCCAGCCCTTCAAGTGGAAGGTTCTGAACCACTCCGGACACGAGGCCATGGTGCCCTCCGTCTGCTTCATGGTGCCTCCGGTCAACAAGGAGGCCGTGGACAGCGTGTCCAGGTGAGACAAAAACTAAATCGGTCCTGTTGGAGACAAATATGGCCTTAAGTTGTAGCTAGATAGTAATAATAACACAGCCTCACTCCGGATTTTCTGTTCTAACAGTGAGGAAGACTCATGTTCTTCTTGATCCATATGACAAATAAGGCTGTTAAGTTACCAGAATTATACACTTTAATACAATGTTGGTATGAAAAAAATACTCTATACCCGTTTCAATACAATAAGAAAAAAATATAACAAATCCTCAACAGACCAAATATAAGACTTTTTTTTTTTTTTTTAAACTGCCAACCTGAAAATAATGATGGAAAAGAAAGTTTCATTTTTAATGTTAATATCCGCACTTCCTTGTGTTAAAAATGAAAATCTACCTTCTTGATGTACTACTTGTGAGGCGTTGGATATACATAATATGTGAGATGAGGTTCTGACCGGCGCTCCTGCTCCTCTCCAGTCTGGATGCAGGTCACCAGCAGATGGTTGTGTTGTGGCAGAGGCTCCACATCGACATGAAGAGTCTGCTGTCGTGGCAGTACCTGATGAAAGAGTACACACAGATTCACTCCTGGAACATCACCATGGTGAGTGTGAGCGTTTCTATTCATGAAGGAAGGAATAAAGCAGCGCAAACGTGAAAAACATTTTTTTTTTTTTTTTTGTGGAATTCTGAGTCAAAATTCCTAGAATAAAGTCGTAATTCCCCCAAAAATGTTAACGTGGCCATATGTGTCACTAACACTCTTCCATAGAAGATGGATTCTGGATCATTTATACGCTTTCTTTAACTTTTCCAGATGATCGATGCTCTAGAGTGACACCTGGTGGCCGTAAATGTCGCTCATAGAATCTTTTTAAAAAGACATTTTGGCCGACGTGTTCAGGATAATGTTACAGAAACCTTGAATAAAAAAGTGCCACATCTGGACATCTCTAATGTTTAACATTCGAGGCATCATGGGAAATAACAGATAATAAAGATGCTGCAGTCTTGCAGCTAAAATCTCCATGTGGCTGAAACTGGGTTGATTTAGTTTGCTGTCAGATTACAAATGTCTTCAAAAAGTTACTAATTGTTTTACAAGTACAAACAAAAAGATGTTAAGTAAAAAAAAAAAAAGAATAATGACACCAGTGATTCTATATTTTAGCGTTTTTCTGGTCGATTGTTCACAGTGTGAAGGTCAAACTATCGTTGGACCATTTATTGCATTTAGGTGGTTTGACACTGAGACGTCTGTCCTCTCTGAACGTCTGTTTGGAAACCTACAGCCTTCCATTAGCTCTAATTAGTTAAAAAAAGAAATCCCCAATTATTCCACAATGACGCTGTGCTGGTTTCAGCTTCATCTTCGGTGTTTAGAATCGGATCCGGTTACTGCAGGCGCTGGAAGAGATTAAACCAGCTGTAATATAATAAACTAAGTAAACCTGACTCCGAATAGAACATTAAATCAAATTACAGTGTAAGTTCATTCCCGCTGACGTCTAAACTCCGAACCCCTGCCCGGTTCCTCTCTGTGCAGCTGAGGACCATGAAGCAGGAGGAGTACAGGCTCCTGATGAGGAACCTGGAGATCCACTACCAGGACTACATGAGGGACAGCCAGGACTCGCAGCTCTTTGGTCCCGATGACCGCATGCAGGTCGAGGATGAGTACAACAAGGCAACGCAGCATTTCGAGACGCTGCTTCGCTCCATGGAGAAAGGTAAGCCTTCATCTTTGGACGAATTACTGGTTACACAAAAGGTTTAGGATAATTCTGCGGCAGCTTTAAAGTCTTGACTTGTCGCCCTCCTTTCAGGACTGAGGGTTGTTAGGCTCAAAGGTGAGTCCTGACCAGGAAAAGTGAGAACCACAGCTCACCAAGCTAGTGTGTGTTACGCTTTGGATGAGATGTTTGTAACGGCAGCATCTAGGATTTTACGGTCCCGAGTGGATCTTAGGGTGACCAGGTTGCATTTTCATCTCCTGTCCAAAATTTAGGGTTCACGCGTGTCAACATTTGGCTCTTGATGGACAAACGCCACCATAGAACATATTAAAGACTGACCAGGGCTTACAAGGTTTTCTTTTCACTTATAAATGTCATCCAACTAATTTAAGAAACCGCACCAAAAGGGACGGAGCTTCGATAACATCTGGTCAGAACACATACACAATGCCGAAAATAACCTTTCTTCCGTTGTGATCCTTCAAAATAAGAGCACTTCAAATAAAAACTACCCAGCAACAGGAAATGAAGCATGTGATCAAATAGGTTACAGAATCAAAGTCTAACAGCTTTCGTTCGTAGATACGGGATCGTCATCAGCAGGAATCACTGACTGCACACACTGACCATTCCTGACTTGAAACATTAAGACTCCTGCTCAGCATTGGTGAAATCTGTCCCACATTTGGTCTGTTGGGATCTGGTCACCCTAAGGTTCCTGGTTGCGTAAGCTCTTTTTCTTCCTGCAGCCGTGCACAAAGTAGAATCCACATTTTGTGGTTTAATCTAACCGTGTGATTACTACTACTACTACAAGGAAGAAGTAGACTGTATGCTGACACTGCAGCATTATGGAGTTATGTGTTTGAGGCACCAGCTGCATGTACCATCACGCTTAAATGCACTGCATAGCTGGAAGGTTCTGCAGAACATGTGAAAAATATGGACATATCCTGCAGTGGCAAATGTAGTTTATACTTCCTGGTGTATGAAGAATCTTTTTTCTCTCCAACAGGTCAGCAGGATGAGACTCTCTGCACGAACTACATCTCTGAGCTCAAGGACCTGCGTCTGCGTATAGAGGACTGCGAAGCCGGGACGGTGGCTCGCATACGCAAACCTGTGGCGAAGGAACCGCTGAAAGAATGCGTGCAGAAGACGGCAGACCAGAAGGTATCTGAACTTACTCAACATACCTTATTACTTAGTAATTACACATGAATAGACGATTAGCAGGTTTTCTTGAGGCAGTTTTAGTGACGATTTACATTATGAAGAAGAAATTAACATCAAATCCATCATTAACTGAAGAAGGGAGGACAAAATGACCTATATCTGGAATTGAATGAAAATGCTTAATATTGATGCAAGGATGATGTTTGGTGGAAAGAGAAGAAATTAATTAATTTGTCTTTGATGCATGAAAACGGAGAAGAGAAGTGAATTTGCTGCGAGGACCTTTAGTTTGTAGGCAGTCCTGAGGGAGTTTCATAGTTCAGTAAAGCCGGCTGGTTACCTTCAGGTCCACTGATCCGTGCAGAGACATTCAGCACCAGGTTGATTTAAATTGATTTAAAGGGCCTTCTGTTCTGCTGCCCCTCGTCTGTGGAATGCCCTCCCTGACCATCTGAGGGCTCCACAGACGACTGACACATTTAAAAAAGGACTTAAAACTTTCCTTTTTAGCAGAACCTATAACTGTAATTGACATTAATGCTTTTGGTCACGTTTTTGTATAGTTATTATTATTATTTATTTATTTATTTATTTTTTATTGACGCTTTTATCTGCTTTTGCCTTGTAGCACTTTGAGATTTGATCCAAATGTAAAGTGCATTATAAATTAAATGTATTATTATTATTATAAATTTAAAGATGATGGTCTGGATTTCTCCATTAGTTCTTCAATGTTTTCTTCCCTCTGTTGCGCAGAAATGCCATGTGGAGCTGGAGGTTCTGAAGAAGGACCTGAACAAGGTCTCAGTGAAGTCCCAAGAGGTCCTGGCTTCCCCTCAGCAGTCTGCCTCGACCCCTGTCCTGCGCTCAGAGCTCGAAGTCACGGTGCAGAAGATGGGCCACGCCCACATGCTGTCCTCCGTTTACCTGGAGAAGTGAGTTCCCCTCCGCCCACCAGTGTGAGTAAAGTCAACCCACGTTGAAGGTTCCTCACGCCTTCCTGCTTTATTCGCCTCACCCCCTCAGGCTGAAGACGGTGGAGATGGTCATCCGTAACTCACAGGGTGCGGAGGGCGTCCTCAAGCAGTACGAAGACTGTCTGCGCGAGGTTCGCGCCGTCCCCAGGGACGTCAAAGAAGTGGAGACGTATAGAGTCAAGCTGAAGGTAAACGGCGTGAGATTCTTTCACCGGATCCTGAGATCCAGAAAACATAAGACAGCGTACTGGGGCCAAAGTGAAAAGCTAAAAAAAAAAATCAAGATTTTATGAGAATGGTGTCGTAATATCATGAGAATAAAGGCGTAACTTTAACAACAATATAGTTGTAATTCTCAGGGGGGATAAAGTCATAAGTCAAATGTAATTTTTTTGTGTGAATACAGTTTTGATCATATGTCACAGTGAAGTTGTCGTTTTTAAGAAAAAGTTATTTAAGGAGATTTTTTTTTTTTTTTTTACAAGAATATGGTGATATTAATTAATTAAATCAGTGTATATATATATGATTTACAAAAAGTAATGAAAAAAATCTATTATTAAATTATACATATTCTAAAATGTATTAATAATAATAGATTTTGTATTATATTGCAAGATCTTGTAAAAATAATATAAAATCTATTGTAATTTTTGACTAAATCTTTTTCAAAGTTAATTATAAGAATCTGGCGTTAATCTAAAAGATTCAATTCTCCACGGTCCTCATTTTTGATCCTAGCGACGTCTAATGCCACTTATTTAAATGTATTTTTTTTTACAGCGCGTTTCCTTGTAGTCACCAATTTAGATTTTAGATTTTAAATCAACGTAACCCTATAGTACTCTGTCTTAGAAATACCACATTTGTTAGAAGTGATTGTATATTTGCATGTCCCAAACAAATCATCGTTATAGCCGACTAATAAAGCGGTTCAGACCGGTCTCAACTGACTCTTCGTTGACCTTGTTTAATCTCAAAAAACGGTGCTTTTTTGTCTGACATGTGCAGAAAATGCAAGCCGACGCTGAGGGCGAGCAGCCCGTCTTTGACTCTCTGGAGGAGGAGCTGAAGAAGGCGTCCGCAGTGAGCGATAAGATGTCGCGGGTGCACAGCGAGCGCGACGCCGAGCTGGACCACTACCGCCAATTGCTGGCCAGCCTGCAGGACCGCTGGAGGGCCGTCTTCAACCAGATCAACCTCCGGGAGCGGGAGCTGGAGCAGCTGGGCCGTCAGCTGGGCCACTACCGCGAGAGCTACGACTGGCTGATCCGCTGGATCGCCGACGCCAAGCAGAGACAGGAGACGATCCAGGCGGTGCCCATCACCGACAGCAAAACTCTGAAAGAGCAGCTGGCGAAGGAGAAGGTGAGTCATGTGACGTAGAAATACACCCAACCTTTTTGTGCGGGGGAAGAGTCCCAGATATCATGGGATCGTTAACGACTCGACATTCTTAGCGTTAGCGCCATAACTCAAAACGTTTTCCAGCAGTCATATTTAAATCTTCTACCCACATTGACCTGAGTGTGAGGAAGAACTGGAACGATCGGCTCTATATTTCTGATATTATGGGGAGCTTTATCTCCTAAAGTTTTCGGGGCCATATGAATCGACTGTCTTATGAATGTTATAATTCACATCTTGCTCACTAGGGGGAGCCTTTTTTCAACTCTTATATGCTAATAGGTCTTAGTGCGAGGAAGAACTGGATTGATTTTGGTCAGTTGTATATCTCTGACACTAGGGGGAGCCTTTATCCATAAGTTTTTTGGCCTTTCTTTTCTCAAGAGTCAGTCCAAATGAATCGACTCAAGGAGATAAATCTTGTTTTACTCGAATGGTTCATAATTTACTCACTAGGGGGAGCTTTTCATGAAAACCACTGTTTTCCAGACATAACTTCCAAACCGTTGATCCGAATTAGTCCAAATCTGATGCATACGCATAAAGTGAAGGAGGTTTTGTATGTATCATATTTTACCCTCATAGTTCATGTTTTAATGACCGTGTGGAGCTTCTTTTCTTCAAGAAATACTGTGGACATGACTTCACATTTAATTTGAGGAGTTCAATCAGGGGCATTGCTTGTACAACGCAGGGGATTTTGGACTTCATGGGGATTAACCCTTGCTGTGGAGGCCAACAGCTTCGGTCCAGTTTGAACCGTCTTCACATGAAAGGGGCTCATATTTTTATCCACCTTTCCAAACAGGATCTGCTGGAGGAGATTGAGAACAACAAAGATAACGTGGATGAGTGTCAAAAATATGCAAAAGCCTACATTGATACCATCAAGGTGAGCAAAAAAAGTTTGCAGTAACCCAAACGCTCATTAACCGTTATGTGTTGCCTTCATAGAAGAAACTGTGGTACTTTATTTGTTAACAGGACTATGAGCTCCAGTTGGTGGCCTACAACGCTCAGGTGGAACCTCTGACATCTCCCTTGAAGAAAACCAAACTGGATTCTGCTTCTGACAACATCATTCAGGAGGTTCTCTTCTCCTACAACTCATTTTGATTTGGTTTAAACAGTATTAAGTGAAGCATTTGTTGACTCTCCTGTGAGGAATGACCTGTTTCTAAGCGCTGTTTCTTCGCCCCCCGCATCAGTACGTGACGTTGAGGACGCGCTACAGCGAGCTGATGACTCTGACTAGTCAGTACATCAAGTTCATCACCGACTCCCAGCGCCGCTTGGAGGAGGAGGAGGTGCGTGAGTACCGGCTGAGGTTCCCAAACCGACTAAACTCTAACATTAAGCTAACCAACCAAATAACCAACCAACGAGAACAACCTGATGAAACATTTCCACGCACACACTTTTACACACACACACACACACACATATAATTGTACTTCCTTTGCACAGGATACGCATTAAAACATTGGCATGCTGTAGCTGTCAACAGTACTAGAGAAGAACTCTTTTTCCCAGCATATTTTATTTCTTCGTCCAATAGATGTGTGGGGGGGGGGGGGGCAAAATAAACACGATGCATGAGGTTTGAGTGTGTTTACATTCAGCTGATTGCAGTTGTTTACGTCAAAGCTAACTACAGCACACGCTGTCTCCATCCCCACACACTGTTTGCTCTGTGTTATTGTGAATTCAGATTCAGGGGTTCTTTCTTTCACTACAACCTTCCCTTCCTTATCTGATCCCTACGGTCACTTCTTTCCTGGTTTGAAACCAAAGTTAAGCCTCTGTGGTTCGGTTTAAAGTCTAATTGATTTTATAAGCCTAATGTTTTGGGGTTTTTTTCTTTTTTTTCTTCTTCTTTTTGCTCCTCTTAACTGCTTGCCAGCACTTTACCAAGATGATGAATGCTTACCTTGTTTGAGCATTAAAGAGGTAAATTATTCACTGTAGAGTATAAGCTCCCTTCCATCTGTGACTCTCTTTCAAACTGTTTTTTGTCTTTCTATGGCGTATCTTCTTTTTCTCCATTTCATAGACTTTCCGTCATTATCCTAAAGGTTGTTTTGTTTTTTTTACCTACTTTGTTGGGTTTTCTTCACTTCCTGGTGTCAGAAACACAATCATTATCTGTTATCTTGGTGTTTTTCACTTCATTTGGTGCTAAATAGTGATTTAAAGAACCCCACGCATGGATTGAGATTTAAAAGTAAAGTGAACGGTGTGAATAATCCTCTAATGTGACACATTTAGTCTTTATTTAAAGAGGGGCACCACTTTGTAATAGGACTACTATTATAAAGGATTTATGAATGGTTAATAGCTGGTCAGGAATAAACTTGACATAGATAATTTTATACCCCCATAGACCTTAGAGGGAGGAACAACTGGATTGATTTTGGGAAAGGTGGGGTTTTATATTTCGACACTAGGGGGACCTTTTTACAAAGAACACTGTTTTTTGGACAGAACTTCTTACCCTTTGGTCTGATTTAGTCCAAATTTGGTGCATTTGAATTGACTGAAGTAAATCTATCTTGTATACATCTATACAGTTTACCCTAATAGTTCAGGTTTTACTCACTGGACAAGCTTTTTTTAAAAATGTAAACAGTTTTTCTGACGTAGCTTTTAATTTAATTTGAGGAATTCAGTCAATGGATTGGGGCTTTTTTTTATAGGTATAGATTAAGTCAATAAACTAAGTTGGGGACACTTCACTTATATATCATGAATAAGGTTTTATAATTCTGGGGACTCTGTTGCTTGTAATAGTCCAATCATTTGTAGATCCTTTATGTAGTACGAGGATGGTCGTATTGTAATGTGGTACCAAAACAGCTGGCTACTGAACACATCTCTTTACACTTTAAATTTATATGAATCTGTATAGGAAACATTTAAATAAATTTAAAAAAACAACAACTAATAATCCACTTATGCCATGAACCTTTAAATAACTGTTGAGAAAGAATATTTTCAAGCACTTTGGTAAGCTAAAATGCTAGGTTGGAGTCTGTTTCAATCACAATTGGAGAACAGTTTAGGGAAGTCAGTGCTTCAGCTACAGTTGCATGCCACATGATTTTCTTGCTGTGTTGTGAAGTGATGTTTTTGTTGCATACATTAATCAATCCATTCCCATCCTCCATTTTTTCCTGAATTGTCTCGTCATTAATGATTGTAATTGCATCGTGAACGTAACATCACTTCTGAATGTGCATCTAATGAGTGACCTTTGAGCTAACATTAATTGGCTAATACTGTGCATTACATCGCTGCTATTTCAGTGTGTTGAAGCTGTGATTACTCCAGTAATCACATTTCTAATCCACACTGCATAGAGCTGGGTAATGTGAAGTCTTATCTTTTAACATGTCGTGCTTGATTGTAATCCTTTCTTTACCGTTTGCTTCCACTAATGCAGAAAGCTGCAGAGAAACTCAAAGCTGCGGAGCAGAAAAAAATGGCTATGATGCAGGCCGAGTTAGAGAAACAGAAGCAGTTAGCTGAAGTTCATGCAAAGGCCATTGCCAAAGCCGAGAAAGAGGCTCACGAACTGAAACTCAGAATGCAGGAGGAAGTGAGCAGGAGGGAGATTGCTGCCGTAGATGCGGAGAAGCAAAAACAAAATGTCCAACTGGAACTGCATGAGCTCAAAAACCTCTCAGAGCAGCAGATCAACGACAAAAGTAGACAGGTGGATGACGCCCTCCAGAGCAGGGTGAAGATCGAGGAAGAAATCCGCATCATCAGGATCCAACTGGAGACGACGGTGAATCAAAAGGTCACCGCAGAATCTGAGCTAGAGCAACTTCGTGACAGAGCAAATGAAGCTGAGAAGCTCAGGAAGGCTGCCCAGGAGGAAGCCGAGAAGCTCCGTAGACAAGTACAGGAGGAGACCCAGAAAAAGCGCATGGCAGAGGAGGAACTCAAACGCAAAGCTGATGCCGAGAGGGAGGCATCGAGGCAAAAGCAAAAAGCTCTGGAAGACCTTGAAAACCACAAGATGCAGGCCGAGGAGGCCGAGCGACAGGTGAAGCAAGCGGAGATTGAAAAGGAGAGACAGATCAAGGTCGCTCACGTGGCGGCCCAGAAGAGCGCTGCCGCAGAGCTCCAGAGCAAGCACTTGTCCTTTGTGGAAAAGACCTCTAAACTGGAGGAGTCACTCAAACAAGAGCACGGTGCTGTCCTTCAGCTGCAGCAGGAAGCAGAATATCTCAAGAAACAACAGGAAGATGCAGAGACGGCCAGAGAGGAAGCCGAAAAAGAACTTGAGAAATGGAGGCAGAAAGCCAACGAGGCCCTCCGTTTAAGACTCCAGGCCGAGGAGGAAGCTCACAAGAAGAGCCTTGCTCAAACAGAAGCTGAGAAGCAGAAGGAGGAGGCTGAGCGTGAGGCCAAAAAGCGAGCCAAAGCTGAAGACTCTGCCCTGAAGCAGAAAGAAATGGCGGAGAATGAACTTGAGAGGCAGAGGAAAGTAGCTGAGAGCACGGCTCAGCAAAAACTCACCGCAGAGCAAGAGCTGATTCGACTGAGGGCCGACTTTGACAATGCCGAACAGCAAAGATCCCTCCTGGAAGATGAACTTTACCGCCTGAAGAATGAAGTCATCGCAGCTCAGCAGCAACGGAAACAGCTTGAGGATGAACTGGCCAAAGTGAGAAGTGAAATGGACGTACTCATTCAGATGAAGTCCAAGGCAGAAAAGGAGACCATGTCCAACACGGAGAGGAGCAAACAGCTGCTCGAGGCTGAGGCCACGAAGATGAGGGACCTGGCCGAAGAAGCAAGCAAGCTTAGAGCCATTGCCGAGGAGGCCAAGCATCAGAGACAAGTTGCTGAGGAGGATGCAACTCGTCAGCGAGGAGAGGCGGAAAGGATTCTTAAAGAGAAGCTGGCGGCCATCAGTGACGCAATTCGCTTAAAAACAGAGGCAGAAATTGCCCTGAAAGAGAAGGAGGCAGAAAACGAGAGACTACGGCGGCAAGCTGAGGACGAGTCTTACCAGAGGAAAGCTCTCGAGGACCAGGCCAACCAGCACAAGCAGCAAATTGAGGAGAAGATTGTGCAATTGAAAAAATCCTCCGAGACTGAAATGGAAAGACAGAAGGCGATAGTGGATGATACGCTCAAACAAAGGCGAGTAGTAGAAGAAGAAATCAGGATTCTTAAGCTTAACTTTGAGAAGGCCTCATCTGGGAAGCTTGATCTGGAGCTGGAACTGAACAAACTGAAAAACATTGCCGACGAGACCCAACAAAGCAAACTCAGAGCAGAAGAAGAGGCGGAGAAACTGCGGAAGTTTGCCCTTGAGGAGGAGACGAGGAGGAGGGAGGCGGAGGAAAAGGTTAAAAAGATCGCTGCTGCAGAGGAAGAGGCAGCTAGGCAATGCAAATTGGCCCAAGAGGAGCTCTATCGTCTGAAAAAGAAAGCAGAAGATGCCAGAAAGCAGAAAGACGAGGCTGACCAAGAAGCAGAGAAACAGATTGTTATAGCCCAACAAGCAGCTCTGAAATGCAGCACAGCCGAGCATCAAGTCCAAAGCGTTCTCGCTCAACAGAAGGAAGACACCATCATGCAAAAGAAGCTCAAAGAGGAGTACGAGAAGGCCAAGAAGCTTGCTAAGGAGGCAGAGGCTGCTAGGGAGAAGGCAGAAATGGAAGCCGCTCTGCTTCGTCAACAAGCTGAGGAAGCAGAGCGACTAAAGGTAGCCGCTGAGGAGGAAGCTATAATCCAAGCCCAAGCTCAGGAGGACGCCGAGAGGCTGAGGAAGGAAGCTGAATTTGAAGCTGCTAAACGAGCTCAAGCAGAAGCTGCAGCAATCAAGCAAAAGCAGATAGCGGATGCTGAGATGGTAAAGCACAAAAAACTGGCAGAGCAAACACTGAAACAAAAGTTCCAGGTAGAGCAAGAGCTCACCAAGGTGAAACTTCAGCTGGATGAAACCGATAAACAGAAATATGTCCTCGATGAAGAGCTGCAGCGCCTGAAGGATGAGGTCGACGATGCCGTCAAACAAAAAGCTCAAGTGGAGGAAGAGCTGTTCAAAGTCAAGGTCCAGATGGAGGAACTGCTCAAACTGAAAATCCGAATTGAGGAAGAAAATCAACGCCTCATCAAGAAAGACAAAGACAGCACACAGAAGTTCCTCGCCAAAGAGGCTGACAATATGAAAAAACTTGCAGAGGATGCCGCTAGACTTAGCGTAGAAGCCCAGGAAGCTGCACGCCTGAGGCAGATGGCAGAAGATGACCTCAACCAACAGCGAGCTCTTGCAGATAAAATGCTCAAGGAGAAAATGCAGGCCATCCAAGAGGCATCGAGACTTAAAGCCGAGGCCGAGATGCTACAACGGCAGAAGGACTTGGCTCAGGAGCAGGCGCAAAAGCTGCTGGAGGACAAACAACTCATGCAACAGCGCCTGGATGTGGAAACAGAGGAGTACCAGAAGTCTCTTGAAGCGGAGCGGAAAAGGCAGTTGGAGATCATGGCCGAAGCGGAAAAACTCAAACTTCAGGTTTCTAAGCTCAGTGAGGGCCAGGCAAAGGCCGAGGAAGAGGCTAAGAAATTCAAGAAACAAGCTGATGCCATTGCATCCCGCCTCCACCAGACAGAATTGGCCACTCAAGAAAAATCAACCGCAGTGGAAAAACTGGAACTCGTGAGACAGAGTACCAGCAAAGAGGCAGACGATTTACGCAAAGCTATCGCAGACCTAGAGAATGAGAAGGATAGACTCAAAATGGAGGCTGAGGACCTTCAAAATAAGTCTAAAGAGGTATTGTGTCAAAAATGGCATAACAGAGCAGCTTATGTCATTGTTAACTATCTGAAAACTAACACTCTCCTTTCTTAAATTTCCTCTGTCCCTTTCTTGAATTAACTAATCGCAAAACTATATCCTCCATTTGAAATTTGATTTTTCTTTTTTTACAGTGCACTGTGTTCATGCAGATCACGTCCTGAATGTTGCCACTCTATATCTTGGAATGCTTTTTTTTGTTCGAAGACTTGTCTCATTTTACTTTCAGCTTCATTGCAGCTCCGCTCCGAAATAAAATTATCAAAAAAAGGACATCCCGTTAGGAATATAGTCAAAATCTCAATTTTAAGCATCGTCCACATTGACTGAGATAGTTTAGTTTACCTTCGGAAAACTTTATACCTATTCTCCCGATGTTTTAATGGATGGCAGCCAGATCAGGATACCATTGTCCACATTTGCAGAATGAATTAGGGAAAAGTTTGATCTGCTTACCGTTAATTAACCTAAAGATGAAACGTAAGGCTTCCTTTAAGAACGCCTGACAAGGATGCACTTTAAAAAAAAAGTCTTATCCAGTCATGTCTTTCCCTTTTATGTAAAAAACAAAACAAAAATAGTCACCTATAATAGTCAAGATCCCATTTTTAAGTGTGCCAATGTAAACCAATCAGCCATAACATCACCACCTGCCCAAACACTGGCTCGCCGTTTTGCTACCAAAACAGTTCTTACCCCTCGAGACATGTCCTCCTGAAGAGCTATGAATGTGTGCTGTTGTACCTGGTACCAATACGTTAGCAGCAGATCCAAGTCCTGGATGGTGCAAGGTAGGTCCTCCATGGAACCAAGTTGTTTGCCCAACACATCCGACAGATGCACCACTGCTTTGAGATTTGGGAAATTCATCTTAAACTGGTTGTTTTCCTCAAACCAGGGAGCATTATCCTGTGGAAAGAGAGACCACTGAGATGAAATACTACTGTTTCCATAAACGGGAGTGCACTTAGGCCGCAAAAAATCTTTAAGTAGGTAGTATAAGTCAAAGCAGTGGTCCAGCATGTTTGAGCTCAAAACCATAAATGTTAAAAAGGTCTTCACCATACTAAACTGATAACTAGAATTAACCACAGAGTGTACCTTTTGTGCGTACGCTACGTTTATTAATTGGGTCCCCAACCTGTGCTGATCCATCAATTTGTGCTACAGTAGCTCTTCTGTGGGATTTGGACAACACAGACTAGCCTCTGCACCCCACGCAATTTGATAAGTCTTGGGCACCCATGACCCTGTCACCAATTTGTCGTACATTCGATGGCTTTCTAGGTAGTGCAACCACTGCAAATTGGGAACACCCTCCAATGTTGACCTCCAGTCGTCTAGCCACCACAGTGAGGCCTTAGTAAAAGTTACTCAGGTGTTTCCACATTTTTCCTGCGTCAAACACATGAACTTGGAGGACAAAATAGTCACTCGTTGCCTGACAGTACCATTGTTGAGGGATAACCAATATTATTCTCTCCACTTGTAGGTGGTTATAATGTAATGGCTGATCGGCGTACATATCTTAACGAAAGGGATTGCATTAATCTCCATGTTTTAAGCATAAGCACAGTGCAATGTAAAAATAGACACAAAACATAATATTGGTACATAAATTCAATCTTTATAGAAAATGTGTGTCTCAAACACGTTCCTGTTGTGACTAACATTTTCTGTTTTTTTCCAATCAGATGGCTGATGTGCAGCGGAAACAAATCGAACATGAGAAATCCGTGCTTCAGCAGACATTCCTGACAGAAAAGGAAATGCTGTTGAAAAAGGAGAAGCTCATCGAAGAGGAGAAAAAGAAGCTGGAGAGCCAGTTTGAGGAGGAAGTCAAAAAGGCCAAAGCTCTCAAAGACGAACAGGATCGCCAGAGACAGCAGATGGAGGACGAGAAGAACAAACTCAAAGCTACCATGGATGCGGCCCTCAACAAGCAAAGTGAGGCTGAGAAGGAGATGCAGAACAAGCAAAAACAAATGAATGAACTGGAGAGGAAGAGACTGGAGCAGGAAAAAATTCTTGAAGAGGAGAACCGGAAACTGCGCGATAAGCTGCAACAGCTTGAAGAAGCGCAGAAAGAACAAGCGAAGGAAATCAAGATTCCAGAGAAAGAGGTCATTCACGTAACAACTGTCGAAACAACAAGAACAGTTTACAACGGGCAGAATGCCGGCGATGTAGTGGACAGTGTAGAGAAGAGACCAGATCCCCTGTCCTTTGACGGCATTCGTGAGAAAGTACCTGCAAGCCGACTTCATGACATTGGGCTGTTACCCAAGAAGGAGTTTGAACAATTGAAAAATGGAAAAACTACTGTGCAAGAGCTGGGCGACTCTGAAAATCTGAAAAGGGTTCTTAAAGGAAATAACTGCATAGCTGGTATTTTAAGCCCCTCTAAGCAAAAAATGACAATCTACCAAGCCTCCAAAGAGAAGAAGATTACCCCAGGCACAGCCATGATCCTTCTTGAAGCCCAGGCAGCCACCGGTTACATGTTGGACCCTATTAAGAATGAGAAACTTAATGTGAATGAGGCGGTCAAGGAAGGTCTAATCGGCCCCGAACTGCACAACAAGATGCTTTCAGCTGAGAGAGCCGTCATTGGCTACAAAGACCCATACACCGGTGGGAAGATCTCCGTCTTTGAGGCTATGAAGAAGGGTCTGATAGAACACGATCACGCCATAAGAGTCCTTGAGGCTCAGCATGCAACTGGTGGCATCATCGACCCCATCAATAGTCACCGTGTTTCCAATGCGATAGCAGTCAAACAAGGACAATATGATGCTGAGATGAACAAGATTATGGAAAAACCCACGGACGACACAAAGGGATACTTTGACCCGAGCACCCAGGAACCGCTCACCTATGCTCAGCTAATGGCGAGATGCACCACTGACCCTGACACCGGATTGCTGCTCCTGCCCATCACAGACAAAGCCGCTCAGTGCTCAAGAATATACACCGAGGAGGAGACCAAGGACGTGTTCAGCAAAACAACGGTGTCTGTTCCATTTGGAAGATTCAAGGGAAAGACGGTCACTATTTGGGAGATAATTAATTCGGAGTACTTCAATGAGGACCAGAAGAAAGACCTTCTCCGTCAATACAAGACTGGAAAGATCACAATTGAGAAGATCATTAAGATCGTGATCACTGTGGCAGAGGAGAAGGAGAAGAAGAATGAAATTGCATTTGATGGTCTGAGAGCACCTGTCCCCGCCACTGAGCTCTTGGAATCCAAAATCATTGATAAAGATCTGTACAATGAGCTGCATAAGGGCAATAAGACAGTCAAAGAGGTGTCTGAAATGGTGCCTGTCCACAAAGCACTGAAGGGAACAAACTGTATTGCGGGTGTGGTTATAGACTCATCCCAGGAGACAATGTCCTTCTATCAAGCTATGAAGAAAGACATGATGCGATCAGGACCTGCCTTGAATATGCTTGAAGCCCAAGCAGGAACGGGCTACGTGATCGATCCAGTTAAGAATCAGAAGTACACGGTTGACGAAGCCGTCAAAGCGGGTGTCATTGGTCCCGAGCTGCATGAAAAACTCCTGTCTGCAGAGCGGGCTGTAACTGGTTACAAGGATCCTTACACCGGAAAGACTGTCTCTCTGTTCCAGGCCATGAAAAAAGACCTCATCCCCAAAGAACAAGGAATCAGACTTCTTGATGCCCAAATGACCACCGGTGGCATCATTGATCCAGTCAACAGCCACCATATTCCTTACGATGTGGCCTTCAAGAGGAATTACTTTGACGATGAAATGAAGCAGATTCTCAGCTGCCCCACTGATGATACCAAACGCTTCTTTGACCCCAACACTAGAGAACATGTCACCTACTCAGAACTCTTCAAGAGATGTGTCACCGACAAGACAACTGGTCTCCCACTTCTGCCCCTTTCTGATGAAGCAATCAATGCAAAGGAGGAGCTGATCTACACTGAAGTCCAGAGCAAAGAGACCATGACCCAGGCTACTGTGGAGATGGACTCTGGACCATTTAAGGGCAGGAAGATGACTATCTGGGAGATCATCAACTCTGATTATCTCACCGAGGAACAAAGGCTTGACCTGCTCAGACAGTTTAGGTCAGGGAAGTTTACTATTGAGAAGATCATCAAAATTGTCATCACGATTGTAAATGACAAAGAGGCTAAGAATCAAGAACAGTCCAGCTTCAAGGGACTCAGAGCTCCGGTCCCAGCTAGCTCTCTGTATGAGTCCAAGATCATTGACAAACCAACGTTTGAGCTCCTTCAGCAAGGAAAAACCACACCCAAAGAAGTCAGTGAGAATCCCGATGTCAACAAATACCTCCAGGGCTCAGACAGCATTACTGGCATCTACATGATACCGACCAAAGAGAAAATAAGCATCTATCAGGCAATGAAGAAAAAGCTCCTCAGACACAACACAGGTCTTTCGCTTCTTGAGGCCCAAGCTGCCACTGGGTTCATGGTAGATCCTGTGACTAACCAGTGTTTGTCAGTAGACGAGGCGGTGAAGTCAGGTCTTGTTGGTCCAGAGCTACATGAAAAACTTCTCTCTGCAGAAAAAGCTGTCACTGGCTATAAAGATCCATTCACAGGCAACAAAGTCTCCCTCTTTGAAGCAATGCAAAAAGAACTCATCTTGAAAGAGCACGCCATGCCGCTGTTGGAAGTACAGATGGTTAGCGGGGGAATCATTGACCCTGTAAACAGCTACCGTGTCCCAACTGATGTTGCTTATGAGAAGAACATTTTCAACAAAGAAACTGCCAAGACCCTCTCTGAACCATCTGATAGTAACAAGACTTTCTCAGATCCAGAAACCGATGAGAACGTCACCTATAAGCAGCTCAAAGACAAGTGCCAAAGAGATCCGGAGACCGGCCTTTACGTACTTCCACTGTCAAAGCCTCAGTCACCAACTGTTGTGGAGAAGACATACCTCTACACCGAGGAGCAAACACAGAGCGATCTGACCAACACCCAAATCGACATTCCAATCGAAGGCTTTGCTGATAAACCCATGAACCTCTGGGATATCGTCAACTCCAATTTGCTTCCAGAACAGGAGAGGCAGAAGATCATGGATGAATATCGCTCTGGAAATATCACCAAAGAGCGTATGATCATCATTATTATTGAGATTATGGAGCAGAGAGAGATCATAAGAAATGAAAGTCCGCTCTCATGTATGACCATAAGGAGAAGAATTACAGTTGAGGAACTCTATAGCGCCCGCATCATTGACTTGGAGACATACAACCTCCTTAAAGAGGGCAAGAGGGACATCCGTGACATCATGGAACTCACCAGTGTGAAACAGTATCTCTACGGCACAGGCTGTGTTGCTGGGATCGCTACCGACACGAGCTCCAAGATAAGCATATACCAAGCAATGAAGAGAGGTTTCATTAAACCTGAACTAGCCCTCAGCCTCCTTGAAGCACAAGCTGCTACAGGATTCATCGTTGACCCTGTTAATAATGAAACCCTCACGGTCGATGAGGCGGTTCGTAAGGGCGTTGTCGGTCCTGAGATTCACGATAAACTCCTCTCGGCCGAGAGAGCAGTGACAGGATACAAAGATCCATACAGTGGGAAAATCATCTCTCTTTTCCAGGCCATGAAAAAGGACCTTGTTCCAGAGGATTACGCTCTGAAAATGTTGGAGGCACAAACTTCCACTGGCGGTATTATTGATCCTGAATTCCAGTTCCACCTGCCAGCAGACATTGCAATGCAAAGAGGTTACATCAACAAGGAAACCAATGAGAGGCTGGCGGACAGCGTTAGAGGGTTTGTGGACCCTGTCAATGAAGAGAACATATCCTATGCCCAGCTGCTCAAGAGATGCAAGTTAGAGGGTGGGCTCCGCTTGCTCTCCCTGGGTGACAAGAGGCTGATGTTTAAGGGTCTGAGGAAACAGATCACGATGGAGGAGCTGCTCCGCTCACAGATTATTGACCAGCAGACCGTCACTATGCTGAACGAAGGTCTTCTTTCGGTGGAGGAGGTCAGCAAAAGGCTATCGAGGTACCTTGAGGGCACAAGCTGTATTGCTGGTGTGTTTTTAGAGTCCTCAAAAGAGCGCCTATCTATCTATCAAGCAATGAAGAAGACCATGATTAGGCCAGGCACTGCATTTGAACTCCTTGAGGCCCAGGCAGCCACGGGGTATGTCATCGATCCAATCAAGAACCTCAAACTGACTGTCAACGAATCGGTGAAAATGGGAATTGTGGGACCTGAATTCAAAGACAAGCTCCTCTCTGCTGAGCGTGCAGTGACGGGATATAGAGATCCTTATTCAGGCAAAACCATTTCCCTGTTTCAGGCCATGAAAAAGGGGCTGATTCTGAAAGATCATGGTATCCGTCTACTGGAAGCCCAGATTGCCACTGGTGGAATCATCGACCCTGAGGAAAGTCATCGTCTGCCAGTTGAGGTGGCCTACAAACGAGGTCTCTTTGATGAGGAAATGAATGAGATCCTGACTGATCCGTCCGATGATACCAAAGGCTTTTTTGATCCCAACACCGAGGAAAACCTTACCTACCTCCAGCTCATGGAGAGATGCATTACTGACACAGACACTGGTCTGGTGCTCCTGCTACTGAAAGAAAAGAAGCAAGAAAGGAAGACCTCCTCAAAATCTTCAGTCCGTAAGCGCAGAATCGTCATCGTAGACCCAGAGACGGGCAAGGAAATGACCGTGTACGAGGCCTACAGGAAAGGACTCATTGACCACCAAACCTACCTTGAGCTCGCAGAGCAGGAGTGTGAATGGGAAGAGATCACTAAGACCTCCTCTGACGGCACAGTCAAATCCGTTATCATTGACAGGAGGTCAGGCAGGCAGTATGATGTGGACGATGCCCTTACCCGTGGACTCATTGACCAGAATTCTCTGGATACATACCGATCGGGAAACCTGTCCATCACAGAATTTGCGGACATGCTGTCTGGAAGTATGGGAGGCTTCCGCTCTCGTTCATCCTCCTTTGGTTCCACCACTGGCTCTACTTACTCCAATCCGATGAGCCCCATCCCCACAATAAAAGCACCCGCTGTAATATGGAATGACCCCTCAGAAGAGACGGGTCCCATCGCTGGCATCTTAGACATAGACACACTGGAAAAGGTGTCTGTGACCGAGGCCATACACAGAAACCTTGTAGACAACATCTCAGGCCAAAGATTGCTGGAGGCCCAAGCCTGCACTGGAGGAATTGTTGACCCGGCAACAGGGGAAAAATTCTCAGTCACTGATGCTACAGAAAAGGGCCTGGTGGATAAAGTCATGGTTGATCGCCTCAACCTGGCTCAGAAAGCATTCATTGGATTTGAAGACCCCAGAACCAAAGTAAAGATGTCCGCCTCCCAGGCTCTGAAGAAGGGATGGTTGTACTACGAAGCGGGGCAACGTTTCCTCGAGATCCAGTATTTGACGGGCGGACTCATTGAGCCTGATGTTGAGGGCAGGGTGTCACTAGATGAATCCATCAGAAAGGGCACAATCGATGCCCGAACAGCCCAGAAACTGAGAGATGTGGGTACCTATTCCAAATATCTAACCTGTCCCAAAACCAAACTTAAGATCTCCTTCAAAGATGTCATGGATAAAAGCATGGTGGAGGAAGGATCCGGCCTAAGGCTTCTTGAAGCCTCCTCGCAGTCCAGCAAAGGCCTCTACAGTCCCTACAACGTCAGTGGCTCTGGGTCTGCCTATGGCTCCCGGTCCGGCTCAAGGACTGGATCCCGAACCGGCTCCAGGAGAGGCAGCATTGATGGGGGCACTGGTTTCAGCATGAACTTATCTTCCTCCACCTTTACATCCTCATCGAGCGGCTACGTCCGCAGATTCTAATAACTAGCTTGGTTCCTGACACTCGCCACTAAGAACCAATGATACTAATGCACTTTATAGTTGCATTTAGAGTTACAATAACAAACAAAAGTGTAATTTATTTATTCTGCCTCGCATTAGTCACATCAATAATTTGTCCGCGTCGTAAACACTAAAGTCTAAACATGTGCTTCCTTCTTGGAGACAAGACACTAATTTTTCCCTCCTTAGATTTTTCAAGGCAATAAGGACATTGACGCTATTTTTAAGTGACTTTTTAGTTTCCATTTAGCAATCAAATTGTATACTTTCCGATACTAATAAATGCCGAAAGCAAAACTTTCTTTTGTTTCCTTTGCCACTCAAGAATATTTGTCTATTTTTTCTTATTTTCGTAGCTTCGTGCCGATTTGTTTTTGATAGAATTTAAGACACAGATGCTTTGGAATCCCCGGATGTTTGTATGAAGCATTTTTAAGCAACAACGAAATGAGACGCGACAGACAAAAAGTGCCAGAATTAAAATTACGCAAACATTGATGTCCTTGTACTTATGCTCATATATATTCAGTGGACTTGACTTCATGACACCGTTGCTTTACACACTCCCAACTTTTGGATTCTTGATAATCCCCACCCATCAAGCGTTCCTGGTACATCCTGAGGTGATGTCAGACTTGCTCCTGCTCCCCCACGCAGACCTGCCTGCACTTGTTTTGGTTCTTGTAAGTTGAAATTATTATTTTTTTCTACTCCCCTTTTTGTTCCCGTTCTTTATCCAACCTCAGATCTATTCCTCATAATAACCTGTTTTCATTCTCACACACTAGGTACACGATAGCTCACTTCTGAACTATGTCTCATTTCTTTTTACATCCATTCGTTTCCGACAGATGCCTCCGTCCTTTGGAAAGCAACCTACGAGCGCAGATGCTCAGTTGGTCAGACCCGATCGCCTTCACCTGGATGGACTTCCTCTTCACACTTTTACACAGGTACGCAACGCAAATGTTAGACTATGCCTGTTAGATATTTCTCTAGAGATGAAAGACAAATCTGTTATGGCTGCATGGATCTCCTCCCAGTAGATCTGCAGGTTTTAGCATTCCTGGAAAATATATGATAGTAATTTAAAAACTTGGGCGGTCACATTCCCTCCAGCGCCGGGAATTCTTAAATCAAGATGAACTTTCATAGCAAGGGCCAAAAAAACCCCAAAAAGGAGTCATACTTAAGTTAATCCTTTTTAAAGTCTTTGACTTTTATGTACGTTGTGGAATGTTCCTTTAAGATAAGATAAACCTTTATTAGTCCCACAATGGGGAAATTGAATGCACACACAGCAAAATAACGCAGATATAAATATTAAAGGAGTATTACACCATAATATAAATATTACACTACACAGGAAATATATTAGAAACATTACAATATACTCAAATATTATACTATACTACACTATAAACAATAAGAAATAAACACCAAGACTGTTTTTTTTTTTAAATATGATTTGCTTTGCAGATTTAATTTGAATTTCTGTTTTGTCATTATGATTTGATTGGTTTTGATTTCAATCCATTTATTTGTTTTGTTTCTAGATCTGCCATTGAGTCTGTCCCTTCGCTCCATTCACCCCACATTTGGAGAAAGAGCGGAGTCACCTGACACCACCTCGCGATGTCTTATCTAGGAACGCTTCATCCTCCACCTTTTTCCATACGTTTACCATTTTGAATGTCAAAAATCAAAGAATGATATTCTGTATTTTTTAGAACGGCGCACCTTAATGGAGATGTTTTTAAGTCCACTGAGTATATTTTTGTATCTTATCCACGTGAATCTTGTCGTTTGGAGAAACGACTTATTTGACCCGGCACCACATTGCATGAATGAATGTAACATTTCAGCTGACAGCATATTTTCTCTGCAAACTGAAAACCCTTTATTTTGCTTATAGTTATTTTTCCACGGCAAGCATTTCTGTTATATTTCATTGAATGTGTTTTGCATCTGTAAATCATTTTATTATTGTGTTTCCATCAAGTTTTTTTTCTTTTTTGATATGTTATGAATTTGACTTGCATGTTTTACTAACTTTACGATATTTGGAAATGTTTTACCTGTAAAAAAAAAATAAAATAAAGACAACTGCAGATTTACCTGCTGACTATAATTTTTAGTAGTAAGAAATTCACCTGACAACTGGTTGCTTCTGCTGATGGGGAAGATTTTTGCTTTGAATGATTTGGTGGTTGGAGTCTCTTCGGAACGTAAGACTATTCTGTAAATAAATATTCTCTAAAGAGGCCGACGGCTGTGGTTCATGCATCAATAATGCATCTGAAGTTTCTTTCACATATTATTCAGATTATTCTGGATTAAATTACCTCACAGAACAACAATAAAGCACCTATTATTGTTTGTTCATTAAATATCTCACTACTATTTTAAGTCCAGAACACATCTGTACAGCAGTACGTTATTCTCTTTAAATTAAGAATAAAGCTCAATTTCTACTTAGAGAGATAAAAAAGAACGACAAACACATCTGATTTATATTGTGCTACGCTAAATAATATAATAATAATAATAATATATAATAATACGCTAAAAAAATTAAAGTAGGTGCAGTACTTTTTTCTTTTTTTTTAGTAAATTTAATTCATTTATAACTAAATTATTTTAATTGACTTTTTAAAATTTTAGTATGCATAATTTGCCAAATAATAATCAGATTGTATAAATCTTAGGAACATGAAATAAAGCAGGTGCTGCTGGGAAAATTTTCAGTACATTTTTTTTTAAGTTTTCCCAAATTAATTTGAGCTTGCATGTTCTCAAAGCTGTCAAATTTAATTAAAATTAATCACAAGATGAAATAATAAGTACCTGTTACATAATTTGCAAACAAGTCTATTCCTCAAAAATTAGAGGACGAATATAAATGCAAAGGGAAACAAAAAGTTAGTTAGAAATTTTTTACTTTTCCTATTTTTTTATTTGCTATTCAACAGCATGTATCAAAATTATAACTTTGATAGTTTTGCAATACAATAACTTAAATATTATTAGATAATCCTTCATTAATCTCCTAGCAGGGACATTTAAGTTTTAACGCAGGATAATTGACCAAATACTGAATATTTAAAGCACAGCAGTAAAACGAGCAGACCATAATATCAACACTACAGTTTTGCACACGCTTTAAAGTAAGACTGGAATAAGATATTAAAGGTGAGAATTGCACAATTTTTACTCTTTCATACAAAATATGATGCAAAAAAAAATTGCATTCTTAACATAAATAAAATAATCTTTTTCTCTAAATTATTTATTCAGATTATTGGCACCTCTAGTAAATCCTATGATTAAAAGTAACTTTATTCCTATCTTCACCTGTTTGAGCAGGAACCCTGAAATGGTGAACAGGTACTTCCTGTTTGTCTGGGGTATAAATATGAGGTGAAACAGGCCTGATTCTCTCTGAGGTTCTTCACCATGATGAAGAGCAGAGAACACAGCAATGAGGAGCAAAGAAAAGTTGTAGAGCTTCACAAATCTGACAATGGAGACGAGAACATCTCTCAGCAGTTCAAAATGTCAGTTTGAACAGTTAGATCAATAATGAAGAAGTTTAAAGAGACTGGAGATGTTAGACATCCGCCTGGAAGAGGACGTGTCTGCAAACTGACTCCAGGAGGATGGTTGGACTGACTAAAGACACTCCAAGGATTACAGCTAGAGAGGTCAGAGGTCAGAAAGTCTCCCTAACCACCATCAGATGGCGCCGACACCAACACCAGCTGTTTGGGAGGGCAGCAAGAAAAAAGCCTCTGCTGTCGTCCACACACAAGCTAACCCCTGCTACAAGCTAACGCTGCTACAGTTTGACAAACACCACTGGGACTTTCACTGGAACAAGGTCAAAGGTCAGATGAGACCAAAGTAGAGCTTTTTGGCTACAAACATCTAAGATGGGTGTGGCATAGCAAGAAAGGCAGCCATAAAGAAAAGCCCCCCGCACCCACTGTTAAGTCTGGTGGTGGGGCTGCTTTTATTCCAAAGGTTCTGGACATCTTGTTAAAGACATGGTTCCATGGACTCCACCAAACACCAGCAGATACTGGATGAAGACCTAAAAGCCTGTCAGGAACCTTAATGTGGGTTGTGGTTGGACCTTCCAGCAGGACAATGATCTGAAGATCACCTCAACATCAACCCAAGAATGGTTCAGAGGTCACAGAATAAAGGTTCTGCCGTGTCCATCCCAGTCACCTGACCTGAACCCACCAGAACATCTGTGGGATGTGCTGCGGTGGAGAGGTTCTGTGTGGAGGAGTGGTCTCAGATCTTCTCCATGTGTCCTCAGACCTCATCACAGACTACAGAGGGAGACTCAGGCTTTCATTTTAGCCAAAAAAAAGGGGGCGGAGCCAAATATGAAACACAACACATTTAGAATTATTTGAATTAAAGATCATGGGTTTGGACAAAATTTGCTTTTTTAAAGGGTGCCAATAAATAATTGCGGTGGATGTGGATCATTTACTGAGCTGTAAAGACAAACGGCGGCCCAAAGGAAAGATAAGAGTACATTTAATATTCAATCATTGTAAGAGTATTTTTCAAAATTGGAAAGAATTTTTTATCAAACATTGTAGAAAAGGTTAAATGTGACACAAGCCATGTTAACAAAGCATCAGAAGTGTTAAATGGATCGAAACTTAGCTGTTATAACCAAAAACAAACAGGAATTTAGCACTTATTAAGCTAAAAATCAAGGAATAAGCTGTGAAAGGAACTTTTTGTGACACTTTAACTGTGAGACGTGTCGCCATGGTAACTTATGGTTTATATCTGATGAATATTCAAACCTTTACGGCTTTGATTGTGGTCCATAGTGTGTGAGAAGAAAAATAAAGGCAGAGGTCAGACGACCACAAGGGGGCAGTGTCACACCGACATAAACACTTGTTTATGAGAGTTCTACAGGTAATAATGAATCGTTCAAGGCCCGTGTTTACTGGACCTGATGATGTATTAGTCAGACTGATAAGGTTTGAATGCTGATAATCAAACTATACTGGCCGCTTCACCCCCATCACATGACAGATTTAAAAGGTTTAAGCATAACCCCAGCTCATAAGGATGCCGTGGATATAGAGTGTAAACATCATTTGTTCTACTATATGTGCCAGCAACAGCCGCTGGGTTTGACGGAGCGGGCCGCCAACAGGAGTAATGGAGTACTCACCTCCCAGAGTTCTTCTCTCAGCTCCCTGGACTTGTCTGATCCTCTGCCTGCATCCGGAGCTGGAGGCAGGAAGGTAAGGAGAGAAGAATGTGAGAGCACGGCATATTCTATATGATGAAAGTAAAGCTCGCCGGCTCACACTGCTATGAGAGGAAGGCCAGAGCGGCTCTATGATTCCCTCCATGGTCTCTTGCAGGAGAAAGGAAGAACTTTTTCTGGATCGCCAACACCCACGTCAAAGGATCAGAAAAACTGGTACGATATCTGTCCGAGTTATGACCTTATTTAACCGACACATTATAGCATTAAATACTCAGTCTTCAAGAAAACCGATAGACGATGTCAGACTATGTTCCAAAATAGTACTAATGGGTCTTATAATAACTTAAATGGTTTAAAAACGATTTCATTCATCATTTCATACCCATACAAAAAGAGCGGGATTGATGGGAAAGATCAGTTGCATGTTTCCACCACTAGGGGGAGATTTATCTCCAAAAACTTTGTCAGGCTGTAACTACTCAACCATTGATCCAATTTAGTGCTAATTTTAATGGATTTATTTTATACCTTATATTTCACTCGAGTAGTTATAGTGTATTACTCATTTTTTTTTACAAAAAACACTTTTTTGAACATATCCTCGTAAGCGTTTGTCCAACTTCGTGAAGTTTTCAGGCTCTAATTTGTGAACAATTGGTTTGATTTAGTCCAAACTTGGATAAATGAGTCGACTCCAGGAGATCTATCTTGTATGTATCATAATTTACTCTGATAGTTCATATTTTACTCGCTATAGGGAATTTTTTTTCATGAAAAACATTGTTTTTGGGACATAACTCTGGTAACAAGTGGATTCTTGTACAACGCAGGGGATTGGGGACTTGTTTTGAGGATACACCCTTGCTGTCTGGGACGACGGCGTAGGCGTTGACTCATTTAGCGAGTTGTAACGGCAACAACATAACCTTAACCCCACAAGAATCATTGAATCAGTGGAGCAAAAACCTCAGAAGAGAATGATCATTTCTCTAATAGAAAAAAATGGTTTTGTACATTTTTACGGTCAATTAAATAAAACAAGTGTTGATCCAATTTTTTGGGTAAAAATCCAATACAGGAGATCCACCTTGCCTACATCGTGTTTTACTCTAATAGTTCATATTTTTACTAAATATGGGGCTTTATTTGGCTAAAAACACTGTTTTTTTTCTGACATAAATTCACATTTAATTTGAGTTCAATCCGGTTCATTGCTTGTAGAACGCATTTTGGTGGGATATTTTTGGGGGATACACCCTCGCTGTCAGGGACGACAGCGGAGGCTGAACATATACTCACAGTAATAGGTCATACACATTTTAATTTAACCAATGAAGAACAGCATTTCACACGAGTCAAATGGTCAAATTGAGAGAAAACCATTAATCTGAGCTCATAGTGTTCATAGTCTATTCAATAAAAGTGATAATGGATCATAACACGCAGACAGATTCAAACAAATGTAATATTTGCGGGACAGAAAGTGGCTCCAGACAGATAAAATAATAAAAAACAATGACGACGTTCGATGAATTGTAGACCGGAGAGTTACGACAGAGAGACACGATGAATCGTGAGCCACGCTGTAAAACATCTAATTGAAACCTGCTGAAACAATAAGCTTCCAGACGAGCAGACAGGGAGAACAATGACCCGGACAATGAGGTGTTGTTCAGAGCCCCTGGGTTGTTTTATCCTCTGGTAGGAATGAAAGTCCTACGAGGCTTCAGTTGGACCTCTTGCTGCTGCAGCTCAGATCGTGACTCTGCGTCTGCGATGGATTTTCTGCTTCGCTGCCGAACATTAGAGTCGGAAATCTACCAAATCTCATTTTATTGAAATAAAAACGACATGGAAAATGCAATTCAAGTAATAAACCCTGTTTCTATTGACACAAACGACTCAAAAGAATTGAGGTAATAAAAAAGAGAAACTAGTCCTACGCTGTCGTCCCTGAAAAGTGTGGTGGATAAATATTCACCAACAGTTGGACTAAATCAGACCAACAATTAGGAAGTAAATGCTGAAAAACAGTGTTATTATATTTTTCATAAAAAGGCGTCCCCTAGTGTTTATAAGTATATTATATAATATATAATACATATACAAGATAGATCCCCCAGAGTCCATTCATATGCACCGAAGTTGGACTAAACAGAAACAGATGAGAAATTGTTCGCCCAGTTATTTTGAAGCTAAAGCGCTATCTAGTTTCTGTAATGTGAAAGCGAACTTTCCCAAAATACACCCAGTTCTTCCTCGTACTAAAGTCAATGTTGGTGTAAAATTGGCAAAAGATCCATGAGATGGTTTTTGAGTTATGTCTGGTAAACAGTGTTTTTTGTAAAAAGCTCCCTCTAGTGAGTAAAATATAAAACACTAGAGAAAAATATGATAATTATAATTGTTATTATTATTAATTTCTGGCCTTAAAAGTTTTTGAGGCCAGAAATTAAGGCCTTAAAAACTTTTGGAGATAAAGCTTCCCCTAGTGTTGGAAAATATGAAACCACCCTCTCCCAAAATGAATCCAGTTCTTCCTCGTACTAAAGTCTATGGGGTTATAAAATGTGAAAATTATTAATTAAATGGAAAGGATGTGTGGCGGCGTTGACGATTCCATAGAATCCCTGACTGTTGGGGTATATTATAATAAATATTTTATTGTAAATATAAACATTTTAGGCGCATGTTCTCCATTCATTATACGTATTAGATATTTCATCGTGAAACACTATCGCCGTAGATTCTCATACGTTGTACTGCTCACCTTCTCTGTTTCAGGAGTGACGAAGACGACCTGAGTCAGCGGCAGAGTGAGTTCAGGGGTCAAATCCGAGCTTTGAGACAGTGGCTGAAGAACATGGAGATGAGGCTGCCCCCTCTGGACCCCCGGGTCAGTTGGGTTTACCGTCCGTCCGCCTTCTCTCATCTCCCTTCCTCCGTGTGTTTCATTTGATTCTGTAGCAGGAGTAAAAACAGGATCTTCATCACTCAGTGCTCAAAATTAAATTTTCTCTTATCACTCTTCCATCTGTTCTAACATTATAGTCTATTTATTAGCTTTATTGTTCCGTCTCCTGATACATATCACCTTAGATAAAGGGGTTTGAAACAAAAACAAAAAAATAAATATATTCCCAGCATGCATTACGTTCATCTTAGATTAGCCTATTACATGCTAATATTTCCTACTTGGCATCAGGAAATATCACATTTGTTTCAAAATGCAGAATAAATGCAGAATCAGCTTGTGGTGGGTTCAGGTACAGACGGAACATAAGTGCCAGCTGTCTTGCTATCAAGGTTAAAAAACGTCTCAGAGGGGTTTCAAAGACC
The DNA here is from genome assembly GCA_037951165.1 of Lophius americanus. Lineage (NCBI taxonomy): Eukaryota > Metazoa > Chordata > Actinopteri > Lophiiformes > Lophiidae > Lophius > Lophius americanus. Next base: position 251,584 of record JBBDHG010000025.1, on the reverse strand, counting down.
CCTTAAGAGGTCAAATAATGGTTAAAAAATGGGAAGTAAATGGTTTTAATGGCGTTTTTAAATCATTCAAGATTCAAACTGTTTATTGTGATATTCACGGAGAGAAAACTTAACGGGAAAATATGAAACATCAGAATGTACACAAGATATAACAAACAGGCATCAACACTATAACAAACTGAGCCCACGCCGTCCCCCCCGACAGCAAGGGTATGTTCCCTAGAAGGCCCCAGCCCCCTGTGTTGTACCGGCAAATCCCCCTGATTGAACTCCTCAAATTAAATGTGACTGTTTCTATGGAGTCAACAGTCTGTTCTAGGATCAGATCCCACAGTGACTCAATGATGAAGATTAATACAGTTAATTGGTTTTTCTGAGCTCAGGAAAAAAAAAAGATTCATAATAAACAAAATTGGACCGATGGTTGTGAAGTTTCAGACGAGAAACGTTTTTGTTTTCCCAAAACAGTTTAATTTAGAGTGAAATAGGAGCAGTGACATAAAAAATAATACGTTAAATCTCCTCAAAGTTGATCTGATGAGGTCATTGTGGACAAATTCAACCCAAAGGCTAAAAAAGATATGTACAAGAAAATTCTGTTTTTTAGTGAGTAAAATATGAACTATTAATATAAATATGACAAATTTGGCAAGGAAAAAAGACCAACGGTCCAGAAATTATGGAATGAAAACTTTAAGAGATAAAGCTCCGCCTAGTGGTGGAAATATACAACTGACTTTTCGCAAAATCAATCCAGTTCCTCCTCGCACTACAGTCTATGCGGGGACAAAATTTGAAAAAAGATCCATGAAATGGTTTTGGAGTTATCGCGTTTACACTAAGCATCTGAAGCGGCGGCGATTTCCTTTCAATCCCTTCAAAAAATCTCGATCTCCAAACGGAAGATTGGAAGGTAGAGGCTTGGAGCCCCAGCAGGTCTACATGTCGGAAGGGCCTTGGGGGATCCCCTGCTCCTTGTCCGCTTCAAAAGGGCCGCCCACCGCTCCCTCAAGGTCGGTGAAATGCAGAGGAGTGACTTCACTATGTTGTACTGCGTATGACTGTATGTATCAATAAAGGATGATTCAAATTTATTAAATTGGACTAAATCGAACCAACAGGTCGGAAATTACGGCCCAAAAACGTGGGGATAAAGCTCCCCCTAGTGTAAGAAATATACAACTGACCATTTTCCAAAAATTGACCCAGTTCTTCTTCCCACTAAGGTCTGTGTGGGTATAAAATTTGAAAACGATGCATGAAAAGGTTTTTGAGTTATCGCATTAACAGAGGATGTGACGATTGTATAAAGTCCAAAGCTTCACGGGACTATAATAATATAAAGAATAGGGATAAGAAATGATTATAAGAGACCCATAAATGCAATTTGAATAAATTGATACAAGCATCCCACTAGAAAATGAAAATGGTTGAAGTTTATGAGGCTCCGTTTCATTATTTCATTTCATCCAAACTATTTTTTTTTTTTTATGTAATTATATTTTTTATTGATGCTTTTATTTTGTAGAACTTTGAGGTTTGATATAAATGTAAAGTGTGTTATGAATCAAATGTATTATTATTATTATTAAAACTATTTCATGGACCCTTTTCAAATTGTCTCCCAACATAGACCGTAGTGCGAGGAAGAACTGGATTGATTTTGTGAGAGGTTAATTGTATATCTACACCACTAGGGGGAGCCTTATCTTCAAAAAATTTCTGGCCATAGTTTCTCGACTGTTTGTCATATATTATTTAATAGTTCTTACTCACTAGGGGGATTTTCTTTTTTCTTTTTTTTAAACAAAAATAAATAAATTTATTGGACAAATATTTCTAAAGGTTGGTCTGAATTAGTCCAAATTCATCTCATATGAGATTTAACTTATATTCATCATATTTTTTCATCATATTTCATATCTTATTTTATTTTTTAACCATTTTTTTACAACTTTTATGCGGGAAAAAAATAATTCTCATCCGCAACTTCCCAACTATTAGTCCAATTGTGTTTATTATTAATAATTATTACTGAGTCACTGTGGGATCTGATCCTAGAGCAGACTGCTGACTTCATAGAAATAGTTAGGTTGAATCAATATGGACTGTTTGAGATTATTAATGGGTCAACATGTTAAATTGAAATTACAACAACTGGACGCTTATGCAAAAACCCAAAATGAAAAAATAAGTTTTAATAAAAGAATCTGGATCTGCAGAAGCCAGAAAGCTATATCCTCCAAATACAAGAAACGAGGGCAAAATATGAAAGTCCAAACTAATAGGGTAGAAAATAAACAACCACAGAGGAAACTTACACTGGGACAGGATGCAGGGGTCACATGGGAGCAGGACAAACACAGAACTGACAGCGACCAAACCCGGAGTTTCTGCTCATATGGGACTTTTTGATGGCATTGGGTTCAAGACAAACCACATGGAATCTGATATTTTTCAGAATTCTTAACAACGCTACCTCAGTCTGAACTTTCAAATCGGAACGCATGCTACTCTGACGTCATCTAGCGTCGACATTCTACTCAAAGATGCGCCGTTAGGAGTCGCTGTTAACTCGTAGAAATCACTATAAACACTATAAACACTACTATAAACACTTCAAACATCACCACAAACATCTTAACTATGAATGAAGGCGTTCAAACTTACTTTAACGGCCTCAATCTTGCTTTCGCGTTGACAACATGCTGCGTGTGACGTCTTTGTTATTGTTCGTTTGCGCATGCGCGCCAGTTTACGGCCACCAACTGTTCATACCGTAGTCAGATATTGGCGACATTTTTAAAAATAATATGATCAGCTACAAAATACAATCCGATATAAGAAAAGAGGAAAAAAAATCGGAATTGATAATTAAGACTGGCAGTGTGAACGTCGCTCAGGGGGGAGGATGACACGGACTGAAAGGAGAGGAGGAAGGAAGTGGAAGGGTCCGATGAAACAGAAATGGAGTTTCAAAATAAAACAGGAAATACAACCTATAACGTATAATAATAATAAATATAGAATAATAATGTAACTACAAAAAAAAAAGAACATGACCATGACAGTAAATCCAACAAAGTGAAACGGAACCATGACATCACATTTGATTTGAGGAGTCAATCATGGGGATTGCTTGTAGAATGCAGGGGATTGGGTGTTTTTCAGGGATACACCCATACTGTAGGGAAGGACATCATAGGTATATTCATTAATTTATTTTTCTCTATGTTGAATTGTTTTCTCATGATTTATTTATTTTTTTACACAAAATATTTTCATTCTCCCATTAAAATTACATGTTTATTGATCAGCGTTCAAAGTGACACCTGTAAATAGTATTTGAGAATGTGCTGATGAGAAAGCACAGAAAAAGGAAAAGGGTGAAAATGTGTCATGTGAGTCATGCTGCTCAGGAAACTAACTCTCACGTTAATCTAGCATTACGGAGAGGAAAGGTACTGAGGAGGTCTTTCAAATCCGACATCCTCAGATGGGTACTGAGGTGGTCCTCCTCCACTCCTGCGTGGGAGGCTTCTTTAAGCCAAAGGGGGGCAGAGGGGCTGGAGAATCGGGCTCCATTGTGCCCGGTCTGGACAGAGAGGCTGTAGACGGGCCCGGCGGTGGAGGCCCTCTGCACACATGATCGCACAATCTGAAAGGGCATTAGACTCAGATGGGAGGAAGAGGCGAGGGGACATGAAAAAAAAAGAAAAGAAAAGCAGGATCTCTACGGTAAAAGCCCTCTGATGTGACAATTGAGGTATTTATTAAACACCAACTGTGGATTTTGTCACACAAGCATTTACACCAATATTTGTACAACGGTTTTCCAGTCAAATTAACCGGTTCCTGGTTTTCAGGCATGGTTGAGCGGGAATAAAAAAAAAAGAGTTGATCAAATATTCATGGGTTTATGGTCACGGCTGGTCAGCAGGTATGATGCATCCATACATCCATCCATTTTCATTCCACTTATCTGGGGTCGGGTCATGGTGGTAGCAGGAGGGCATTCCAAATGTCCCTCTCCTCTGCATCACTCTCCAGCTCAACCTGAGTGAGTTTGAAGTCTAATCTGGGGTCTCCTCCCACTTGGACATGCCTGGAAATCCTTCAAAGGGAGGCGTCCTAAACAGATGGCTGGACCCCCTCAGCTGGTTCTTCTCCGAGCTTCCTCAAGATATCCGGGCTCCTCACCGCTCCTCACTCTGTAGCCCAGCCCCCCCCCCCCCCCCCCCCCCTATGGAGGAAGCAAATTTCAGCTGCATGTATCCTTGACCTCATTCTTTTGGTCACTATCCAGATCTCATGGCACAGTTGAACGATGGACTGTAGCTGATCCTGAAGGGCAAGAAGGTTGGAATCAAACCTTTAAAGGTGTATTTTGCATTTGTTTCCCCCTCTGGTACCAGGATTCTTCCCAGGGTCCAAAAACATTCACTAGAGGTGGATTGGTGGCTCTAAATGCCCGTAGCTGAGAATGTGTGTGTGAATGGTTCTGTCTCAAATGTGTGTATCCTGTGTTGATCTTTCATAATGGTAACTCAGCGTTTCACCCAGGGTCACCTGGGATAGGTTCTAGAAGTAACATAGAAAGGGATGGAAGGTTGGTTCTGGTCTATTTAACCAATCAGATTTTATCTCCAACGCAGCCCCGTTAGCGTAGCTCTGATCAGGCTAACAGAATGCTGCGTGTTGATTATTGGAACGTCGTAACAGTAACGGATACGTCTGATCTTATCAGCACATATAATCCAGGTTTGAGAGAGGAAAAAGTTTAATTTAGCTTAATTTGTTGTGCAGCGCCAGATGAAAGACATGCCGGTGCAAATATTAACGAGATAAAACCGATGACATAATAGTAACTGAATAGTCGTGGTTATTATGGATTCTGTGTGTTAACCTGATAACTCATAAAGTATTTCATGTTTCAATTTTTCAAAATTAAGGGTCATATAGACTTAAGCGTGACGAAGAACTGGACGGATTTTGGGAACGGTCAGTTCTATATTTCCGACACTAGGGGGAGGTATCTCCAAAGGTTTTCACTTTTTAACCATTGATCCAATTTAGTGCTGATTTGAATCGTCCAGAGGAGATCTATCTTTTAAACATTGCATTTCACTCTACTAGTTCATAGTGTATTACCCGCTCTTCACGAGAAAACACTTTTTTGAACATTCCCTCGTAAGCATTGGTCCAACTTGGTGAAGTTTTCAGGCTTTAATTGTCAACCATTGGTTTGATTTAGTCCAAACTAGGATATATGAATCGACTCCATGAGATCTATCTTGTATATATTATAATTTACTCTGATAGTTCATATTTACTCACTATAGGGAGTTTTTTTTATGAAAAACATTGTTTTTCGGACGTAACTCAGGTGATAATCAGATTTTTGTACAATGCAGGGGATTGGGGACTTTTTTAGTGAGTTGTAACTGCAACGAAGTAACCTTAACGAGAATCATTCAATCAGTGCAGCAAAAACCTCAGAAGAGAATGATCGTTGCTTTAATAGAAAAAAATGGTTTTATTCATTTTTACGGTCCATCTTAATAAAATTTAAAATGGTTCCGTTGAATATCTGAGCCGTTTTGGTTTAAAAAGGGCCGAGGGACAAAAATGTGATCTTTGACGAACTTGTATGACTTCTCTGAAGAAACTCATTATTTTTTTGCGTAGAAAGTTCTGATGTTTTTCAGATGTCATATTTCGCCTCGGCCTCCCGCTACCTTGGGACCGACCCGTACGATGCAACGGCATGTCTGATCCCCCCCCAAAACACATGTGTGAAATAAGGGGGTGTCTTTCTTCTTCTTCTTAAAGTCTACCATGCCTTTATCGTACAGCATCCGACTTTTGTCATGGTAATGCTGTAAGTCTGAGCCTGAGGGACTAGTTAGTCTGCAGCATGAATGGGGGTATCCCTCAGCAGCCCCCGCATAAAGACCCCTCCACAATCCACAGGAGAGAGGAGACACATACATGCTCCCCAAGAACGCTGGGAGACATACGCGCCTCCGACTGGAGGTTTTGATCCACGCAACAATGGAAATACCGTTTAGTTTTATCAAAGCGGTGACAAGATTCCTCCGGAGCCGCCGGTTTTTATTCATGCAGTCAGAGCTTTTAGATTCTTTCTGTTCTAGGGGTTGCTTTCCTGAAGTTTTAGTTGCTTTTATTGGTATTTATTTCAATTTAATTTGACCAAATTAAACCGGAAAACTTTTAGTGTTTTATCAGGATTTTTTTGTTTTTTTAATAGTTTTATGTTTTATCTGTTAACGGTCAATGGATGCCTCACACTCTTAAACTTTCAAATCTACCTACGGCGTTCAAATAAAGTAAACTGAACCTAAACATAGTTTGTGATTTCATATTTCAGGATGTGGAAAGATAAAGCCAGAGAAAGATCATAAATAGACATTTAACTCAAGCAATGAATTATAAGTTCATTAAATGTTTGACGAAGTCCAATGACTTATAATGGGGGAAAAAAGGAAATTGTACATGTGGATAATTCCAGAATCACTTAGTTTATATGTACAATAATTAATCTTGAATTAGATAACAAATCTATAGAAAATATTTATTTACATATTTCATTTCTTTTGGGTTCATTTATGAATTTAATATCTTAAACACTCAGAATTTACCATAAAATGACAAAAGTTTTGGTCAAAAATGTTTTTAAAGACTAAAAGAAATCAAAATGATGACAATTATTTCATGACGAAATGTTATATTTCATAGAAAACGGTTGAATTTTAAATAAATTAACTCAACTTTTGGTTGAATCAAGTAACATTACTTTATATAATGTCCTCAAATGCTTTAATAAGCCCCCTAAAATTGTCCTCAATAGCCACTTTTAATGCCTCCTCCTCTGTGGTCCCTTTGACCTGTGGTGTCTCTCAGGGGCCCGTCCTTGGCCCCTTACTCTTTAACATAAACATGTTCAGTCACGTTTCGTTAAGTAACTGCTCCTCAGGGTTGGGTCCGATGTAGGGAAGAGATTTTACAATATTGTACAGTGTATAACTATTTATAAATATAGATATTTAGGCGTAGATTCTGTACACTAAAATGAACTGGGTTGCTGTCAGCTACCCATTAGTGTTAGTTTTGTTTACGTCACATGACATTAATTTCCTGTTACCACATAGTTTGGTTCACATTTTTACATTTTCTTAAGAAATGACACATTCTTGGTTTACGTTTAAAGCTTACATTTGATAGTTGTTTACTAATTTGGGTGCACACATTTTAGTTAACATTCTATCTTTGTCATTTATGTCGCACATAATTATTTATACTTGTTTCTTACCGAGCTCCATCTGGCAAAAAAAAGACCTGCTGAAGAAAAAAAATGGCCTTTTTAAGCCCCGCCCACAGGAAGCGGATAAACTCAACATGTGGAATGAGCAGAGGGGTATTCCTTTGAAAGATTCATTTCTTAAACTTGATTTTTTTTGAAACTCTTTTTTCCTGTTAAACTATTTGAGGATAAGTTTTTAACATAACTAGTTAATTTGTTTAATTTACTAATTATGTTTCTTGATGCAAATATTTCTAATATTTACTAGAAGTTCAATGTTAAGTTCTCCCCCGCGTGACTCTTGTACTAGTCTGTGTTTATTTAAACCCTTGTGTCTTTTGAATAGAATAGAATAGACAAACTTTATTAATCACCAAAAGGAGAAACATAAAGGAATTCTAAATGTGACTATAAATTAAATGTATTATTATTATTATTATTATTAAAAATGAAGACATACTATATAATAAGACATCTTCTAGACATGTTTAGATAAACCTATATATACAAACATAGATATGTATTATTACGTACACCTGCATATACACATACGTATACCCTCAATCCAAAATTAAGAAGTAAAAAATACACTTGTACATTTTAAAATACAGGAATAAAGTGCATGCAAATATAAAGAAAAAGGAATGAGTCTGATCTCCAATGGTATATTTATATATATATATATATATATATATATATATATATATATATATATATATATAGAGAGAGAGAGAGAGAGAGAGAGAGAGAGAGAGAGAGAGAGAGAGAGAGAGAGAGAGATATTTAGATATAGAAGATGACCAAAATTTGTCCAAGTACAGTAGTGCAATTAGAGGAACACACATGGTGTTAATCAGAGGATAAATGTCAGATTACACACATTATTAAAGCTAAGTTTAGTCGGGTTCAGTTACGTTGTGTTAGTTTGGAGCTCTATTTTGTTGAGTTATGTTATATTAGATTCCATTTTTGGTCACTAGTAACTTCCTTTCTGAAATGAATTAAAGACATTGTCTTTTTTAACACCCTTGTCCTCCTGCGGTTTGTGGTCAGAAACGAGGGGAATGTCAAATCACTCCTTCCCATCTTTAGAGACACCAAAGTCACGACCATTGAATTCTGACACCTTGTATTCCATTCTCTTTCCATGACCGTGACCTGACTTCTACACATCACGTCATGACATCTCAGTCCTAAGTTTGAACCCAAAAGTTCCTTTTTCTGTCTGCTGGATAAAAGCTCTCTGTCTTAAAGGTCTCTGGTTTCCCTGGTTCTGCTGTGGCAGATGCTGCATCCCAAATAAGCCCAGAACACACTGCTGACAAACAGAGCCAGGAGGAAGGGTGAGAGATCCCGGCTTTATTATCCTCCGCCCTCTTTGTCTCTGACAGACAGCAAACAACCTCTGACGCTGTCACAACCTTTAGAGCAGGGGTCTCAGAATCAAAGGAGGGGGCCAAAAATAAAAGTTAAGGGGGCCTAACAGCATTCGCGTAGGGCTTTAATCTGACGATGTACTATTCTTATTTTATTTACTCACCGTGTCTGTGTCTCCTTCTCTATCAGCAGTGCTTTGTAGAATCGTTATCGATGAAAAGTTTTCATTCGCAGGCATCAACAAAAATCAATCCGTTTTTTTAGTTAATAATATCCACAAAAAGGGAAACTTTAAATAATCCGTGATAGTCTACAGGTGTGTTTCATATTACATGTAAGAAACATCATGTGTATACCTGTTTTTAACGCAGCAGTACTGAAACATCCTGAACGGCTGGAGCACGTGAACGCACCTCGCCATTAAAACCTGCGTCTATTTAATAAACTGCGTGTTTAACTTAATAATACGTTTATCAATTAACCTTTTAACTGTCTTTTATCATCCTTATCCCCTCCCAGGCTCCGGATGAGCCTGGAGTTTATTAAGTGACTGGATAAACGCTGATATCTGACAACGGAGGAGTGTATCGCAGTGCATTCTGGGAGTTGTAGTACTGTTGTAGTGACGCTGTTAACCAGCCGTTCAGTTATTATCTGAATTAGATATTGTCTCGCCGGCCGGATATAATTGTTCCGCGGGCCGGATGTGGGTTGGACACTTGTGATTTAGAGGGAACCGTCCCGTTTTCACTGCCGTGACTCTCAGGGATGAAATTAATGCAAATATGGACGGCCTCAAACTTCAACACGCTCTTTTTGTTTTTGTCCTTCTTGGTTGTGTCAAATGGATTTTCATTCCGGGAGAAATGTTCTTCTATATTCACACACTTGATCGGGGTTGATGGTAAAGTGGGGCCTCCCATCTTTACATCTTTATTTCCCTTTCCCTCCTGTGCTCATTGAACGGCGTGGACTCACTATGGCGGTAAATCCTTTTTTTTCTGTGGGACCACTTGAGTCAAACCGAGGAGCCGAAGATGAATTTCCGCTCCTCAGTTCCACAACTCGCTAAATCCTCGTTTCAGGCACGCCTGTGATTTGTGGCATCCAGGCTTCCCAGCAGGGCCTGGGGAACCCAGTGGGGGGAGGCCATCAGCCTTTCATGCACTCCTCTTGGAAGCAACCTCTTCTGGTGATAAATGACGGAGCGGATGCTGAATGGTGCTTCTGGTTTGACCCCTTGCTTTTCTTCGTGTCTAATGAAGAGGCCTTATTACCAGGCTCAGTGGAGGAGCCATTGAGGTCTGATTTGATTTGAAGGCAGCAGAGAGGTGGAGATAGCAGAGGAGGGGCAAGAGAAGCCCATGAAATTAATCTTTTTATTTCTTTTTCTCCCTTTGGCCCACTGCTGCAAAGACCCTGTAATCAAATTTGAGCTCCCACCAGACACAGATATAGAATCCCCTTCGTTGGGAAACTCATTCCAGCTCCCAAACTGTGTCCACTGGGACAATGGAGAGATGAGGATTTTCCCGAGGTCGGCGTTCCCGTTGCTCTTCAGACTCATCATCCTCTCGTCTTAAATGAGGGTTTGACGGTTCCGTGCGCTCACACCGTGAAACGGAGAGGAAGGGTAGTTGTTGTTTTTTAGCCAAAATCATTTAATTAGCACACAGGCAGAGCTGCAGGATGTTGAAAGGCGGGATCATGTGTCACGGTTTTACAACAATGTCTTCCTGGCAAAGTGGTGTCTCAGCCCTGCCAGCTCCTTTCACATGAAGATAGGGGGAAGGGGAGCGAGGGTCTTACTCGCTCATTACACGGTTAAAAGACATGAGCTCTCGCCCCCCCAAACGGCTGACCGCATGTTTTACACCTAAACCCTGTGTACAGAAGATGAAGGTGCTCATAAAGTATGATTCCCTGAGACCCTCAGTGGGTTTTTCCCCTACGAATGTGGATCTTCGGCGCTGGAGTGCTGTGAGTTTAAATAACTTGACCCCGCGGGGGGTCACCCTTTTCAACTCGCTCTCTGTCGTCGGCCACAAAGGGAGCAAACTTCAGTTTTCTTTCCCCCTCTGTGTTTTTTTTTTTGTGTGTGTTTCTGGAAGAGGTTGGGTGGTCAGAAAGGGGGCCGTAAATGAATTATAACTTTTGGAATCTAAATTTGAACTCCATCGTTTTAGTTTATGAAGGCGTTTACTGACACGAATGCAAGCTCGTTAATAATCTCAAACAGTCCATATTGACTCAACCAAACTATTTCTATGAAGTCAGCAGTCTGCTCTAGGATCAGATCCCACAGTGACTCAATGATGAAGAGAAACACAGTCAACTCATTTTTCGGAGCTCAATAATAAAACATAGACATATTTCCTTCTTGTCAATTCATAGGATCTAAATTTCATGACCATTAGCGTAATTTTTCAGGCAGTTTCAGCAGAATCATCAGCCACCGCCACCACCACTAGTATCTGATCCAAGAAGTCTGGGCTCCAGAGACTTTCTGATGTTTAAACTTTAGTCTTTATTTCATTCTCTGGCCCTCCTGATTGAAATGTGGCTTCCTGGTTGGATCAGGTGCCTGACTGCATGAAGGTTCCAATCCCCCTGGAGAACCGGCACCTTTCTTTGGTGAGTTTGCAAGTTCTCCCAGTGTTGGTGTAGGTTATTCTAGTTTCTTCCTAGTCCAAAAAACTAGGATGTGGATTTGGACTCATAAACTTTGGGATTGGATGTTCGTTTGTCTCCGTGTAATGATCCTGTGATTTTATTCTGAAAGGCACAAACGCCAACATCCTGCGGCCGCGCATCCCATCCTAAGCCAACCATGTTTGTGTTGATGTTGTCAAAGATGCTTCCCCTCATACAGCGTTTATCTCAGAAGGCCTTATACAGCGGATTGGGGGGTTTAGTTAGCGGTGGTAATATTTTACCGGCTTTAAATTAACTTCTGTCATGATTATTTAACTTCTGGCACATACGACAGCTGAGTGGCGTCCGTGTATGAAACTCATTTAGGTCCGTTGCCGTCACACCTGAGGGAAAACTTAACGAGAATTTTGGAAGACCAGACAAAAATGTCTGGTCTTCCAAACTTCCACAGTTTTGGGGAAAATTACTTTTAAGGGTCGCTTGGAAGAATCTGCGAATAAAGATGTAAAACTGCCACAGCTGATTTTCTCTGATTGACTCTGCTGGGACTCTTCAGGGACCAGAACCAGAACGAGACTATTGGACGGTGTATTTATACTCGATCCGCTTGTTCACTTCAGTTTAGTTTCTATTGTATATTTTTATTGTTATTTATTTCTATCTATCATTTTATGACGTACGCTGCTGCCTTTCTTGGCCAGGTCACACCCTCGTAAAAGGAGGAGGAGACTGAGGTGTGTGTGTGTGTGTGTTTGTGTGTCTGTGTGTGTGTACGTGTGTGTGTAGGTCTGTTTGTGTGTCTGTGTTTGTGTGTGTATGTGTGTTTTATGTTTGTGTGTGTCTATGTGTCAGTGCACATCGATTGACCAGAGTTGAAGAGTGTGTCCTTGTGTTTGTGTGTGTGTGTGTCTGTGTGTGTGTTTGTGTGTGTGTGTTTGTGTGTGTGTGTGTCTGTGTGTGTGTTTGTCTGTGTGTGTGTGTGTCTTTGTGTGTGTGTGTGTCTGTGTGTGTGTCTTTGTGTGTTTGTCTTTGTCTGTCTGTATATGTGTGTTTTTGTCTGTGTGTGTCTGTGTGTGTGTTTCTTTGTGAGTGTGTTTGTCTATGTGTGTGTGTCTGTGTGTGTCTGTGTGTGTCTTTGTGAGTGTGTTTGTCTGTGTGTGTGTGTGTCTGCGTGTAGGTCTTTGTGTGTGTGTGTGTGTGTTTGTGTCTTTGTGTGTGTGTGTGTCTTTGTGTGTCTTTGTGTGTGTGGGTCTTTGTGTGTGTGTGTGTGTGTGTTTGTGTCTTTGTGTGTGTGGGTCTTTGTGTGTGTGTGTGTGTTTGTGTCTTTGTGTGTGTGTCTTTGTGTGTCTTTGTGTGTGTGTCTTTGTGTGTGTGTGTGTGTGTGTCTTTGTGTGTGTGTGTGTGGGTCTTTGTGTGTGTGTGTGTTACTGTACATGAATGCGTGTGGTGAACCAGTGGACCGGCGGACCAGTATTTGCTGGGCTGGAGAAAAAGACCTGCAGGAAGGAAGGATCTGTCGTGGAAACATCTGAGTGCAGGTTCTTCTGCTGGGTCTGATCCGGGGCTGGACCTTCAGATGACATCATCTTCATCAGTCTGACACTTCTGCTCTATTAAAAGTTGTGTGAATCGTATTGTTGACATCGTGTGTTTTCAAACAGCACACTTGACTTTCTGTCTTCCTAAGACAAATGTTGTGACTCGTGTAAATGGAGGATGATGGAATTACACTACGGGGGTCCTTCCGTTCCCCTCCAGAGCCCCAGCCAGAGAAAGGACCGTATTATCTTCTGTTGCTCACTGTTTGTGTCCCATTCTTTGTTTGTGGCGCCGGCTTCGCAGTGGCTGAAAAGTAATCTGAGATGTTGTACAGTAATTGGGGGTCTTTGTCGCTGCTGTGGAGATCGCTGCACCGACTCTGAATGGTGGAAGGAGAGGATCTGCGAGGGGGGGGGGCGGTGGGTTTGTGAGCGGGTGGGTAGCAGGGTGGGAGTGGGTGCCTTCTTTTGTAGCTTGCACTTCTCCCTCTTGCCTCTGAGAGAGGGATTGGGCCGAGGCAGCTGTCACTTAACATGTGAATGTTCTGAGGGGCAAGCCCGGGGGTCTTTACAAAAACTCCTTTTTAATGCCCCCCTAGCCATCCCATTTTTCCAAGCTGAAGCAGCGTGGAGTTTCTGGGCGGCGGTCGGACCCAGAGGAGGGGCTTTGTTGCATGAGAAGGGGGCGAGGGCAAGAGGAGAAAGGCTGGGGAAGGTAAAAAGGGGTCCACTTTGCCGCCGAGCTGCAGGACGACCAGAACAGCAGCAGCAGCAGCGCCGGTGAGAACGCCGCCGTCCGCCGCCTGACCTCCGTGTGAAATCTGCTGTTGGCTGGGATCTGTGGGAGTTCAGCTCAACCGTTGGAATACATTGTCTCCATCTGGGTCCTCCGTCCCGTCAGCGGCTCTAACGAGGGAGGAATTTCTCCATCCCAGCTCCCACAACAAAGGAGAAAGGGAGAGGAGCAGCGCCGGTGGGAGGAGAAGTGAAGTGAGGGGAGGGGTGCACCCTGAGGGGGAGGGGGGGGGGGGGGGAGCGAGAGGGGGGACATTGTTTGGCTGTGACTGTGGGCAACGGGAGAAAAAAGAAAAAAAAAAGAAGCTTGAGTTATCAGGGCTTGTTTAGAAAAGTGTGTTTGTTTGTGCGGTGGGTGTGAGCGCGTGAGGAGCCGGGGAGGGATGCTGGGGCTGGGAGGCCGTTCGTTTTCAAAGGATGCTCAAACAAAGCTGCCCCCTCTTTTTTTTTTTTATCCTCCTTTTTAGAATGCTGATTGAGGACATGCTGGATTCCTTCACTGGTGCTGTTGGGTTCCGCTGGGCTTCAGCGTGAGCTTCCAACCGCCCAAAACCGCCACCACCGGCGTGGGGAGAGTTTGGTTCTGGACTTTGCCGGTCAGGGAGGGAGGAGGTCATGTGACCCGCCGCTGGCTGAGCTGTGATTGGGGGGGATTTTTTCCTGAATGTTTCCTCGCGCAGGTGGATCTGGGAGTGAAAGGTTCTGTTTGTACGAGGGGATCATGCTGATGTGAGTATGTTTCATTCGGAACCACAGTTTTGAGTTCTACACTCAAAAATAAATACAAAATTAACATTTCTCAGCATTAGTTTAACTTTAACTACTTCCATCTGTTTGATTCTGTTTCAACAATCATGTATTAAACATGTATTTATTCACATTTCATCGAATCAGCCGTCAACAATTACATTTAATCAGTTATGAAATATGTCTGACTATAAAAACAATCAGGAATCAACTTCTTAAGATTCACCGGATCGGTTTGCGTTTCCTTTCCTGGATACGACATTGTTTTGAATATTTAAATATTATTTTTTTTGGAGTCTATAAACCGCTTCTGGACCGCCTTGATTTTCCGAAAAGAATTTGACAGTTCAGCGTTTTTTGACCTCGTTTTTCCCGTGTTTGGCGAGACGTCTTCTTCCGCTCTGTGACGAAGACAGACTTTGAGAAGAACATGTGACCTTGATCCATCTCCCGCCTGAGATGTTACGAGTCTCCGGAGGTGATCCCGGCTGTCACGCTTGATTAGAGACCACTACCGTGATTACTAACTACCTCAGGACTTCCCTCAGAGGAGGGGACACCCAGAGGAGTGACACCACATGAGAGGGAGGGGGGGGGGGGGGGGATGCTTCCCCGAAACACAAGATGGGTCCATCAAGGCGGCGCTTGGAGGGAACGTTGCCTCCTTTTGTGCAGCATTCTGAGATTCGCCGCTCCAAATGTTTGAAATGTAAGATTTTAAATTCAAATGAAATGGATTATTATTTTTTTTCTTTTATATGTATTGAGGCAGACTACGGCGAGGGCCACTATCTATGGTGGCGGTCAGATTCATCAGGAAATGGGGCCGCGGTCATGTGTCATAAATCATCGTTGAGAGCGGAGAAAGGGGTTGGGCCGAATTAAAGGGCTGTTTCAAAACGGGTTAAGTGATGCGATGGTTAGGTCATCTTTAATACGGGTGAAAATGGGGGAGTGGTTCTCCGGTTCCGTCACTCCCTTTCTAGTATCGTTTCCTGGAAAGCGGAAGGTGAACGGAGGTACGAGCTCAAGGCATTGATTGTAGAGAAATGTAGGTCACGGTTTTTCACGTATTCTCTCAGCGATGAATGCGCCCATTAAATTATTAGACTTTATTCTTCTATTTAATTACTAATTTTCGAGAAAAGAAAAGCGGAGAGAAAAAATGATTAGACTTTTTGTTTTTTATTTAATTTCTTTTTTGTAAAGAAAAATTACTAGACTTTTCTTTCTTCCTCTATTTAACTATTTAAAAAAAAAATTCTTTTTTTTTAAAAAGAGAAAAATTATTCAGCTTCTTTTTTCTTCATTTTTCTTTAAAAAAAAGGAGAAAAAGTGATTATTCCTTTTTCTTGATCCCCCAGATCTATCATAAAATGATACATTTGCACATTATTTTTTTTGAAATAATCTGCCTACTCAGCATATCCTCACATTCACGATATCCCCAGATCCACCGTAGCGGAAATTGAGCGAACGACCACACATGCGGCGCGGGAACCAGACGGGGCACGCCCTCGCTCTTGAGTTGTTAACCTACGTGAACGCAGCCACAGGCGCGCCCCCCCCCCCCCTCAGGAGAGCGCTGGGTAGTGAGCTGAGCTAACTGGGTAATCATTGATCGAGAGGCGGAGGCTTTGTCTGGGCGCCACTCTCTGATCTCACCGCCGGATCCCCTGTGGATCCCTCCGGTGCATCATCTGCTCTGCAGACACGCAGGATGTTGGTAATTATGGAGACATCATACAGAACCAGGTTATCTTCAGCATCTCATTTAGTTATAAAGCTTTTATCCACGGAAAGGACACGACCCACTGCGTTGTACCAGCAATCTCTCTGATTGAACTCTTAACTTAATATTATATGTGACTCAATGTCTGTCAACTGTCTATATTGGACCAATCATGTCTGAAAAACAGTGTTTTTCCATAGAAAAAAAAAAAGCTCCCTCTAGTGACTAAAATACTCCAATATAAACTATTAGAGTAAAATAAGCACGCCTCAAATTTGGACCAAATCAGACAAACGGTTGAGAAATGATGGCCCGAAGCCCCCCCTAGTGAAATATGCTACAGACCTTTCTCACAGTCGACCCAGTTCTTCCTTTCGCTAAGATCTATGTTAGTATAAAATTTGAAAATGATCCATTAATTCCTTTGGTGACCCAAATTGGCTCCCCCCACAGATCTTCAGTTCCCAAGCGTGACCTGGCGTGACCTGTGTGATTCTGAAGGAAACAGTCCAACCCCGCCTCGGAGGGAGGAGCCAACCGTGACAGGGACCCTCCCTATGGTCTCCTTACGGGCTCACCTCAGTTCCTCCGGCCCGAAATAATTACATCCACCTTTAACCTTCCCGTCAAAACAATGAAGCTCCGAGCTGAGGGGGAAGCAGGTGGGCTGACAGAGTCGGAATATGTCACCGCCAACGAGGGTCCCTCCAGTAATCTATTCGTATTGATCCAGAACACTGTCGGATTGAAAAACAGTAGCAGATCCATGTTTCAACGCAAAACCCATTTCTGGCATCTTTTTCCAACTTTATGCCAGCATACACATTGTGTGAGGAAGAACTGGATTGATTTTTAGAAAAAGGTTGGCTGCCTGTTTTTCCACAACGGGAGGGAGATTCAACGCCAAAATTTTGTGCTCAATAATTTCCAAACTGCTGGTCTGATTTAATCTGAAACGCTTTGATGTCACGTCAGGAAAATTAAAAAAGAATTTCAGGATCAAATTATGACGTCATCATTTTCATCTTTTAACGAGATAAGGTTGTCATTTTTACGTGATAATTTTCACATTATAACGAGATAAGTTTGTCATTTTTACGTGATGATTTTCAACGTCCTAACAAGATAAATATTCACGTTTTTATGTGATCATTTTCATAATTATAACCTGAAAAGTAGCATTTAAAGACGTGAAAATGTGCAACGACGTGACACTTATCGCGTTATAACGTGAGAATTATACATCACATTGTAACGTGAAAATTATCATGTAAAAACGTGAAACTTATCTATTATATCGTGAAAATTCTTATTTAAAAATCTGAAGCTTATCGCGTAAAACGTGAAAATCATCACGTTATAACGCGATACTTTTGGTATGACAGCAAAGCGTTTCCGTAGATTTAGTCCAGATTTGGTGGATATGAATCGACGCAGGGAGATATAACTTTTATTTGTTATATTGTTCTTTTTTTTTTTGTACATTCAGTCACATTTAATTTGAGACTTTCTATCAGGGGGGGGGACAGCGTTGACCCCCCCCCACCCCCACACACAGCCCCCCACCCATGTCACTCGACGTTCCCACCCCTTCTCTTATTGTCGCCCCATGGAAAGGAGGTGATGTTTGAATTTTTATGGCTGTCATATTTGATCAGGTCCCATACTGGTTTCCCAGGACGGGTCCAAGCTGTGTTAGCGCAAAAGTTGGATATTTGCCACCCGTTCTCGGTGCCAGGCCCAACAGTGGGATCCTCGACAAGCCTGTCACATCGATTTCAAAGCCTGGAATATTTCAGAGGGTGAGAGATGGGGAGCAGCGAGTGCATGTGGTCTAAGGGGAAAGAAAGGGACGAGGGATAACCAGCAGAACCATCTCTGCTGGCTTTGGTGTCAGGATAAGGTTACGTCGGCGCAGAAAGTTGGAAAATAATGAAAGTGAGGCTGTTTGTTTTCATCTCAGAGCAGTTTTTGGAAGATGTAAGTGGAGTTCATGGACTTCAAGGCAGGGAAATTGTGTCTTTAACCCTTTAATGTCCAAATTCTGAGTCACTCTTTCACAATTTTAAAGAGTAAGGGGCCGAGGATGGAGCCCTGGGGGACACCACAGCTCAAATTGGCCAATGAGGAGGAGGTTAGGACTAAAGAAGATAATTATATAACTTCTTACAACCAAAGAAAAGTCGTTGAGCTAATCGTATTGAAACTCACTATGTTCCACAAAATACGAAAGATAATCATTTAATAATTTTAGAACTCTTATTTCTTTTTGACTCTTTAAAAACACGCTTTACATTTTAAGGTGAATTTCGAGTGTCTAAGATATTCGATTTCTAGATGCACTAAAGAAATAAAACATGCCAAGCAATCATTTGTCCACAGGTTTATTTATTTATTTATTTTTGGTGAAGACATGGAAGGGTTAAAAGCAAAATAAGCCATTTAAAAAAATACAAATTGCACAACAAGCAGGTTTTAACTTCATGATGACTCAGAGCTTGTCTTGTTTTAGGTAGCAGAAGAACCCCCCCGCATGCATGGCCGAGGGGCCTTACCTCAACTATTGCCTCACTAGCCTCTGGGCTGAAGGATTATGGGTAACCTCATCAGCCGGCCCAGCTGCTTGGGCCAGAAGTCCAAGCACGTTAGATCGGATGAGAACTTCCTGAAAGAGTGCTACCAACCCAAAAAAGAGTGGCAGCCCCCGGAGCAACAGGGAGAAGCCGAACCGGAAGTGTCAGTCAAAGACGACCCGCAGGAGGATGTCAAAGAGGCGGCGAGCGACAAGGAGGCGCAGGAAGTCGACCATAAGAGACAGGATGGGGCTGATACTCCGGTTTCGGACAAAACGCTCCACAGCTCTCCGGCCTCCACCATCAGGAGCAGCAGTACTCTGGAAAACGCCTGGCACGGAACTCCCTCCCCCATCAAATCGTCCAGAAATGGGACCCTGACGAGAAGGACGGTGCCTCCGGAGTTTACGCGATCCCCCTTGGCCCATTTGGACAAGAACGCTGCAGAGAGGCGGGCCAGCTTCCAGAGAAGGGACTCTAGAGAGGGAAGCCCCTGGTCCTGGAAGACTCTGGCGCCGCGAGAGGTCACAGAGGTCACGGAGGTGACGGAAACCGTCGTCACCGAAATTGTGGAAGTCACGGAGTATCCGACCGGACAAAAGGGAGGAGACCCCATAGTGACCAGAACCGTTAGAATCTTGAATGGCGCCGCGGTGGAACTCGCTGAGGTTGATCTCATATGTCTTCCATTCCATTATTCCCTCTCCCCATCCTAACATCTCCTAATCATCTCCCTTTCAAAGTCTTCACTCGTCTCTCTCAAACTCTGCTGGGTCTTTTGTAAAAGCCCTGATGTGTTAAATTGAATCTACATGTGGACTGCCTTTCTTTTTCAGCTCCAGAGTGATGGACACTCCAGCTCAGACCAGGACTCCTGCCCGGATAGATGGAGGGTACGATTTCATCCTTCAGTACTTTCTGTTTGTCGGAAATAATCGCTCACATATTCACTATAATCCCCCGAACTGACGCTTAAATCGCTTTTTTTCGAGTTATTGCGTAAACGAAGGAGTTTTAATACAAATACGGAAAAAAATGTTTGGAGAATAGTTTTCAAATTTTGTACTCCTGTAGACCTTAGTGCGAGGAAGAACTGGACTGATTTTGGAAAAGTTTTCCAAATTTTCCTGATCATAATTTATCAACCGTTGGTCCGATTTGGTCCAATTTTGGTGAATCCACTGAAGGAGAAATATCTTATCATCTTTTTACGCTAATATTTCATATTTTACTCACTGGGGAGCTTTTTTTTTTAAGAAAAATACTTTTTTTTCAGACATAACTTCACATTTTATTTGAATCAATCGGATAAAGGATAACTTGATGTAGAATTATCTAATTCCTGTAAAATGAATACTCTGGAATTCAACTTTCTTCCCACTATTTGTACAGTTTCCATTGATTGGAATAACTTTCTCAATAATCATATCTATATTATAAAATAATCATCGCTGCGCAGACCCTACGTGTCCACACCATAACTTAAAAACGATTTAATGGATCATTTTTGAATTTCGTGCCCCAATAAACCTTAGTGAGAGGAAGAGCAGGATTGATTTTGGGAAAGGTTGTTTGCATCACGAGAGCCAAATCTCTCAACCATTGGTCTGATTTTGTCCAAATTTGCCGTAAAAGAATGGACTTGAAGAGATGTGTCTTGTATATATATATAATATTTTACTTTAATAGTTGATATTTTTCGTCACTCAGGGAGCTTTTTTACTAATTATGACAATTATGACTGTTTGTCAGTCATAATTGGTCCAATATGGACAATCTGAGATGTCTGATATCCCTTTTCCTCAAAGAAAAATCACCGGTGCTAGTCTGGTGCTGGTGCTAGTGCAAGTGCTTAGCTGGTTCCACTATCACACCGCCTAAGAACCTGTTTGCGATTCCATTGGCAACGAGCCAAGTCGGAGACACGCCGTTACTTCACCGTACAACGTAATCGGTTCTTGGCTCTAGACCAGAAAAGAGTTGGTGCTTGTCTGGCACCAGTTTTGGGAGCCAGGAGCTGGTGCTTAGGCTGTCGAAAAGCATAAACATTGGTGCTAACTCAGGCTCTGGCTCCGATCTAGCCCTGGAACCAGCTTGGTTGAAAAGGGGTTTGTGAGTCACATTTAATTCGAGGAGTTCAATCAGGGAACTTGCTTGTACAATGCATGGGATTGGGGGCTTTTGGGTGATATACCTTTGCCAGTTAACGACTGATTCTGGTTCTTTTTCAAGGGAAGGGGTCCAGCCTTGGCACTGAAAGATGGGTCATCCGATTCCGAGTCCTTTCTCCAGAACCTGGAGGCTTTGCTCACGTGGGTCTGTGAGATAGAGGAGTTGACAGCCAATCAGAAAGCCCCATCCTCAGAGGTCAAAGTGGTGAAAGCACAGCTCCAAGAACAGAAGGTGAGTTATCTCCCACCTCACACCGCCTCATTTCCTGTTCCGTAAACATCACAGAAGGACCACAGGAGGCAGTTTTCAGCGAGAACAGTGTGTTGAGGTCATGACATCAGCGGTGAACGGCTTCCTTTATTATCTACCTTCAGCAGCTGGTGTCAAAAACAAACAAAGCCTTTTCTCCCAGTCTTTGTGAACGTTCCTCAGGGGCGTGAAAAACCAGGGAAGATTCTCACCCTTCAGCTTAAATCACAACCACTGTGATCCGGAACCTTCCCGCCTCTGAACAATGTCATCCAGACATATGAGACGGGACTTTGTGACACAAAGGCAGGAAAAAAACCCAAGACTGAGGCTTAAATGATGTGGCCATCAAGGTCATCAACAGACACTTGAAGGTCAACACCCGTAGTATCGATGAGAACTTAGAGCTTAGAAATATTCATTTATTTTTGCATAATTGTTAAAAATGTCTTCAGCTTAACCTGATGACCCCAAAATTCAATTCAGTCATTATTGTTGTCAGGCAGTTTTCCAGTGTTTGTTGGTGATTGACAGGCGTTTGGGAATGACACCTTCTGCTCAAACTTCTTCTTCTACTAGAGAGTTAGCCTTTAGCGCCACAGAGTCAAGGAAGTCACCTTTTCAACGAGTATCTGCGTCCTTAAGGGTGACCATCGTGGATCATTTGGTGGCCAAGCCGAACAGAACAGCGCCCCCCTGTAGACACATCTTGGTTCTAAAGAGAGCCCGTTAACTCAGAGGAAGTGTTTGATGAATTTACACCACCTAATAATCCTATAAATCTATGAGACCATCTCCGGACAGAGTAGATTTTTTTTTAAATTTCCTCCAGGTCCGGAGTTTCTTGCTCCGGGTTTTTACATTTTACCGTCAGTAGTAAAACAGCACCGGAGACTCCTCGTGGTCCCGAGAAGCTCCAGTCTCATCATCATGTCTGGGCTACAAAATACTTAGCTAACTCTTCTCTGCTACATTCACCATCACAACAACATGGGCTCTCTCTCTCTCTCCTTCCCTCACTTTACCACTCACTCACCGCACAGATGCTCTTAAAGGGGCGGCGCTCGTTTGACCAGACCCCAAAAAAAAACCAAATGTGGAACAACAAGCTTATATTTGTGATATTATGGGACACAAGTTACCAATGCTTAGCGCTATAGGCTAACTTCATGGTACAATGTTTAACTTACTCAAAAAGAACCCCACAGGATGAAGGTTCCAGGTCAGGGGTCATGTGAGGGACGTAACATTTTCTGTAAATTTAATATAAAAGACAAAAAGAACTTTAAGTTTCACTATTCTTATGTTCTGTTGATGATAATCAGCTTGTATTACTTTTTTTTTTTCAAATCCAAAACTGTTAAAAATTAAAGTTCCTCTTTTCAATAGTAAATCTGACTGAACTCTTCATGGCTTTGATGTTTTCCTCACGGTTTTATACGGCAGACAGTATTTATTATTAATGATATATGGCTTATAGAATAGATGTGTGTTGAATTTTTAAAAGATATCAATAATAAATTCAGACCAAGAAACCTTCCTATTTATTAAAAGTATTGATAAAAACTTATCAAACAACAAAAAAAATTGAGATTTATGTCAAACAACACATTTGAACAAACGACACCTTGATATTGAAGTTATTTAGAGTATACGATAGTAGAACCATATACTCAGGACTAACAGGTATTATTCATGTAGTTCAGGTATTGAGTATTTAAGTGTTGTACTTAAACTCTTAACCCTCCCTAAGAGAAAAAAAAACATTTTGTAGTCTCTTTTTGTTGCTGAAATCTGTGTAATTTATGACGTTTGACCTGCAAAATTCTCCTCAGGACGAATTGATGACGGTGATAAGTTGACCCCTGACCTCTGTTTGATTGACATCTCTCCAGCAGCCCTATGACGGCAGCCATTGGATAGAATCCGGATTTTAGAAAAGCGTCTCTCCTGTAGTGATGATTTATAAAAACGACAGCCAATGAAAATGCAAGACATCGTCTCAATATGTCGAGCACAAACCGGGGAAACCTGTTCACCCTACAGGCCCCGCACTCCTGCAACAGTAGCCAAAGAAGAAAAGGGACATAAAATCGTCGTAATGGTTTCCTGTCCCGTCTCTTGAAGAGTCCTCCGTCTGCAGTAAGACTTTCTGACTCTTTCCCTCCCTCAGCTCCTGCAGCGCCTCCTCACAGACCGGAGGCGCAGTATGGACTCCATGATGCTAGAGGGTCCCCGGCTGGTCGAGGCCCACCCGGGAGAGGAGGGGGAGACGGCCAACGTCAAACTCGCCGCTCTCAAGCAGAAGTGGGAGTCTTTACAGCGAGAGGCAGAGCAGCGGTCAGCTGACTTTTTTTTTCATTCTAAGACTTCCTGCATGAGAGGTTTTTTTTCTTTAACCAATGTTTCGCTGTTGACAGGAGGGCCGGTTTGGACTTGATTCTGCCCAGAGCCCAGCTCTTCCAGGAGGGAGTGGACGCTTTGCAGCAATGGTTCATTTCTGCGGAGCAGACTCTCGCCGAGCTCCGGAACGCAGAGCGCCTGATGCTGCGCCTGTCAGACGCCACAGAGGGCGCCAAGGTCGCAAAATCCACCTAATATTACCCATAAGAACTTTCCATTGTGCCAGTCAAGTCATGAATTATAGTTTTTGTATGTTTTTTTCCCCCCGTTTTTAGGCTGTCGTCAAAGAGATTCAAGTCAAAACAGCTGATCTGGCAAAAATCCAGAAGTCGGGCGATGATCTAATGGAGGCTGTTTCCGGTAATTCTCACCTCACGGGCGACTTTGATGGTTCCCTGTATAACAAAGAAGAAAGAGTTCAGTCTGAACCGGCTCCTTCTTTTAATTTGATTTGATTTGATTAAAGGAGAAAAACATTTAAAATCCTTAAGATTATATTAATGTCAGTTTTTGTTCATTTTTATATCAACATTTATCTTTAATTCTCAATCTACCAGGATTTCACCATAATATGTTAAAATTTAGACCATTTAAAAAAAAAAGGTTGTTAAATTCTGCTTTATTTATAAATGATAAAACATAATATAATGAATAGATGATTTTAAGATCTCTCTTTACACTGTAAAAACTTTATTATTTATGGTCAAATATGTTGGAAACAGAGTTTTACTGTGAAAAAACAACCTTCTGATGAAATGACTGAACAATAACTGAAAATACTATAATATCGCCAGCATTTAATTACCATTAAAATTTTTTTTACTGTTTAAAATAAAGCCATAATAATATAACGAGACGTTATAAATGTGTTTTTAGTTTGTTAAATACTGGTGATTATTTTTCTAATTTACTGTCATTTTTGTTCCTTTTAAAGAGTTTTAAAGTTTATCTGTTATAATTTACCATGATTGTAACGTATTTTTTATACGATTAATCCGTATTTAACACAGCTGTTGTTATTTTATCGTCAATTATATGGAATTACTTTTACCGTGTGTTAAAAATAATATTTATTCTCCTGCAGATGTTGTTGTTTGATATCTGATAAAACCATCAAAAACATTATAGAACTAATCAAGATCGCTATTTGGAAGTATTAAATCACTTTTACTGGCAGATATTAAACTGAATATTAAAAAAAAAAATTCTGATGAGCTCATTTTTTTGCGAATGATCGTTTTTCTTTTCTTTTTTTTTTCCAGCGGGTGAAGCCCAGCAGGTTCAGGAGAAGACGGACGCTCTGCGTATCCGTTGCTCCGTGCTGAGTCTCAGCAGCCTGGACGCGCTGCAGAGGCTGGAGCAGGCCCTGGAGGCCTCCAGCCGCTGCACCTCCAGCCAGGAGGACCTCCACTTGTGGCTGGGCCGCATCGAGAGGGAGCTGCTGGGGGCCGCGGGGGCGCAGACCCCCGCTGGAGATGTGGTGCTTTGTGCCGCTGAGAGGCAGAGGGTAATGTTCACGTACGGTCCACGCATGAATCCGACTTCTCCCCCTGCAACAAGCAACCAAGCCCCCAATCCCCTGCGTTGTACAGGCAATTACCCCCTGATATAACTCCTCACATTAAACAAGACTATAATAACCTCAAACGGTCCGGAGTGACTCAACCTAACTGTTTCTATGATGTCATCAGTCTGTTCTAGGATCAGATCCCATAGTGACTCCACCTAACTGTTTCTATGATGTCATCAGTCTGTTCTAGGATCAGATCCCATAGTGACTCCACCTAACTGTGTCTATGATGTCATCAGTCTGTTCTAGGATCAGATCCCATAGTGACTCCACCTAACTGTGTCTATGATGTCATCAGTCTGTTCTAGGATCAGATCCCAGAGTGACTCCACCTAACTGTTTCTATGATGTCATCAGTCTGTTCTAGGATCAGATCCCACAGTGACTCAATGATGAAGATTAATACTGTTAACTAGTTTTTCTGAGCTCAGGAATAAAAACAGGACAGATTTCCTGGAGTCGGTTTAGACGCAGTTGGAGAAAAGCTCCTCCTGGTGAGTAAAATAAGATAAATACAAGATAGATCTCCTCAAATCGATTCTTGTGCACCAAACTTGGACTAAATCGGACCAACGGTTCGGACGTTATGTCTGAAGAACTTCTGGAGATAAAGCTCCTCCTAATGCTTGAAATATATAACCAAAATTGATCCAGTTCTTCCTCACACTAAGATCTACGTGGGTCTAAAATCACATAAAAATGATCCATGGAATAGTTTTTGAATTATTGTGTTTACACAAAGGATATGCGGCGGCGGCAGCGATGACGATTCTGTAATATCCCGACTTTTCGGGGATATAATAATTATTATTATTCCGTCAACCTGTTTATGTTTAGTTGTTAGGAACCATTTCTTAAAAATAATACATGCATTATTTTTGTGTGTGTTTTTTCTCTCAGTCGAAGCAGCTAACAATGCTAAGCTAACATGCTATCTCTTGTCATTAGCTGGAACAGGCAGTGGTGAAGGAGATGGATTGGTTCAGACAAACAGCGTTGAGCCTTGACAACCTGAAAACCATCCATCTGGATCCAGAACTCATAGCAGAACAACTTTACGAGCAGAAGGTCAGAACTTTACGCAGATCTTTAACCGAATAATTACATGTTTCTGTTATTCGGAACGTTTTTCATTGAACTGTGCTTGATAAGAAAATGTGCTTTAATATTCCCTTGACCAGATTTTGGCAGTAGAGATCCTCCAGCACCGGTTCAACATTGAGAAGATGGTGAAGATCGCTGAAATCCTGCTGACCTACAGCGACGAAGGAGAAACCGTCGATTTGCAGGTGGCTGAACTTATAAATCTTATTCATTTTGAATTTTAAAGGAATGTTGTAAAGAAACTCTTTGCTGGCATGCCAGAAAATAAAATCATGATTATTTTCATGTTTTCACGTCTTAATTTTCGCCTTATATTGTGAAAACGTTCACATTATAGAGTGATCCTGGTTTTGATTGTGGTTCTGGTCTTCGGGCCTGCGATGTTTTGTCGCTGAATGAGAATTCCTTGCTTGCAGATAATTTTCCCATTAACTTTTTAGATATACTTTTCTGTTCTAAAATAAGGCTTGAATAGAAAAGTTTTGCTGTCATGTCAAAATAAAAAAAAATAAAAAAATGTAGCATAACTTTCAAACGTTTTAAATTTCGCTTTTTTTCATGAAAAATTTCATGTTATAATGTTATACTTTTCACGTTTTTACATTGTTATTTTCACGTTGAAAGGTGAAAATGTTTGAGATATAATAATGTCTTAGATAATTTTCACGTTATAATGTTATACTAAACTTTTCCAATATACCGTGAAATTTTTTATTTTATACAAAAACATTTTCACTTGAAATCTTATAATTTAATTTCATGTTTTTACATCTGAACGCAGACCCCGTTAGAGGCTCTACAGGAGCAGAGCAACATCACCTCGGCCACCAACTCCCATGTGGTCCTGCAGCTGGAGCATGCTCAGTCGCTGCTCCTCCAGTTCTCTGAGGGCCTCGCCGAGGTTTCACCCTGGCTTGAAGAAACCCAGACCCTAATCGGCCAGCTCTCCATGAACACAATAAGCTATGAGGCGTTTCGGGAACAACAGGACCTCTTACAGGTAAAAAAAAACTGAACTAAACAAAAAAACCTGACTCTCCACTTAGGACTGCCAAGTTCTCTAGGTTTTAAACAATCCCCTCTCTGTTCCCCTCAACAAAGACCTCCTTTTATATTTCACAGTCGGACACTGTTTTCGTCTGGTTACACGAGATGTTCAGTTCCAGTACAGTTCCTTGTATCTACCCGCTGTAATCTACTCCTTAACTGGGTTCTGTTACCACTGGTCTCCAAAAAAGCTGTTAATTCTATCCCCCAAAATAAACCTGAAATATCTCCACATCTATCAGGTGTGTCTGAATCACCTTTGGGTCTACGGACAAGACCGACCCAAAATCATTCACTCTTTAGTGTCAGTAACACTGTACCTGTCACTATGTGTGAGTAATGTTACTGTGTGTGAGTAATCTGTTACTGTGTGTAAGTAATCTGTCACTATGTGTGAGTAATGTTACTGTGTGTGAGTAATCTGTTACTGTGTGTAAGTAATCTGTCACTATGTGTGAGTAATGTTACTGTGTGTGAGTAATGTTACTGTGTGTGAGTAATCTGTTACTATGTGTGAGTAGTCTGTTACTCTGTGTGAATAATCTGTTACTGTGTGTGAGTAATCTGTTACTAGCTGTGAGTAATCTGTTACTGTGTGTGAGTAATCTGTTACTCTGTGTGAGTAATCTGTTACTCTGTGTGAGTAATCTGTTACTCTGTGTGAGTAATCTGTTACTGTGTGTGAGTAAGCTGTTACTAGCCGTGAGTACTCTGTTACTATGTGTGAGTAGTCTGTTACTGTGTGTGAATAATCTGTTACTGGGTGTGAGTAATCTGTTACTAGCTGTGAGTAATCTGTTACTCTGTGTGAATAATCTGTTACTCTGTGTGAGTGATCTGTTACTATGTGTGAGTAATCTGTTAGTATGTGTGAGTGACCTGTTACTAGCTCTGAGTAATCTGTTACTAGGTGTGATCCTGAGGGCTGTGTTGTCAGGCTGTTAGCCCCCTGGTAGGGTCCTTTAAGGCACCCTACCAGGGGGCTAATTCTGTCATCCCCAACAAAAAAGGGTATATCCTCAAAAAGTCCCCCAATCCCCTGCGTTTTACAAAAAAATCACATAATCAAATAAATGTGATTAAATGTCCAAAAGAATTTTCAGTATTCAAAGACCCCAATGAAAGAATGAAACTCACGGAAGTTTGAAGTGTCTGGAAGAGAACCAGAGGGATTTTGTCTGCAAAACACCACATATGTCCACTAGGGGGAGCCACATGCACATATTACACATAATATTACTTTGTGTGTCATATAAAACATTGGATTGTTTTATCAAAGCAGGAGAATCGTACACTGTAAAATAATAGAAAAAGAATATAGAGGTCCAGATATGTGATCAAAGCTCAAGCAGGGATTTCCTTCAACTCTCCCTGAACCATTTCCTCTCTGTCCCCCTTCTGTTCAGGGTTTGAGGGAGTCTATCGCGGAGCACCGACCCCTGATCACACGTCTATGCTCTCTGGCCAAACGTCTCTCCGAACTCAACCCCGTTCAGGGGGACGAGTTCTGTCGACAGGCTTCGGAGGCCGAGGAGCAGCACAGGACCATCAGAGACCGGGTCAGACACACCGCTAATCTACTGGAGGAGTCCCTGCCCCGATTCACGCAGGTAATCAAGTTTTAATATCGCTAACAATCCAGTGGGTTCTAAAACACGCGCTCTAGAACCAACAACCTGCCGTGCGTCCGCAGCTGAACGAGAGGACCACCCTCATCAGAGAGAGCCTCGAACGCCTCCGCCGTCGCACGCAGACTCCCGGCTCTCTTCAAGGCCTCACCCCGAGGATCCAGGAGCAGCTGCAGGACAACCAGCGCACGCTGGCCGAGCTCTCCAAGCTGGAACTGGGCCTAGCAAGCGCCAAGACGCAGGCGGACGAGCTGCTGGCCAACACCCAGGCAGCTGGCGATGGATCCGTCGGATCAGGTTTGCGTGATCTCCGTCGTGCGGCGCAGAGTTTACCGATTCTTATTAACATACATCTCGTATTCTTTACGCCGTCAGCGATCCAGGAGCGGGTGTCTAGCCTGGCCCAGATGTGGGATGAGACACACGCTCAGGCCCAGGAGAGGGAAAGCTGGCTGCTCAAACTGTTGGATCTGTCCTTGAAGTTCTGGGGCGATGTCGGTGATGTCACGGCGGCCCTCGGTGATGCTCAGCAGGCAGTCTTGGATCTCAACGCGAGTCGGACAGACTCCGAAACCATCCGCCAAAGCCTTGAAACCATGCAGGTTTGTCTGGAAGCTCTCACACGGAACCACACGTGTTACATATGAGCCGGCGTCTGACCCGTTCCGTCCTTTGAACCCGCAGACTCTGAGGGAGGATGTTGACGGCTTACAGGGAGATCTGGACACCCTCGGCGTTTTGGGAATGGATCTCATGTCCACATGTGGGGATACGGACAAGCCAGATGTCACAAAGTGCCTCGATGAAGTAAGAACGAAAGCCTGAGAAAGATCCCCGGGTTGTTTTGACTCATTAACACATTTTCTTCCTCTTGCTGTCTTAAAGCTGTATTCCACGTGGAACAACTTGAACAGGCTGTGGAGCGACTCGGACAAAAAGCTGGCCGAGTCTTTGCAGATGGCGCTACATTATCAAGACACCATGCAGGTGTGTGAGATTCTGACCCCTTGTAGAAGGTTTATAAAGGGATGTTGGCTGTTATATTCCACCTTTGTCCACCAGGAGGAGCTACTTGTTGTTTTTTATAGATTTGAATGTGCTATTAAAGCTTGCCTTTTTCTTCTTAATTCAATTTGATACAAAAGTTAATTCAACACAATTAAAAGCAATTCACGGAGTAAAATATGAACTTCTGGAGTAAAATATGATTTTAAAATCACACTCCAGCAGTGTTGATCCAGTCAGAACTCCTCGATTCCATTCATATGCATCAAATTTGGACTAAATCGCATCAACGGTTCTGAAATTATGACTTGAAAACTTTTGAAGATAAATGTCCCCCTAGTGGTGGATATATACAACTGACCTTTTCCAAAATCACTCCAGTTCTTCCTACTCAAGATAGAACTCCTGGAGTCCATTCATATGCATCAGATTTGGACTAAATCAGATTAATGATTGAGAAATGTGGTCCAAAAACTTTTTGGGATAAAGCTCCCCCCAGTGTCGGAACTATTTAACTGATCTTTCCCAAAAAATCAGTTCAGTTCTTCCTCCGTCGTAAGTCTATGGCGGTATAAAGTTGATCCATGAAATATTTTCTGAGTTATATAGGGAAAACTGTGTCTTTCAAAAAATAATCTGCCCCCTAGTGAGTAAAATAGGAACGATTAAAGTTAAACACAATGTATACAGGATAAATCTCCTTTAGTTGATTCATATGTACTAAATTTGGACTCAATCGGATCATTTCTTCAGAATTTATGGCCCCAAAACTTTTGCCGATAAAACTCACCTTAGGGAATATTTTTTGAGTTATGTCGATTTATGTTGCGTTATTGAGTTATTAAGAGCGATTTTTCCACGGCGGAGATGACGCTTGTATAATAAATGTGATTTATCGGGATATAAGTATGCATAAATCTAAATAAATCCAAGAATACACCAGAATCTCCATATAATAATTTTATACAACGATTTTACATCATAAAATCAAATAAATTGAACAAATCTTTGATTTATCTTTTTTGACAGTGTATAGAAGGTTTATACTTGTTATGAATATGTTTTATTCGCCTGCCAGCAAATATGTATGAGTCACTATCGAAACACACCAACGCATCCACCGCCGCCGCCACCTGATTCTAGCAGGGTTCTGACATCCTGCCAGAGAACAGCTGGTTTTTATTTCCATCTCAAGATGAGGCTCTAACATTCAGCAGCTCCACCTGAGTGATTGACAGGTGATGTCATCTTCTGCCAGAGGCCAGGGAGTTCATCGGTGCAACTCCTGGTCAAAGAAGATGCGACGTGTCGAAATGAAGAAACAGGAAGGCGCTTTAACGTCCGTTATTCTGCTTGAAGGGTCTTTTCGAGTGGCTGAAGTCGGCCGAGCTGAGGTCCACCGAGGAGTTCCTGGTGGGAACGGACCTTGAATCAGTCAAGGAGCAGCTTTGTGATCTGAAGGTGAGTTTATTTGCCCATAAAGATAAAGAGATAATTGTCAGCTGACCTCATGTGATCGGATTCATGCAGATTCTGGCTTTCAGGAATTTAAGAGAGAACTTTATCAGAAGAAGATAGAGATCGAAAGCCTGAACCACCGCTTCGTGTGCCGGCTGTCGCCAGGTTCGGAGCGGCCCGGTTCCGTCTCGCCGCTGTGTGATTTCAGACAGAGGTGGGACAGCCTGGAGTCAGAGACCGTCGGACGACAGGTGAGAACAAACGTGACGTTACTTCAAAGGGACGCCTCGCTTTGGAGAAACCGTTAAAAAAGTTCATAAAACTTTTTCTCCTTTCCTGCCTTTTCTCCAGCATCAGCTGGAGTGTGCTCTGCTGGGTCTGGGTCAGTTCCAGAACACCCTGGATGAACTGCACACTTGGCTCTCCAGGACCGCCGAACAGCTGCAGGGCAGCCAGCCAATCAGCATCGACCTGCAGGCCTGTGAGATAGAGCTGGCCAAACACAAGGTTGGCGCTGGTTTTAATGCTTTTAAACGCAGAGACTAGAATGTCAGAGTGGGCCCGTCATCATACGACTGAAGGTCACAGGTAGGCTCGCTGAGAAGGACTCAGAATTTCTGCTCATTCTGTCCTCGAGAAATAATTAGAAATAACGGGGGATTTTATGGAATCGTCGTCGTCGCCGCCGCCACGGATACTTGATGTTAACGCGATAACTCAAAAACCGTCTCATGGATCATTCTCTAACTTTATAGCAACATAGACCTTCGTGCAAGGAAGAACTGGATTGATTTTGAGAGATATCGGTTACATATTTGCGACACTAGGGGGTGCTTTATCCCCATAACGGTTTGGGCAATAAATTCTAAAGAATTGGTCGGATTAAGTCCAAATTTGGTGCGTATGAATCCACTCGGAGAGATCTATCGTGCCCACGTTGTTTTTGACGTTAATATTTCAAACTTTTTTTTTTCCGGACATCTAATTGAGGAGTTAAATCAGCAGGTTGCATGACGCAGGGGATTGGGGGGTTTTTCTGGGATTTACCCTTGCTGGGCCTCGTTTATGTTTTACCGACAATACGCTCTGCTAAACACGTCTAACAACAATATCTGTCTTTGACCTCAAACAGCTGATACCAGAACACACTGACCTCCAACACCTCAGAGAAACAGTTACTGAAATAACATTTCATCCGTAAACTGGAATTATTCCTCTTTCTCCAAGGTCCTGCGTAACGATGTCATGTCCCACGTTCGCACGATGGAGTCCGTGAACCAGGCGGGCAGGGATCTGCTGGAGGTTGGATCTGGAGACAGCCCTCATGGTCTTCAGTCTCGGCTGGAGCGGCTGAATGAGAGCTGGGAGTTTGTCCGCTGCGAGACCGAACGCCGGCAGCTGGAGTTAGAGAGCCGACTGAGTCAGGTGAGGAGTAGAAAGATATTCATTCATATATTCATATTCATTCATATACTTATCATGTCATGCTATTAGATGATAAACATTTTTTTTTTGCATGTAGATGTAAAATGCATCGTTTGGGTGGTTTCCAGTGTGTTAAGGCGCCCTCTTGTGGATATTTGTGAAAGTGCAATACATGAGTGTTAAGAGAAACCAAACATTTAAAAGGATGTTTTATGCTGTTGCAATATGGTAAACAAGAAATCATGTTTAAAGAATAATAATAATAATAATAATACTAATACTAATAATAATAATAATAATAATGATAATAATAATAATAATAATTACTACAAAACACAAATTAAATGAAAATCATCGTGTACAAACAGAAGAAATAAAATCCAATAGTTAGTAATAGTAACAGTTAATAATTTATAAACAATGAAAAGGGCAAAAGTAAAAGAAATTGTCAAACACTTGGAATTGTTTGAATTTCAATGCCACTCCTTAAATCACTGATTGTATCATTATATTATATTATGTTATATTGTATTATATTTTATTATATTATTTAAATAATATTTATATTATATTATATTATATTATATTGTTTTATATTTTATTATATTATATTATATTATATTATATTGTATTATATTTTATTATATTATTTAAATAATATTTATATTATATTATATTATATTATATTGTTTTATATTTTATTATATTATATTATATTGATTTATATTGTATTATATTATATAATATATGTATTGTATTATATTATTCATATTATATTATTTAAATAATATTTATATTAAATTATAATATATTGTATTATATTATGTTATATATATTTTACATGTATATATTTACACCTACGGAACCAGCAGTTAAATATCTACATATTTAACATATTATTTACATAAAAAAGAGGAAGATAAGAGGAAGATTTTTCAGTACTCTTTCTTCTAATATTCATATATATAATATAATTTGCTGTTTTGGCTGCAGGTACAAGATGTTACAATGGAGGTTCAAGACCTCCTGCAGTGGCTGGAGAACACAGACCTGAGACTGTCCTCTTCTAAATCGGTGTGGGTCACGCCTGACTCCGCCTCTGAACGACTCAGTGCTCACCTGGTGAATAAAATAAAACATCAAGCATCAAAACTAAGAGTTAGTCAACATTTTAGCCTGAAATCTAGATAAATGATTTTCCCCCCTGTAAAATAACGATCTTCTCGCATCTCACCCACAAAAAGGAGCTGTGCGCTGAGATGGAATCCAAGCTCCACGCCTACACCGATGTGAAGAACACGGTTCACAGGATGCTGGAGAGCAGCAGCGTGGTCCGGGGATCCAGCACCGAGCACAGCCTGTATGTTCTGGAGCAGAAGTGGGCCTCAGTCCACAGCAAAGTCCAGGACAGAAAGGTTATTTAGTTCTTTTTATCAACGCTGATTCCTCCTTTATTTAGATTCTACCTGAATGTTCTGTCCTCCTCGTAGGTGAAGCTCACAGAAGGTCTGAGTCTGGCCAAGGACTTCCACAGCAATGTGCAGGACCTTCTCCTGAAGATGAGCAAGTGTGAGGAGACCCTCCAGCTTCTTCCTGCTCCCAGCTTTGTCCTGGACACAGTTTGTGCCCAACTGCAGCACCACAGAGTAAATGTTCTTAACCTACTGCCCTCAAAAGAAAAGTATTCAAGCATGTTATTTAACATTCATGGAATTTAAATCACATGTTTTTATTTTTGCATGTAAAAATATTTGTATTTGTCTTACTTTTTTTTTAGTTTTATTAAAAATATGCATTACATTAAGTTTATTAGTTAGTTTTTGTTAAAATTACATAATAGTTCTAAAACATCGTATTTGTTTTTAATACATTTCCCCTTAAAAATTAGGTCATTTTCATTTTTAACTGATTAAATGTTGATTCTATGAATTTTTAATATTATAATAATATAATAACATATATTCATAAGATATATATATATATATATATATATATATATATATATATATATATATATATATATATATATACATATATTTATAAGATATATATATATCAAGATATAGATTATGATAATATAATTAGAATATAGATATATATATTATTATAAAATGATATATATAATATTATTATAATATTATACATATTAGAATAATATATATATTACATATATATACATATATTATTTTAATATAATATAAATAAATAAAAAAATCGTAATATAATATATATAATATTCTTTTAATATTATATATATTATAATATAATATATATTGTAATAATATTATATATATTATATTATATCATATATATAAATATAATATTTTTTCAAAATTTGATGAATCAATTAAAATCAAATAAGTAATTAAACTTAAATTATGCAGTGATTCATTTTTTTTTTTTAGAGGGTGTTCATCATCTCCCGCCTCCACATCCAGAGTCTTAGAACTTGAACTCATCACCTTTGGTTCTTGACTTTCTTCTACCTGTGCAGACGCTGGTGAACGAGGTGAACGTCTACGGCGAGAAGAAGAGCGCGGTGGAGATCAGCGCCCTTAGACTCACGGAGCTGAGCAGGAAGGAGGACTGTGATGTCATCCATAACCTCATCACCACCGTCCAGGACCGCTGCAAGAAGTTACAGCAGCGCGCTTCAGAGCGAGGCAGGTCGCTGGAGGAGGTCAGGAAGAACGCCAAACAGGTGGGTGACCACGTGGAAACCCAAAGATGTGTTTTGAGATGGTTCTGATTGTGCAGCCTCAGATTAAGATTAACTGGTAACCAGCGAAGGGAGGCTGAAACCGGGCCTGAAAGTGATCTTTGGCTTCACCTGGAGTCCAGAGGAGATGGAATGAAGGCATGGAGGACCTTCTCCAGACCTTCTCCAGACCTTCTCCAGAGACAGGAGGGACTTATATCTTAGAAATGGTTCTTTCTTGATAAAAAAAAATTACATCCGTCTTAATTTCTCCCGGTTCAGTTCAACGAGTCGTGGCGCCTGCTGGTGGACTGGATGATGGAGGTGGAGCAGACGCTGGACACGCACAAAAAGATCGCCGTGTCTCACGAGGAGATCAAGCAACAGCTGATCGAACAGAAGGTGCAGTGAGCATCGCATGACTGAGCGAAACGTTTCCGTTTTAGGTTTTAAGCGCAGCAAAAATGTGGTGGCTGATCACGAACTTTGTCATCAGGAGTTCCAGAAACTGCTGAGGTCAAAGAGGCCGATGTACGACGCCACGTGGAAGAACGGACGCGGCCTTCAAGAACGAGCTCAGAGCAGCCATGATAGGCAGCATCTGGAAAACCTGCTGGCTGAGCTCAAGGATGAGTGGGACACCATCAACGGAAAGGCTGTGGAGAGGTTTGGTGCACTTCACATTTATACCAAACACTTAAAAAAAATTTTTTTAATTCTTTTTGAAAATCGGATTTTGGAGATTTACCCAGAGTGCTTTGCTGTCCCTCAGGCAGCACAAGCTGGAGGAGGCGCTGTTGTTCTCAGGTAGATTCACCGACGCTCTGCAGGCCCTGAACGACTGGCTGTACCGGGCCGAGCCCCAGCTGGCGGAGGACGCTCCTGTGGGTGGAGATAAAGACATGGTGCACAACCTGATCGACAAACACAAGGTGTGACGCCATCACACACTCTTAAACGCATTCTCCTTTATTTCTAACACACTCTTAAACGCATTCTCCTTTATTTCTAACACATTATTCTTTATTTTTAAATGAAAGTCATGACCTCGATCTGAAGGCATTTTCTTTTTTACCGAATTTACTGGTAATAATTTCTTCAGATCGGCCCTTTAAAGCAAGAAATTCAATTTTTTTTTCAAACTAGAGGCTTTATTTAACTTTTTGATGCATGAAAGAAATTACTTTTTGCATTTATGAGGTTTTTTGTGTTATATATGATCAATTTGGTTATTTATTTTATTTACGTTTTTTTTTTAAATTTTGATTAAAAGAAAAACACAAAGAACACAGAAAGTTTTTAAGCCATTAAACTCAATATGAATTAATGACGTTATTTATAATACACTTTTCATAATAAAATTATGGTGTGTTTCTTCTCTGAAGGTCAGTTTTAGTGGAAGAAAATTATTTTAAATAGCCTCTTTGACATTCAAACCGTTGATAAATATAAACAATAAAAATTGTATTTTGTTTCAGATTAATGTTCATAAATACGGTGATGGATCAAATCTGATTAAACATTTTTAAGATGGTTCTACTATAGGAGTTGATTAATTTAACAGTTGTTAAAAGGCACCAGAAGGGCTTCTTTCTGCCCCCTGGTGGATTAGACGTGCACTGCAGGTGTCTGGTTGCTTACATCAGGTTTTGGTGGATAAATGAAAATCTAACAGATAATTTAAAGGTCTCAAAAAAAAGTTTTGACATTTTTTGTGCTGCTTTCCTTAACTTTTCTGTCTTGTAGCAAAAGTTCACTTCCTAAAGTAGGTGTTTCCTGTCCTCAGGCGTTCCAGAAGGAGTTGGGGAAGCGAGCCGGATGCATCAAGACCCTGAAGCGCTCAGTCAGGGATCTGACCAGGAGCAGCACAGCCGATGCTCACTGGCTGCAGGAGCAGATGGAGGAGCTGGAGGGACGCTGGGAGTCTGTGTGCAAACTGTCAGTCAGCAAACAGGACCGACTGGAGGCGGCGCTTCAGCAGGTAGCTCTCAGAAATCATCGTCTTCATCAATCCAGAAGATATTTCTTTGCCAGAAATGACAGGAAAACAAAATAACATTTCATGATCGGGTCGGTTTCCTTAGACTAGGTGCAAAAATCTTTAAAAAATGATGCGAAGTGTCCATTTATTTAAACTTTCCTGTTCTTAAACAAAGTCCTTAGTTAATCTTCGTTAAGAAAAAAAATCCTGGAAAAGTAAATTATGGACTCGTCCTCCACAGATCCTTTTCTCCTCAGATCCTTTGTTTTAGGATAACACAAAAACTGTTTCATGGATCAAATTTGATACCCAAATAGACCTTAGTGTGAGGAAGAACTGGGTTGAAAGGTTAGTTGTATATTTCCGACACTAGAGGGAGCTTCATCGCCAAAGTATTTGGGCCGTCATTTCTTAATCGTTTATCCGATTTAGTCCATACTTTGGTACAAATCGATCGTCTTAAGGGAATCTATCATGTGTCCTATTTTACTGTATATTTTACTGACTTTATGGAGTTTTTCTTTTAAAAATACTGAGGTCATTCACATTTAATTTAGGGAGTTCAATCAGGGGGATTGTTTGTACAATGCAGGGGATCTGGTGCATTTTAGGGGATAAATCCTTGCGGTCAGTCGGCCTGGTTTATTCAAACAGAAGTGAAAACGTTCAGACTCTCATATGTTCTCTACGTAAAGGTTCTGTTCAAACATTGAACTCCGACTAGTGTTTGTAAAAGTACAACCAAACTTTTTCAAAAATCACTCCAGTTCTTCCTCACTCTGAGGTCTATGTGGGTATTCAAATTAGAAAACGATCCACGGTATAGCTCTTGAGTTATCGCGTTAACACGTACGATCTGCGGCGGCGATGACGATTCCACAATGTCCCCGACGTTTCGGGGATATAAGAACGTACGTAACAAGACGGTTCAGAAAGTTGTGTTGAAATGTGGGGAGAAAAGGTGAAATTTTCAATTAAAGTAAAGTCATGAACTTTTATGAACTAAGAGCTGTTACAATGTACACCACTCAAAAAAACAAAGGGAACGTATAATCATCACAGTGTCACTCCAAGTCAGTTACACCTAGTGAGCCACGTTATGAGTTGTGTTCAGGAAGCCTGGGATCTCATTTTTCCACTTTTGATTTTGAGTTTGATCCTAAGTCCAGTCCACTATGGGTTCATGACGGGTCCCCCATGGGTTCTTTACAAATGACACGATGTAATCAATAAAGATTTTCAACTGGAATATTTCATCCAGATCTGTGTTTTAAGTTTCCCCGTTATTTTTTTTTGAGTGGTGTATTTGTTCTTCATCTTCATCGCACATCTACCCGACATCGCAATTCTGTCCTGTGGTTCTTGAGGAGATAAACGTATTAGGTGGCTGGACAGATGATGGTGACCCTGTATGACCTCCTTTGGTGAGGCCGTAAAGATGTTGGCCTCCATGTAGGAAATCGCCCTCCGCCAAATATTCCAGGAATAAAATATCTGACTGGAGATTGAGTTTGGCAGGAAGCCAGCACGAACTCTACCTGCGTTGAGGCTTTTCTTCATAGGTACAGCCGTACAAACGAGATAAATGATTAAACCCCCGTGTTTTTTCGGCAGCTGTTTTGGAGGAAATTGGAAAGTAATCCAGTTGTCTTTGCAAATTTGGCCCCGACCGTAACGCTTCTTGGAAAACGCCGCCGCGAGGGGCTCCTCTGTTTCCACTTTAACTTCTGATAGTTTTTATATTTTAGTATTTTTGGATTGAAGCTGTCAGGATGCAGTAAATCCTGCCGACAGTTGTCTACAAAAATAAGAATTAGTGTCTCTGACTTGTGCTGCTCGCCTGGAAAAGTCATCAGGGAGGCTTACGAGGACAAAACGCCCACATGTGAAAGTCAGGTGGATGGAAGCCGCGGTCATACGTATAATAAGAAATAAAAACCTGCGTCTTTATTATCTAAGTGTAACATAAGGACCAATCCTCACTCCTCTCTGATTCCTTGTCTTCATTCTCTTCAGGCGGAGAAGTTTGACGGCGTGGTCCACTCCTTCATGGAACGACTCGCCGAGGCGGAGAGGGTCCTGAAATACGGGGTGATACCGGAGGAAGAGGAGGAAGTCCTGCTTGCTTTCCACAAACAACACAAGGTCAGTTTATCGAACCCTCTGGGGCTCACGCTATTTGTCCTTTCCTGTCTGCTTGTGAGAAGGTCAAAGGTCAGGGTCTAACAGGGAACAACAGGTCGGCGCTGTAAGGCTTCATTATTAAGAGGTCCGTTAAGCCGGGTGGATATTTGCTCTCATGCTTGAACCCGTTCATCCGGCTAACGGTCGGCCGCTCTGACCTTTCCTCAGTTTCTTCT
This sequence comes from Lophius americanus, assembly GCA_037951165.1. Taxonomy (NCBI): domain Eukaryota; kingdom Metazoa; phylum Chordata; class Actinopteri; order Lophiiformes; family Lophiidae; genus Lophius; species Lophius americanus. The sequence continues at coordinate 211,743 of JBBDHG010000025.1, read as the reverse complement.
CGGACGTTTATCCACAAAACCTCCAACATGTGACACAGGAGGAAAGAAAATGTGAGGCTGAGGGAGTTCTGGATTCTGACTGGTGGCCAATAATTCCACATACCGGACGCTTCCTACGTCGTCCCAATTAAAAAACTGTTAATTAACAGCCGAGGCTGTCAGTACGTAGTAGAAGTTTAAGTAGAAGTTTAATTACATTTACACTGAAATGTCAAACACATGTCATTTTAAAGGAACCTTTAAGCTCAATTATACCCAACAAAAACCTCTTTATGTTGTTTATGTTGTATATATATAAATAAAGAAGGAGTAAGTAAGTATAATAGTAATAATGATTAGGCCTACGCTGTCATCCCCGGAACTGAACACCTCGAGTTAATAAAAGCTGAAAAACGTTCAAAAACAGTGTCTGTTCTTAGAAAAGCGCCCCCTAGTGAATAAAATATGAACTCTTAGAGGAAAACGTGTTTTATACAATGATAAATCTCGTCGAGTCGATTCAGAAACACCAAACTTGGACTAAATCGGACCAACAGTTGAGGAAATACGGCCCCAAAACTTTTGGACAAATCTCCCCCTAGTGGCGGTAATATGCAGCTGACCTTTCCCAAAATCCATCCAGTTCTTCCTCGCACTAAAGTCTATTTGGGTGTGAAATTTTGAAAGTGATCCACGTAATAGTTTTGTAGTTTTCTATGACTGGATTAAATAACAATAATGACGATAGAACGATAATGACAATAATATTAATATTATTAATGAACAGTTTTATCTCATTTTCAGAGGTTCTGTTGATACACACTGCACTACTTATTTGTGAGATCTCTGATGTTGATTCGGGGAGAACTAAATGACTGGAAACGTAGAACATCTTGACTGTCATCTGTGTGTAATCAAGTTTGAATCTTGGCAGCGTAAAGTTACTTTTCTGGCTCAGAACTGAGCCAAATTCTTCTCTGCAGCGAGTGGACCAGAGTTCTCCCCTTGTTTGTTCGTTGCAGATTCTGGAGTTTGTCCTGTTCAGTAGTCAGCGAAGCTTCCAGCGCTCAGGAACTTCAGGGGGCAGTAATGATTATTTCAGGTATCAAGAGAAAGAACCATCCGGTTCAGTTTCCACCCAGAACCCACAGACTTTGGCTCATTGCCCGGCGAACCAGTTGTCATCGTCCTCGATCGGACCGAACGATGGTTTCCGATCGCCATGGAGCTTTCGTTCTTCATTTATGCAAAACATCCTTGACGAATGCTTTGGGCTTCCATCCGTCTGGACTCCAGCGACCGTTCCCTGGTTTTGCATAAATTCCATCCTCTTACTAAATAAACGGTGTTTTTTTTGTTTTTTAATGAATTCCGTGGTCATAATAATATTTATTTTTTTCCTCCCCCCTCTAAAGGAATCCATGGCTTCCTTGCAGGACCAGGCCATGGAGTTGCAGAACATCTGCTGTCTGGGCGAGGAGATCCTGGCCTCCTGCCATCCCGACTCAACAATCACCATCAAATCCTGGATCAGCGTAACCAAGACCCGCTATGAGGAGGTGGGTCTCCAGGGGAACCGGCGGTTTTTGTTAGGGACCCACTAATCTCTCTCACACTGTGTACTGTGATGCGTTGACTTTTGCTTGACGTGGACAGGAAATGGATTTCCTCATAATTTCAAAGTCAAGTAGAACTAAATCCACTTTAATAACTCTAAAATTAATAATTCCTTTTATTACAATTGAAAGTGCAGCTGACAGAAGACAGAGTCCGACTTTATCTGGAGGGTTTTTCTTATAAGTTCTGACTGAACTTCCTCCCCTGCCATGTCTTCTGGGTCAGGTTTGGACCTGGGCTCAGCAGCAGGGCCAGAAGATCGAAGCCACCCTGGCGGCGCTGGAGGCGGAGAGAGAGGAAGTCCAGAGGCTCCTGGACTGGATCTCCTCAGCGGAGGAAGCCCTGAGCGTCCGAGACCAAGAACCCCCGGCTGAGACCACAGAGCAGAACCAAGAACTGATCGAGCAGCACGCGGTACGGCTTCTCTTTTCCTATGAGCTCAAGATAATCCCTTTGGGTCAGAATTCTTCTCCGAAGCCTCGCATCAACAACCCAAAGCATCGTCAGTGTCGATGATGACCCGGCGAAGAGAGTCAACAACCAACTGTCTTTCCCCCTCAGCACAAATATAAACTGGCTTGAGTCCAAACAGGCCCACAGTTCTACATCGCCTCAAACCAATTTCCCGCTGTCTGTGAGTTGGTGAGCAAACGGCGGCTTTGTTTGTGAGTTACGTAAGAGTCAGTCACGCCCTCTGTGCTCGCCGTTGGCTCAGAGGGCGTGTGTGTTTTGAGCTAAGTTTAGTCAGAACATGATTGGCGGCCTGCTTCCTTCTTCTGCGTTTATTGACTCCACCTCGTTCGTTTACTGACGGTTAAAAGGTTCTTGACTGTTGACTTTCTAAAACCCGCTTCCTGATGATTCTGATGCCGCTGCTTCTCTCCAGCAGATGTTCTCAGGTGTCCGACCCGTCATCAGGCAGAACTTCTTCAGTGTGAACTAGTGTCAGAGCCTTTACAAACATAGCAGAGTGGGGGCGGGGCTCAGGTTCTGTGAGAAAGCTCCTCCTCCGTTCTTTCTGCGGGATCGTGGGAAAATACCTTTTCACTGAAATGTCAAACAAATGTACCAAAGCCTCAACAGTCGAGAGAAAATCACACTAATATATAGATTCTGTTCAAACTAGAAAGACTCCGCCAGGACCCGACAGAACCTGGGTCCAGATAGATGGACAGATAGATGGACAGATGAATGGATGGACAGATGGATGGATGATGGATGGACAGATGGATGGATGGAAAGATGGACAGATGGTTGGATGGATGGATCAATGATGGAAGGATGGATGGATGGCTGGATGGACAGATGGAATGTGTGGATGGATGAATGGACAGATGGATGGATCAATGATGGATGGATGGATGGATGGCTGGATGGATCAATGATGGATGGATGGATGGATGGCTGGATGGACAGATGGATGGATAGATGGAATGTGTGGATGGATGAATGGACAGATGGATGGATGGATTGATGATGGATGGACAGATGGATGGATGGATGGACAGATGGATGGATGGACGGATTGATGATGGATGGACAGATGGATGGATGGATGGACAGATGGAATGCGTGGATGGATGAATGGCTGAACAGATAGATGGACACATGGATGGATGGATGGATGGATTGATGATGGATGGACAGATGGATGGATGATGGATCAATGATGGATGGATGGATGGATGAATGGCTGAACAGATAGATGGGCACATGGATGGATCAATGGTTATTGGATGGATGGATGATGGATGATGGATGATGGATGTCAGGTTGAGACCTGATCAGATCTGATCAGACCGACCCAGATCTTGACCCAGATCCTTTTTAACAAATCGTTATTTTGAATTCACGTCATCCCTCCTGACGCGTCTGGGGGAAATTTCATGCAAATCCGTCCCTTAGATTTTCTGTAATCTTTCTGACAAACAAACAAACAAACAAACAAACAAACAAACAAACCAGCCTGGGTAAAACCACTTTCTAGGCGGAGGCGACAAATGTTTTAAACTGCTAAAACTACGACCAAACAATTGTAGCGTCTTCAGTCGAAAGATTTGAAAGACAAGAGAAAAAAAGACACGAGATACGACAATAACAATAAAATAACAATAAAAATAACAATATAATAACAATAACTACGAAAATTACCATAAAGATGGTGAAAATTAAGCAAAAATCGATGAAAAGAAATATACAAGAAACGTAACATCAAATGGAGAAAGCAATGAAACAAAAATAATTAAAAGATGGCATCCCATAAAACAACGCAAAACATTAAAATAGTAAAATAAAGCGTTGAAGAATAAGGAGGATGACATCTAATATAACTGAATTCAAATGTAGAAGGTGTTTTCTGCCTCGGGGCCCGTCTGAGGTTCTGAGCTTGAATGCCGGCTCACAACGGGTAAAAATTCCTCTTCCATATCTCGGCGCCAGAGTCGGACCCAGACGTGAATACACTGAGAGCCGGTTGGAGGCGACAGAGAGATTAATGACCCTGAAAGAGTATCTTTGTTCTCGCTTTCTATCGCTGATTATTCCTCTCTGCAGGTCTTCATGGAGGAGTTGAACAAAAAGTTCCCAGAGGTTGAACAAGCAACAAAGTCCTGCAAGAACAAGAGCGTCTCCAAACAACGGGTTTCCCCCTGCAAACAGCCGCTCACAAGTAAGCCCCTCCCCTAGATGAATGTACCACCGGCGTGAAGATCATGGCGACGTCTCACTTTTAGTGACGAGTGAGGTAGATGTTCGCCGGGTTGAGATGATCCACAGACTCCCATGTTGATGTTTGTCCATCCAGAGAGGAGGAGCGCCCTGAAGCTGCAGCCGGTCGTACCCGTTCCCCTGGAGCACCTTGACCCCCAGACCCCAGAGCTCAGTCAGCTGGTCGGTCAGTGGCAGAAACTGTGGCTCCTGGCTGTGGCGAGACAGAAACATCTGGAACAACACCATCAGGCGCTCAAAGAGGTTCTTATAGTCCTGAGAAAATCTTTGAATGACCCGAAAACAAAATCGGCGGTTTTTGTAATAACTGATATAAAAATGGTCATATTTTGCATTTCAGATGGAAGAATTTGCGAACTTTGACTTCAACATTTGGCGGAAGCGTTACATGCTCTGGATCAGTCACTTGAAGTCTCGCATCTTGGACGTGTTCCGCAGCATCGACCGAGACCAGGATGGACGCATCAGCCAGAAGGAGTTTGTGGATTACGTCCTCGCCTCCAGTAAGAAACGCCGACTCGTCAATCCGTTCAGGGTTTCCATCCATCTAGAAAACGACGGAGCATGGGATTCAGGAGAAGGGGAGACATCAGAGGGACAGTCCAGGTTAGACGTCCTGGAGACAAAGTCAGAGAGGACAGATTGAGATGGTTCTGACCCGTGAAGAAGAGGAGAGATAGTGGATCTACTGGTAGAAGGATGCTGGAGGTGGAGCTTCAGGCAGGAGGAGAAGAAGAAGATGTTTTTATCCTCATCCAGTGATTATAGATGGACGTAAGAATTCATTTGGGGTCATTTTTCAGCTGTTTTATACTCCCATCATCTTCATCAGCTGTGTGGAGCGGAGGAGGAGAAGGTGGAGAAGAGAACAGATGATATCAGGTAGTGAAAGGATGAACCCAGACTTCTATGTGTAGAAGATGAGGATAAGAAAATGACCTTGAGTGTGCAAAGGGATAGTCCTCCTGACTGAACCGTCCACAGATGTTCGTCTGTTTAAAGAAACCAAACTCCAAGCAGAACTTCAACTTCTCCTCCAGTTACAATCAAATAAAGACACAACTTTTGATTTATTCTTCAAAATAGAATAGATTTTTTTTTTTTTTAGAATAGATTTCAAACGTGTTTCAAAGGAAAAATGTCTGACACCGTCTCTGATCTGAAACCGTCTCCGGCAGAATTCCCCACCAACCCTCTGGAGATGAACGCGGTGGCGAACATCTTCGACACGAACGGCGACGGCTTCATCGACTACTACGAGTTCGTGAGCGCCCTCCACCCCAGCAGAGACCCCTACAGGAGGACGCTGGACGCAGATCAGATCAACGAAGAAGTACGACACACAATTATTCTATCGATTATTATATATCCATATTATTATATATCCATATTATTATATATCCATATTATTATATATCCATTTTTTGCGACGCTGACTTCATTTTCCCGCCTTCAGGTGAGTCGCCAGGTTTCCCAGTGTAACTGTCCCAAGAGGTTCCAGGTGGAGCAGATCAGTGCCAACAGGTACCGGGTGAGTCATCAACCATTTGATCTACGATTAAAAACTATTATCCCACGCCGCAGAAAATTATATTTGTTTACGCTTCAAGTTAGTCCGGATTTTAAAAAACAACAACCGACAGCATGACATCAGATAATATCTGAGAAGTTCAGCGTTGGTCGGTGAGTAGATAAATATTTATGAATAGGCAAATCAAACTAGGCCTCGTCCCCCGGGGTTTTATCCCTAAGAAGTCCCCGATCCCCTGCGTTGTTCAATCAATCCCTTTGATTGAACTCCAAACATTATAACCACTGAAAAAAAAAAAAGCCTCAGCTTTTTTATAACCACTATTTTGTCAGCGGTTATAATGTTTTGGCTGGATGATCAGCCAAAACAATATAACCACTAACAAAATAGCTTCAGCTTTTACGTCAGAACTACTTTATGATTAGCCAAAACATTATAACCACTGCAAAAGTAGCCTCAGCTATGGCATAACTACTAGATGATCAGCCAAAACATTATAACCACTCACAAAATAGCCTCAGCCATGACATCATAGCTACTTCAGGTTATGTAAATTACTCTTGTATGGCCTGATCCCTCACACACACCCAGGCAGCCCCCCCGTGGCACTCTCAAAATCTCTGCTTAATATATTTTCGAGTTTTCAACGTACCACCGCCAAATATGCTGTAGTTTAAAGTTTTGGCTCTTCAGTACTGTTGACAACATAAAGGACACATTCAAGTATATGGGCCTTGATGGAAACTGACGCTGGAGTATAAATGAGCTGTTAGACTTGTATGTATGTATGTGCGGTCCCCTGTGATGTTATATACAGCACAATTTCTTTAAAACGAGTAATTTCCACTGTGTTTCTTTGTGTGTGTGTGTGTGTGTGTGTGTGTGTGTGTGTGTGTGTGTGTGTGTGTGTGTGTGTGTGTGTGTGTGTGTGTGTGTGTGTGTGTTGCAGTTTGGGGATTCCCAGCAGCTTCGGATGGTCCGTATCCTCCGCAGCACATTGATGGTCAGGGTGGGCGGAGGATGGACCGCTCTGGATGAGTTCCTGGTGAAGAACGATCCCTGCAGAGGTCAGCAGGGGTCATTCTGTCAAACGACAGCAGCCTTAAAATGAAATCCCTCTTCAGGCTTAATTTCGATTAACAAAGCAGAGTGCAGATTTTTAAGGGGACAAAGATGTTTTTTTTACCGCTGTATGGAAAAACAATCATCATCTAATGTGATTAATATTCAATTTTAAGCTATATTGTTTATTTTAAGCCATCATATCCTGCTGTAAATAAACAGTTTTTAATGGATTGAACATAATGTCTATCGTTAGTGATGTTATAGTGACTTCTGTTGGTAATGTTGTATAAATGACGCAGCGGTGGAGGAAGAAATCCCACTTTTAAATATTAACATTCTCCTTCTGTGTCGCCGACAGTGAAAGGAAGGACCAACCTGAAGATCAAGGAGAAGTACTTGTCTCCTACAGGAAGCTCCTCCAAGGGTCTGACTGTGAGCAGGTCCAACTCCACCCTCAGCCTCTACAGCAGCGCCTCGGCGCCCACCAGCCCCATGACACGCAAGGTAGAACCGAACCTGCAACCTCCCGTTTATGATGGAGATCCATCTGTCTGTCTGAATCCTCTGACAGTCACGTCACCTCAGTGATTATTCTTCTTAGTTACTCGTGAACAAAATGTGAATATACACATATTTAATATTCTTATCGTCATGCTTATTTTTATTTGTATTTTTCAACCTTATTTTAAATTATTCTGCTTTATCGACTTTAACACATTTTTGTTTTTCATATTTTTTTTTCAACTGTGATGTTTTTAAAGTCATTTTTGAGTTCAGATAATCTTAATTTATTCATATTTCCAGTGACACGTTTATCCTTTGACACTTTTTTTTTTTTTTCCAGTCTGACTTTTGTTGACACGGATAAAGAAACAAAACATTTGTAGCGTTATGTAGAATTGTTTTGCCCCGCCCCCGGCCCCGCCCCCTATGATTATGCTTTTTTTCCATAATGAAGCATGTTTCAAACTCAATGCTCTCCCTTCAGGCGTTACTCCGCAGAACTTTATCAGGTGACCGATGCATTCGCCCCAGGAGCTCCATCGCCGCCTTGGGGTCCGATTTACAGTTTGTCACCACGGTGGATGATTCTCCTTCGCCGTCAGGTCGGCCTGCAACCTCACTTGTTTTCTGCCTTTTTTTTGGAATGATGTTTTAAGATCCACAATCTGACCTCTGTCTGTTTTCTTTCACGCGCTCCTTCCAGACGAGGCGGAGAGGTTGCCCACATGATCGCGTCTGTCCTAAGGGAACCGCGTGGACATGTGAACGCCGGCGAGCAAACCCAAACACAGCCTCAGGGCCCTGAAGCGGAGCGATAAGCAGGAGGAATGTGACGGAGGGGCTAAAAACAATCCCATCTGTCCCGTCTGGAGAGCCGGTACTGACGGAGAAGAACGGCGAAGGTCCACATGTGGTGCTACGGTCACGTCTCGACATTCAGGAGGCCCGTCCAGATGCAGGACAAAGATTTCACACAGTGGCATTGATGACTGTATAGTAAAAAGGAAATGAGGAGTTCTGCATGAGTGAGGGCTGCATGACGACCAGAACCTTTTGGGTTTTTTTTTTTTTAAAACAAGGTTCTAGTTTCGTCCTCTATTTTCAGGCTGTACGAATGAGAAAAGTCAGACGGTACCAGAACCTGAGTTCTCCGCCACGATGTGACGGAGCGGAAGTGAAATTTCAAAAAAAGAAGAAAAAAAAAGACACATACCAAAATCATAAATACGTGAAAGAGGCAGAGAACGTTTAGATGTTTTTAATTATCATTATTATGTCATTCCATGAGGATGTTGTTGTTGGCAGGGCCACGCTGTCTTTGACCATTTTTGATACCATGTTTTCATACATATATATATATATATATGTATGTATATGTATTTTATTGGACTTTGTGGTGAGGAGGTCTGAAACACTGGAGATTGGGAGATGGACGTTGAACACTGAAGGATTTCACCTCTCTTATGATTTTTTGGGGATTATTTTTCCACTGGTTCCTGGGTTTTTCTGTGTAACTCTAATGTCAAATCTTTTGGGGGAGGGGGTTCACTTCCTGAGAAAGTTCTGGTTAGCACATTCTCCTGAAAATGCACTTTTTTGTGTGTGTAGATATGTAAGTAATTTCACACAAATAAGACTTTTTTTGATCGGTGTAGACTGGATGTTAAGTCTGGATTCAGTTTATTTCTATTTTCTCGATTTGTCTCTGCTCTCCAATATATTCAGAAATGTAGTATTCTACATACGGGGGGGGGGGGGGGGGGGGGGGGGGGTTGTATTTTCGAGAATGTGAGTTAAGTTAAACTCTGAGTCGGTAACCACGGTAACTTACTCTGTGAAGCTAACCTTCTGGCTGGCAGATTTTTCTTCAACAAACTCTGAGTTTGTTAAGCCTGAAATGAAGCAACTCTTAAGTGTTCTGGTCCAGAATGTGAGTTAAGTCAAACTCTGAGTCGGTTACCATAGTAACCTGCTTACTTGCAGGTTTTTTTCAACGAAGCCTGAGTTTGGTTCCTGCTCCTTCTCCTTCGGAGCCTGAATCAAAGCTGTCAGTCATACCGGATAGTCAGACCCGGATTTAACCTGCTTTCATTCCAGGATTTATCTGAACCACGTCCTTCAACCGTACATCTCAAACATCTCACACCTCGTCCTCTCTTACATCCAAACAGAAGCTTCTTCTACAACTTATTAGAAAATATAGAGGAAATATTATATATCATGATAAATATTGATATTATAAACATGTTAGGAACCAAAGTCAGGTTTAATCACCAACTTGTCTGCCATCGTTCAACTTTAACCAGGTTGGGGGTGACATGGTGGCAGCCATCAATGCAAGATATTCCAGATGTCCCTCCCTCTCAACCCTCTCCGGCTCATGCTGTGGGGTGGGGCGGGTCTGGTTTTTATTCTCAGCTGCTTTCACTCAGGCAGCAATTTCTCTCCGTCGCTGATGAAGCCGAGTTCCGCTTTTTTTTTTTTACTAAATATTGTCTCGTGAGCGCTTTCAAACTTCCAACTCAAATGGCGTGAGGCGTGGCGAGGGTAGCCTGTCACTGGTCGTCCCGGTGAATAACAGGATGTGAGCTCCACTGATGATGGCTTTGATCATCCTTGTGTGTGAGTTTAACTGACACCTAACAAACTGGGATTTGATTAAACTCAAAACCACCTGTTCTGGAACCCAAAACTCTCAAGCTTCTCAAACCGGAGATCAGGGTTGAACTCAGAGTTTGTTGAACCCACTTTCTGGAATACACCGCAGGAGTTTAAGATATATTACCCAGCATGCCCTTCCTGACTCTGGCTCCATGCTGGTTTAATTCTACACCAGTTTAGACTTCACAGTATGACATCAGCAGTGAAAGGTTCATATATTTGTGTGTCAAGTTGCATTTGAAGAAAACCCGATGATGTCATTTCAATGGCCCTATGCAGGTTTTAAACTTTTAAATGCCTTTTCCTCCAGGCCGACAGTAAATGTGTTGATGTCAAAGGAAGGTTGAAAATTTCCTCTACAAACAAAATACAAAAACTCGATTCAAATTTTACCGCTATGCCCCCCCGGAACTCTGTGATGTCAACGTTTTATGTCTTTGATGTCCGCTTTAGAGAAACTGTAGATGAGTTCAACTAATTCTTCTCCGTCTAATTGTGTAAATATAAAAAGGACTTTTTGTAATAAAGATACAAATATTTGCCGAGCTGAGCTGAATTCATGGGATTCTCACCAAAAATCCAATACAGAACACCGACGACAGATTTACAGAGAAAATGAAGATTTCATTCAAAAGACAAGTACAGAGAAGGTCAGAAGGAGGTTCGTTGTGTCTGCGTGGGTTTAGAGGAGGCGTGGGACAGAGTGGCGAGGGAGGAATCGTTGGATTGTGTGAGGAAGTCTGGAGTGACAGGAAGTTTGTTCGGCCAGGATATGTATGAGAGCAGCATGAGAGCGGTGAGTTGTGCAGATGGGTCCAAGGTGGAGGTGGGACTGCACCAAGGATAGGCTCTAAGCCCCTTCTTGTTTGCTATGGTGATGGACATGCTGACAGAGGAGGTCAGCAGGAGTCTCCATGGACTATGATGTCTGACCAGAAGAGAGGCAGAGCTGAAGATGTTCAGATGTTCTCTGGGAGTGAGGAGGAAGGACAGGATCAGAAAGGAGACATCAGAGGGACAGTCCAGGTGAGACGTCCTGGAGACAAAGTCAGAGAGGACAGATTGAGATGGTTCTGACCCGTGAAGAAGAGGGATAGTGGATCTGAATGGAAATTACATTTGATCCAAATGTAAAGTGCATTATAAATTAAATGTATTATTATTATTATTATTATTATTATTATTATTATTATTATTATCTACTGGTAGAAGGATGCTGGAGATGAAGCTGCAGGCAGGAGAAGAAGGGGAGGACCAAAGAGGAGGTTCTGGATGTGAGTAGAGAGGAAACGCAGTTGGTTGTTGTGACAGAGGAAGATGCAGAGGACAGGGGAAGATGGTAGATCGGTATTATAGATTTGCGGTATTTTTTCTACTTCCATATAGACTCTCATTTGACTCTTCAGCTGTTCTATACTCCCATCATCTTCCTCAGATAAATGTCCAAAATTAGAAGCTGCTACTTGCCAATTAGCTAAAACTATGACTTGAACCCAGATTTAGACACTAGGACACCGATGGCAAAGTCGCAGCATGTGATTTAAATATGGGAACTTTACAAGCTGGTCTGAAGATCCAAGGCAGCGGGAAGCTGGAAGGAGTCAGGAACAGCTGCTGGAGCCGAGCTGAAGTTTGGGTCTGAAGTCCAAGGGAAGGACGTGGTCCTGTGCCGGAGCGGTGCTGCTGGACCCGATCCAGAAAGAGACAGGGATTGAGACGCAGCCAGAACATGGAATGTGACACGCTGACACTCACGATCTGGATGAACAGAACTGAGTCCAGGATCTGGAGGAGTGAGTAGGTGGAGGAGGAGGAAGAGGAGCAGGAAGAGGGCATGACACAACTATGGGTAGCAATGTCTGTTGGGTAATAAAGGAAGGAAGTTAACACCGAGTACAGAGTTTGAATGAACTGAGGCGATAACTCAAAAAACTGTCATGGACCATTTTCAAATTTTATATCCACATGTACGTTGGTGAGATGAACAACTGGATTGATTTTGGGAAAGGTCAGTTGTATATTTTTGACACTAGGGGGAGCTTTATCTCCAAGCTTTTGGGCCATCATTTATCAGCTGTTCAATGTAGTCCAAATTTGGCGCAGATGAATCGACTTTAGGAGATCTGGGTTATAAACATCATATTTTACGATTTTGAAAGTTCATATCAGCACCAAAAACACAGACATGTTTGTTTTTATAAAAACAGCCTTGGAGTTGTTGTTTTTTTAGTTTTGCTGATTTTTTTTTTTTTTGTTTGAAAGAAAGCAGATGATTGTAGCTCCAGTTCTCAGGAGAGCTGTGTGCTAGAAACCCACCAAAACAACCGTCCTGTGACCGGACACTGATGTCTTTATTCACACACACTCACGATGAAGATGAAGATGTCTCAATGTTTCTGTCTTTGAGAGTTTGGCGAGGTCGTTCAGTCAGCAGATACGTCGTATATGAACATATATGTGTATAAAATAAACAAGTGAGTAACAAATGACATGAAAAACATCATAATGTCTTCAGGACGGTTAAACATTACCATTAAACGTGTGTGTGGTGTGTGTGTGTGTGTGTGTGTGTGTGTGTGTGTGTGTGTGTGTGTGTGTGTGTATATATATATATACACATATATATGTATATATAAATAAAATAATATATATATGATGAAATTAAAGTATTATTATTATTATAAGCAGGAGTCGCTCTTTTCTCAGACCGTTCAGAGTTCTTCACAGAAGCTTCACCACTTTGTTGTTCTACATTCCTGAGAACACTTCACAAGAACCTTTCCTCCATCCGCCTCTTCTTTCTGTCCTCTTGGCCCTCCACCCCCCACCCCCCCGCTGCCGAGGCCTCAGCTCTCCCCCGTCACATGACACACTCAGAGTTCACGAGTACAAAGCGCTCAACTCGATGTGCACCACCCTCCTCAAAACAGTAACGTCACAAGACCACCGCGGCGCTCTGCTCAGGAGCCCCCGCTCAACTTTCCACCGCTCTGGTTTCACCCGGCACCGGCGCTGACTCGGCACTTCCTTTCCCACGAGCAGGTAGGTGGTGTTGTGTAATTCAGAGTGATAGATGGATGGAGTAAATACTTTACAAGGACTTTCAGACAGTTTATATTAGGTTCTAACAAAAGGCGTGTTCCTTAGTTTAGAGGTTTCACTTAAAGCTCCAGGCATAGAGGGAAGGGGACATTCTGTGTTTGGAGAATACTCCGTTACCCTTCGGGGGTGTTTGTGTAAATATAAAAAGGACTTTTTGTGATAAAGATACAAATATTTGCTGAGCTGAGCTGAATTCATGGGATTTTCACCAAAAATCCAATACAGAACACCGACGATCCACTAAAACAAACTTTCTACAGATTTACAGAAGAAATATTATATTGGTCCATGAAATTGCAGAAATGAAGTATACTGTTACTCGTAGAGATCCTACATCCTGCTATACTTTCGTTCATTTATGGCATATGGAAAAACAGACCAGTGATTGATCTCAAACCATCCTGCTGACTTTGTTGTGATGAAGATTAACCTCTCGGATTTCAAGGACAATTCTCATCTTCGTCTTCCCCAATCCGTTCATCTTTTCGCTGCCTGACATTTCAATCTTTGGACATTATGAGTTATTTTCAAATGATCATCTACTGCCTGTTTGCTTATTTTTTTTGTTTACTAACTTTTATCCATTTTTAAAAAAACCATGTTTCATGTTGGATTTAAATGATTTTTACATTTATTTTCATCTATATTTTATTTATTTATTAGATCTGTACCACTCCACAATAAGTTCCCTTCATTAAAGACTGTACTTACTTTACTTATCAAGCTGTAAACACTTTAAAAATCATTAATTAGCTGCTATAATTCATGAGAATTAAAGAGTATATCAAGACCTGATGCTTGCCAAATAGTGAGCCCACTTCTCTGTACTGCTGTCTTGATATTGCCAGATAGTGATCCATATTGATAAATTGAGAGCTGTGTTATAAAATTTTTATAAACCTTAACTAATGACTTATAACGTGTTCACAACCTAATTTGACAGGAATGGAATCTTTCCTCTCTGCTCCAGAGTCGGGCTCCCTCCAGCACCACCCGGTTCTGAGCTTCAAAAAGAATTCCTTTAATATTTTCAGTTGAGCCATTCCAGCTTTTATCTCCAGAAAGTTGGAGAATTTCATTTATTATTCATTATATTTCACCCATGTGCTTTAATTTAAGCGACTATGGCATCTTATAATATACGGTACGCTACATCGTAATAATTCAGATGAATCATTTTGACTTTGGATTTATAGTAATATTAAAAACTCAGTGTTTGTATGATACATGAATACATCTTTATTTACTTATGTTTACTGGTTTACTCACATATCTGACTATGTAATAGCTTGAACTTAAACATTCGCTCAGATAAAGATCTCATCATCTGAGAGGCCGACCGTTAACGATCATTTATGTGCGACGTAGCTAATTTTTAATTAATTAATTAAAAAATGTATTAAAATTAATTAAATAATCACGAATGCATTACCAATAAATACTACTAATAAATACATATAATGGTATGTTTAGGTCACTTCTACTCATAGCTTTGGCCACACTGGGCCCTGGCCACCCCATAAAAAGATTCCTAGGACCGCCCCTGCTCTGAGCTCTGAGATCCTTCCTGTTATCTCGAAAACTATTTCATGGATCATTTTCAAATTTTATACCCACAAAGATCTTGGTGCGAAAAAGGAAATGGTTTATTTAGGGGACGGTCAGTGGTACATAACACTCCCAACATCTCCCCTGTTCAAAGACTTCAACAGAGAAACCCAGCGCTGTGATAATCGCATCGTCTCAACTCTCACATCTGTAAAGGCGTTAATTGAGTTATAAGTACGTTTGATGCAACATAGTGTAAATTAAAAAAGAACTACATTACAAAAGGTGAAATTCTAGCTTCTAAAGCTGGTTTTTATACCATTTTAATTCAGATTATTTGGTTTCAGTTCAATAAGAAATGGATAGATTCAAGACAATATGACTATAAATCGCATAATAGCGTCCTAATTATACGTTATAACCATTATATTGAATCCTTTTAAGTTTGAGCTCTGTAGCATTCTGCATTCTAACAAAGGTCCTCCTTCATTCTCAACCTTGTGCTGGAAAAACTCTCAGTCCTCCAACCTTGAAGAAAGCTTTGACTGTCTGTAGGCGTTTTTTTGTTGTTTTTTTTAATCTCAGATTCCTGTGAGCCTCGACTGTAGAAGGACATTCAGCTTTATTGTTCAAGAACGGCCGGCAGAAATGTTTCCTTTCATATTATGTTAATGCCACTTTATAAACGAGTTTCTCAATTTAAAAAATTATTATTTCAAAAGATGATTATAGAGAAACGTGAAGATTTGTGTCCCCAATTAATCAACATAGCCAATAAGTTTTAATTTGTTGAAAAGTAAGCGCTCAGCAGGAGCAGAGGATATGAATGAAGAACCTTCCTCGTGTAGAACTGACGCAGGACGAGCCTACCTTAAGAACACAGCTAAGGCTACAAGCAAGTTAGCTTTGGCCTTCAGGAAGGCCGAAGATTGTTCCCAACCACCCACTATAAATCAAAATCTGATTGGTTGATCCAGAGAGGCCTTCTCTTCCTGGTGCTAAAAGTCTTAGCATGAACCGGGAGCTCTGCCTAGCAACAACAATCCCCAAAAAACTGATTGGTTAACTCTGTTGATGTTTTCAGGACAGGAACCATTTTCTCCTCTGAAGTAAAGCGGATAGAAGATGAGACCAAAATTAGAGTGAGAAGAGAATAATCATTGTATGAAAGAAATTAAATGTATTATTATACAATCTTCATTGCGGCCCCCTCAGATCCTTCGCATTAATGCGATAACTCAAAATAAATAATTTCATGGATCATTTTCAAATGTTATACACACATAGTTCTTAGTGTGAGGAAGAACTGGATTGATTATAGGAAGAAAAAAAAAGGCAGTTGCATATTTCCAACACTAGGGGCAGCTTTATCTCCAAAGGTTTTCAGGTCATAATTTCTCGACCGTGGGTCCGATTTAGTCCAAATTAGATGCGCATCAATCGACTCTAGGAGAACTATCTTTAACATATTCTACCCTAATATTTAATATTTTGATAAACTAGGCAGAGCTTTATGAAAAACATAAATTTTATGTTCGGGTTGGTTGATTTTCAGCAGGGTTACGGAAATACGAAGAAACAGATTTTGATGAATCTCCCTGGAAGGATGAAATTTGGAAGTCAGTCTGTTAGATTTAAATCTAAACTATGCCGACACGTACGCCAGGTTGAACCAAACAAACTGGTATTTTCAGCTTTAGGTGACTCCATTCCCACGGAATGACGATTGTGAAGCCACAGCTTTAAAAGCCCGGCTGACACGGAGAACCGCTGAGATGATCAGCCTGCTGGTTCTTATTGTGGGAAAATATATATTAATGAGAATGAAGGAAGTCAAAGAATGATGAGATAAATGTGTAATAAGAGTGTAATAACGGTGTAACAGTGCAAGATTATTTATTAAAGCTCTCCGCCACATGTCATCCATTCATCTTTAATATATTCTGGAAATAATATAGCATCAAAGTTGATTTAGGGTAATACAGGAAGCAAATTTCTCTCGCTCTCCGCAGCCTGTGTGTTGAAGGAGGATAGGCCCCAAGGTCGTGTTCTGGTTGGGGTAGGGAGAAGGAAAAGGAGGAGCCGCCGCTGCTCCCTCCTCCTCCTCCTCCTCCTCACTCTCTTTCGTCCTATTGCCGAGCCCTCCAGCACACAGAGCACATGGCTGTTTTGAAACCGACCTCCAATGGCAGGTGGTGTCATGGTGGTGCGGACCATGTGCGCCTGTGCGGCCCCTCCCCTACGAGGAGCAGCACTCCCGGAAGAAGCCTGAGTTTGAAGAGGGGGGATATAGAGGGGGAGGAACATAAGCACATACTCGGGGCTGATATAAGAGAAAGAAAAAACTGTGATCACAATGAAGTGATCGTTTTTTTGAAGGGGGAAGAGGAGAGAGGAGGGAGGACTCAGCCCGGCTCTGCTCTGACGGAGGTAAGGTGATTCCAGGAGGGTTTCTGCGTGAAATAAGTCAGGATTATAGGATTTCCTGATAGTGCTACAGCCTTTCGGGCTCAACTCCGAATCCTTCTGCATCAGGGAAAGGATGAAGAAGGACATGAGGATGATTGTAGAGTTTCAAACGCTCAAACAGGAAAATGTTTTATTGTTATCTTACGAAGTTAGACATCAGTACTGACCTTCTACAGCGTGACTGGGGTTATTTTCAGAGTTTGTTGTTATAATACGGTCTTTATCTCCTGCCATGTGGGGTTTTTTAGACATTAAACACTAAAAGACACATTTTTATTTCAGTAATAATTTGAGTAGGCCGACATTGTCGTCCCCAGCAGCAAGGATGTAGCCCTGAAAAGCCAAACTCAAAATTAACCAGCTAACTAACTAACTAACTAAAACTAACCCTTCAATCTGAGGTACTAATAAAATGTATTGGTATTCTATTTTCTCATTTTAAAGCATTCTGCACAAACCAAGGGAATAGAAAATAATCAAAATTACAGCTTAAATTCAAAATAGACCAGCATATTTCATTTTTATGTCTCCCTCCAATGAAAAGTTTTCTTTTAATAAGTTTAAACCTTTTTCTTCTGCCACAAGAAAACAGTAAAAAGTACACCTGCTCATCGTACCTGTTACTGCAGTCAGGAGCGGCTGCTCCTCAGAAAACGGCACAGTGCTTTCCGCATTTAATGTAAACAACTTAATGTCTTCTTTTTCTAATATAGACGCAATGAAACATGTTTTCCGGCTGGAGGACGAGAACGCAGCTGCCAGTTAATTAGATAATACGACTAACTAAGACGTTTATTAATAAGCCATCATTTTGTTTCCCTCATCCATATCTGGTCCTGGGGCTCCGTAGCCTCTCTTCAAAGGATTAGCCTGAAGTTCATTGGAGTGACTGGATAAATATTGATATCTGACAACAGAGGAGCGGGGGGGGGGGGGCGCTTGGGCCTTTGATCGATGTGTCGGCTACCAAAGTGCATTGTGGGATTTGTAGTATATGTGGTGTTTGTGCCATGTACCAGCTACTATAGAAATGATATATTGTCTTGCAGGTGGGATATAATTGTTCTGTAGGCCAGTTATGGCCTTGAGTTGGACACGTCTGTTAAAAAGCCCCCAATCCCCTGTGTTTTACAAACATGAGGTTAAGTCCGAAATCATAAAAAGGCTCCCAGTAGTGATTAAAACATGACCTATTAGAGTAAAACACGATGCACACAGGAGTAAACCTCCTCAAGTCGATTCTGTGCAACAAATTTGGACTAAATCGTCAGGAATCGGGAACCGACTTTTCCCCAAATCACTCCAGTTCTTCCTCGCACTGACGTCCATGTGGGTATAAAACCCTGAAAAATATCGATGTAATGGTTTTTGAGTTATCGTGTTAAAACAAAGGATTTGAAGTGTAGTTTATAATCCTGACGAGAGAGAGAGAGAGAGAGAGAGAGAGAGAGAGAGAGAGAGAGAGAGAGAGAGAGAGAGAGAGATTCTATAGGTGACTTAAAATGGAGACCTACTATGTAATAGGACATCATATAGACACGTTTAGATATATATATATATATATATACACTCAATCCAAAATTTATCCTTTAATATATGCAAATCTGGTATAAATGAAAATGTAACTGAGCTGTGGTGAAGTTTGTTTCCCCTCTAAAGTGTCTCCGTGGGCCACCACTCCACGGTGTTCTCGAACCAGCAGTGTGTCAGTAGGTGGGAGGTCAGGCATTCCTGGCTAAATTCAAAAGGAGTCAGAGAACGGGAAGCCTGGGAAGGTCAGTCCCCCTCACACGGACACGGGTCTTTGTAGTCGCTGACGTCCGGAGATAATATGTGTTTCTTACTTACTACACTCTCATTCAACCGGGTCACGGTAATCCTTGAATCTTAAGGAACTGGACTTCTCTTTAGACTTCTTTGAGGACCTCTCCTCCAGTTCTCACTGACTGGTCGGGGTCAGGTATTTAACTCCCAGCAGGTGTTTGATACTCAGAGATTCATTCGGTGAGACCAGGCGTCACTAACGCGGGTGGATAAGGGTCTTCATGTGAGCGGTGAGCAAAACCAGGTGATTCCAGGTGGTAACGATGAGGGCGTAGACCCCCACCGCTGTTTAGAGAGGGCCGATCCAGCTCAGCGTATAGATGGCCTCCCTTCACTCCTGTCTCCAACCATCCGTCCTGACTGTGATAACAATGTTATCTTCAGGCCTTCAGACTCAGGTGGACTGCAGAGTCCTGTCCTGGTGGTTTGGCTCTGCTGTGTTGGGTCGTGTTCTGGGGGCTCGGTTGTTTGGTCTACCGTATTTACAGATCTGTGACCCGTCGCTGCATTGGACTGCATAAAAACAAGTTGCTCAGATTGTTTTTGGGTGTGTAGTTTTTAGGGTGACCCAGTGTTTGTCTGAGGGTGTTGAAGTGAACCAGGAAGTCACAATAAAAACTCTTATTGTGAAGGACTGACTAACTTTAAATTCAAAGTATTTTGTCCTTAATCTTGATATTTGGACTGTAATGTCGGATCTGCCGTTCTTTTTAGCCATTCATGGATGTTTGCTGCGTCAGAAATCAACTTTCAACAAGAGCGTTATCAAGTAGCATGTAGGATACATGCAAAACCTGGCCTGGATTAATGTGAGGAAGGACACGGTGGATTTTTGGGGACTACTACTTTTCATTTGAAGTGTTCAATCAAGGGGATTGCTTATACAATGCAGAAGATTAGTGGCTTTTGACGGATATGACAGCGTAGACCTAGTTTTGTGTTTGTGGATTGAGTTTCTCAGTGACCTGCTGGAAGGATTGGCAGACGGCTGCAGCAAAACAGGAAACAGGAAGCTGGCACAACATTGGTAACTGTGAAACTACCAATCAGATTTATAAATGTATTTATGGAAGGTCTTCCATGTTGATTAAAACTCAGCAGCAGCAAAACCTTCCACTAACCTCACAAATACTTAGACTCAAATCCACAATCCAAAATCAGACACAACAATCAGGCAGGAAGGTGAATCACTGTGTGGGACGAGAAATCACAAAGTGGGCCATGAGGGAAGGTGAGGGCGGGTTAAATACAGACGGAGGGAGGGGCTTCCTGCGGGACACAGCTGATGACAATCAGGGCAATCACACAGGTGGATCAAAGAGTCCAAAACGACAGGAGCGATTAGTGACAAGACAGAGATGAGGAAATCAATATATATACACAAATAATAAAAAATACAACACTGAACTGACAGGATGACCTGTCAATCCATGTGTGTGTAGTTTATGACATCATAGGTTATTTGTGTGTAAGCACACTCTAGTAGTTCCCACACGTGACACGGTTACCGTAGCTCTTGTAGTAATTTGTTATAGAAACATATAGAAAAAAGTTGTAAAAATAAATTAAGATTTTCTTTAATTCCAAGAAATACAGCAGTGGGCTATGGCTAAACACAGGAACAAAGAAATACAGCAGTGGGCTATGGCTAAACACAGGAACAAAGAAATACAGCAGTGGGTTATGGCTAAACACAGGAACAAAGAAATACAGCAGTGGGCTATGGCTAAACACAGGAACAAATAAATACAGCAGTGGGCTATGGCTAAACACAGGAACAAAGAAATACAGCAGTGGGCTATGGCTAAACACAGGAACAAATAAATACAGCAGTGGGCTATGGCTAAACACAGGAACAAAGAAATACAGCAGTGGGCTATGGCTAAACACAGGAAGAAAGAATTACAGCAGTCGGCTATGGCTAAACACAGGAACAAAGAAATACAGCAGTGGGCTATGGCTAAACACAGGAACAAAGAAATACAGCAGTGGGCTATGGCTAAACACAGGAACAAATAAATACAGCAGTGGGCTATGGCTAAACACAGGAACAAATAAATACAGCAGTGGGCTATGGCTAAACACAGGAACAAAGAAATACAGCAGTGGGCTATGGCTAAACACAGGAAGAAAGAAATACAGCAGTGGGCTATGGCTAAACACAGGAAGAAAGAAATACAGCAGTGGGCTATGGCTAAACACAGGAACAAAGAAATACAGCAGTGGGCTATGGCTAAACACAGGAACCAAGAAATACAGCAGTGGGCTATGGCTAAATGCAGGAACCAAGCAATTCCTTTAACTAAAAATCGCACCAAACAGCATTTAAATATTAAATGTATAAAATGTAAAGTACTAATGTAAAAAACTTTCGTTTCACAGCAGATTCTTTCAAACTGGCAGTTAGCACATGTCGCTCTTGCTACAGTCAACAACATGGCGGCTTCCACCCTGCAGCACACCGTCATGGCCGATTTACACCGGCAGCTTCAAAAATAGACCATCTTGTTAAAACATTTACGATTTCCTTTTGAAGTTCCGTATCGAAGCAGATTTACCAAGTTGAGTCCATATTTACCTACGACTATTCTCACATCCTGAAATGATGTCATACGATAGATCGTAATACATGTGGCGGAGTTTCTGCGGGGGCAACCGACGCTTTTCTGAGGTACTAGTAACAACAAGTGAGCGTCAAAGATTTGACCTTAAACAAATTAGTTTTCTAAATGTATCCACTTTAAACTGTATTATAAGGGGTATTTCATAATCCAGAGTGGAAATGTATTATTCAATTCCTGATTTATTTACCACCAAGAACATTTAAAATATTAACAAATGAATATTCGTGGCACAAATTTTATGTGTTTTTAGTTTAAAATGTAGGTTTTTGATGTTTGATTCTACAGTCGTCCACATTTATCACTAATTCAATTTAAAAAAGCCATTTTGCAATTTGCAGATCTACATTTCCTGACCTGCCTCATTCCATCCTCATCATCATCATCATCATCATCATCACTCCATCATGTCGCTGCTGACTCACGTGCTGGCCTGCCTGTTCGGTATGGGCTCCTGGGTGGCCATCAACGGGATGTGGGTGGAGCTTCCGCTGATCGTACCGGAGATCCCCGAGGGTTGGTTTTTGCCATCGTACCTCACAATCCTCATCCAGATGGCCAACATCGGTCCTCTCTTCGTCGCTCTGATGCACCGCTTCCGCCCGGGGCTGCTGGATGAGCGGCCGGTCATCTACTGCATCGTAGGGTTGGGGGTCGTCGCTACATTCCTGCTGGCTTTCTTCTGGAGGCACACGGTGGCCATCGGGGGCTCGTTGCACAGCGTCCCCCTGCTGCTGCTCAGCTTCCTGCTCTCCGTGGTGGACTGCACCTCTTCTGTTACCTTCCTGCCGTTCATGATGCGGCTCCGACCGCAGTACCTCACCACCTACTTTGCAGGTGAAGGCCTCAGCGGTCTGGTTCCCGCCCTGGTGGCTCTGATTCAAGGCGTTGGCGTTGTCCACTGTCAGAACGCGACCTTGGGTGACGCGGGCAACGCGACGGCCTCTCTGGACGGGAGCGGAGCGCTGGAGGCCATCTACCAGCCGGCCAAATTCTCTGCCCAGGTCTTCTTCCTGTTCCTCAGTGCCATGATGGTGGTGTGCATGGTGGCGTTCATCCTCCTCAACCATCACCCGGCTGTGGCCAGAGAGAGGAGGAACCACCTCTACTTCGGCGAGGATCTGACCTCGGAGAAGAGAGATCAGGCCCTGTCCATGCACGCCCAGACACCAGAGCAGAAGCCCATGATCGGTCCTCCGGACGCCGTCAGGAGGGAACCCAAGAGCTCTTTCGGCAGGGGGACGTACAGCAGCCTGGAGGTTCTGTTCATCTTCGTTGTGCTGGCTTGGGTCAATGCCCTGACCAACGCCGTGCTGCCCTCGGTCCAGTCTTACTCCTGTCTGCCTTACGGGAACCAGGCCTACCATCTAGCCGCAACCATGGCAGCCGTGGCTAACCCAGTAGCTTGCTTCATCGCCATGTTCATACCCATCAGGTGAGGATGATGAGCAACTTTTTGACATCACATGTAAAGTGTAGCAGTTCGTAGAGGTTATAGCTCAACGGTACAGAACCAGAAAATGTTCAACTTTTGTTGTGATTTGGGTCTCCAGGTCTCTCTTCTTCATGGGTTTCTTGACTCTGATCGGGTCCGGGTTTGGAGCCTACATCATGGCCATGGCTGCACTTAGTCCCTGCCCCCTGCTGGTCCAGAGTGCCTACGGAACCGCACTCATAGTAAGACTCTTCTTATTGACCCGGAACGTAACAGTGTTTAAACTAGGCTTACGTCGCTGTTGCTGACCAGAAAGCCTCCAACCCCCTGCGTTGTTCTGATTGAACTCTTGAAATGAATGTTAAGTTCTGATCTGAGGGTAAAATATAATATATATACGAGACGGATCTCCTGGAGTTGATCCATACGCATCAAATTTGGACTAAATTGGAACAACTATTGAAAAATGATGCCCTGAAAGATTTGGGGTAAAGTTTCCTTTGGTGTTGAACTGACCTTTCCCAAAACAAATTCAGTTCTTCCTCGCACGAAGGTCCATGTTGGGGTAAAATTTGAGAAGGATCAACAAAATCGATCTTGGTCGTAACACAACGGATCTGCTGAAGAGACGAAATAGTCAAAAAGTTTTATGTAAGAATTATATTTATTCTCCCAAACATGTTACCAGACCCCAACTGGGTTTGTGTGAAGAAGTATTTGCCCCCTCAGAAAGTCAGCACTAGTTAAAACCAGGGTCGATAACCAGCAGTTCTGTGGACGGAGGTTATTCCGAGACGTTAGGTTTATAACGATTACAAAGATTCTTCTAAAGGACTTGGAAACACAAAAACAAACTCAAGTTCAATCTCCAGCAGGAGGTTTATGTTTGGTAAATTTGGACTAAATCGGACTAATGGTTGGGAGGTTATATCCGAATAACAATCGTCCGTTTGAGATGTTTTTTTTCCCCACCTGTTTTCATGATACAATTAGATAATTTAAGGAAGAATTAAATACTTAACGTTAAGTTAATGCGATATTTGAAATACCAAGAGATCGACTCTTTAATGTGAGAGCTGGATTTAGTGGATGCAAACATTTTCCATCTGTTTAGTTTAATCCAGTTGCATTTTGGTTTTGGCTGGAGACGTTGAGACTCGACAGATGGTATTGTTCACTAGTTTGTCGACGGTAAACAGGCACCAGAGGGAAAGCCTCAATCGGATCTGCAGCAGTACTTCTCCAGGATCAGTAGGTATACACTTAGGGGTAAGGGGCCAAGGATGGAGCCCTGGGGGACTTCAAAGGTCAAAGAGGCCACTGAGAAGGAGGCATTAACCATGGCCGTTAACAATGTCCTATTTGATATGTAGATCGTTTTGGCATATAAAAGCATGTAAAGATTCTCTAAAGAGAAAAGCCCCCAATCCCCTGCTTTGTACAAGAAAAGCAGGATGATTTTCCTTGCTTTTATATTATTTGGACAAACGGTTAGGAAGTTATGTCATAAAAAAACAGCATATTCCGTTAAAAGCTCCCCCTGGTGGTTGGGATATGCACCAAACTTCACCTAAAATCAATCTTGTTGGCATAAAATCTGAAAACGATCAATGAAACAGTCATGGAGTTATCGTCTTAACACGGAGGACCTGCAACTTTTCGGGGAACATATTTACAGTTTTATTTAGAATATAAAAATATGACCAAATAATCCAAATTATATGAAAAACAAATACAACGTATACAACACAGATATTTGAAATAACAATCTTTATCCAGTAACTGCCAGCTTATTTACCTTATTTTATTTCCCGGTAACACATCCACTAGGGAGGCGGAAGTGACTTTTTAAACTTTTGATTTGAGTTAAAATATGTTGTGTTATGTAATGTTTTTTAAATAATTGCAGTAAAGTCTTGTTTCATGGAAATACTCAGAACCACCTCCTCTGTGTTGCAGGTTGTGGCCTGGATCCTGTTTGTTCTGGCCCTGTCCTACGTGAAGGTCATCATAGGGCTGATCCTGAGGGATGAGGGCCACAGTGCCCTCGTGTGGTGCGGGGCGGTGGTGCAGCTGGGCTCCATGGTTGGCGCCGTCTCCATGTTCCCCTTAGTCAGCGTCTACAGCCTCTTCAGATCAGGCGACGCGTGCAACACTAAGTGTCCGATCTAAAGAACGAAGATGTTGAAGCTGCTGCAAAACTTGAAAATGTATTTAGCCTTTTCTTTTTTCTTTGTTTTTTTCCTTCGCACTGAACTTGATGCAGTCGCAGGTTTTACATCTCTTACTCGTATAGCGTATTTATTGATAGTGAGCTCTACACGTAGAAGGAAAACACTCTTATATATTTATATGTGACAGTGCGAGGTCATGTCTCTCTGAAGACGGAGGTCAAAGCCAGTTTACTTGGACTGTTAGCGTTTAGCGTCATTTAACATTTAGCGTTGAGGCGTTGCTGCTCGTAGTTGCTTTTGTCTGAACTGTTGGTACGTTTGACGTTTAAATATGTGCCTTGATCTGAGACACTGGAGGAGTTGTGCTGCTTTTACCATACATGTTGTTGTTTTTTTAACATTATAAATTGTTGTGTTGGTGTTACGTTAGCTGTTCAAAAGTGCTAAATTAAAAATACTTGATTTATTTTGGCCTAATAAAGTGGATTCTACCACAAAACCTTCGTACGTATATTAAACTCTCCCGTTGTCCGTCTCGGTATCTGCTGCTCAAACGTATTTGTCTCGGCACAGAGCGTCGTTCTCAGGTAGGCTCACCTTTGACCTCGCTTGTATAAGCAAATCAAGCAGCCACCTATTTCTCAGGATATTCCTGCAGAGATTCTTTCCATGATCAGCTGTCAATCAAATCAATCGGAACAGCTGTCAACGGCGGCGTGAAGAGCACGAAAGCCACCGACCGTTGAGTTTGATCAGAGGTGGGCGTGTTCGGCGTGATCGGGGTTTTGTTTCTGTGATGCCTTCAATGAAAAACATCTGATGACGACTCGTGTTTATGTCTACGCTGGAGATACGAGAGAAGAAGAGAGGAAGAGGAGGAAAACCAGTTAGTCTGACTCACGTCACAAAGTCACGACGTCATCATGTGACAACCCAACACAACACACACTACACAACACGACACACACACACACTGTTACAGCATTCCTAACATGTAACATGGTTCTAACTGTGAATATATATTCACACCTTTAAAAAGATGAACAACACAATTGCAGAAACTGATGAAATAATAACATTCATTTATTTCTTCACCTCGTGGGAGAAAACGCGGCCGTCAGTCGGACCGTTCCGTTCTTCTTCACGGACGCCACAATCTCCATCTGAAGTGGAGCCCAAAGATGAGGTCATCGTAGCTCTTAGAGACATTCAGGATTATATTACACACCAAACAAACATCTGAATTTACAATCACGTTTAAAGATTGAACGTTTTAAATGAACGAGGGCAGGATGTTCCGTTCACGATCCGTCTGCGTGTTCCGGTCCAGGTCTTTCAGGGTTTATTTATGACGTGACAAGACGGGCTTTGAAGTATCTTGTTCGCTCGAGAACACAAAAGAACATTAAAAATGACTTTGATGGAACAACTAAGTCGTTCAGTTGTCCAACTTTCCCTCCATGAAAATCTAATCCAGATGAAAAGTCATAATATTACAAGAAAAAAAGTCGTAATTTTACTAGAAAAAAATGGTAAATTTTTCCAAGAGTTTTTGTATATATTCCATTTTTATTTTTATTTTTTTCATGGAGGACATAAAACTCCTTTGTAGCTCTGGGGAACATGTGACACATGAGATCTATCTTCCACCTGAATCTCCGTCTTTGTCTCCTCTCTGGAAAGAGAGCATCTCGCTCACGTCACAAGTTTTGACCTCCTGCCCCGCCCCAATGTTCACCTTTGAACCCAGAGATAATAATATTTAGCATGAACATCAGGTTCCCAAACAGCCAGTCTGAGGACAGCAGAGAGAATCCTGGGAAACACGGGCGGACAGCGTCCCGGAGTCTGGAAGGACAGAGACAGATAATTGTTGAAAATATGCTTCAGGTGTGTGTGTGTGTGTGTGTGTGTGTGCATGTGTGTGTGTGCGTGTCTGTGTGCATGTGTGTGTGTGCGTGTCTGTGTGCATGTCTGTGTGCATGTGTGTGTGTGCATGTGTGTGTGCGTGTCTGTGTGCATGTGTGTGTGCGTGTCTGTGTGCATGTGTGTGTGCATGTGTGTGTGTGCATGTCTGTGTGTATACGTTTGTGTACGTGTGTACTTGTGCGTGTATAAGTGTGTTGGTGTATGTATGTGTGTGTGTATAAATGTGTATGTGTGTGCATGTGTGTGTGCGTGTCTGTGTGCATGTGTGTGTGTGCATGTCTTTGTGCATGTGTGTTCATGTGTGTGTGTGCATGTCTGTGTGTATACGTGTGTTTTTGTGTGTGTATAAGTGTGTTTGTGTGTGTGTGTGTGTACTTGTGTGTGTATAAGTGTGTTTGTGTACGTGTGTGTGTTTGTGTGTGTATACGTGTGTGTGTGTGTGTACTTGTGTGTGTATAATTGTGTTTTTGTATGTGTGTGTGCATGTCTGTGTGCGTGTGTGTGCGCGTGTGTTTGTGGGTGGATGTGTCTGTGTGCATGTGCACGTGTGTCTGAGTTTGTGTGTGTGTGTATGTATGTGTGTGTGTATGTGTGTGTATAAGTTTGTTTGTGTATGTGTGTGTGTACTTGTGTTTGTATAAGTGTGTTTGTGTATGTGTGTGTGTATACGTGTGTGTGTATATGTGTGTGTGTAGTTGTGTGTGTATATGTGTGTTTGTGTATGTGTGTGTGTTTGTGTATACGTGTGTTTATGTGTGTACTTGTGTGTGTATATGTTTGTTTGTGTATGTGTGTGTGCTTGTGTATGTATAATTGTGTTTGTGTGTGTATATGTGTGTTTGTGTGTGTATACGTGTGTGTGTATGTGTGTGTGTACTTGTGTGTGTATAAGTGTGTTTGTGTATGTGTGTGTGTACTTGTGTGTCTATAAGTGTGTTTGTGTATGTGTGTGTGTGTGTATACGTGTGTTTTTGTGTGTGTATAAGTGTGTTTGTGTGTGTGTGTTTGTGTGTGTACTTGTGTGTGTATAAGTGTGTTTTGTGTATGTGTGTGTGCTTGTGTGTGCATAAGTGTGTTTGTGTATGTGTGTGTGTATACGTGTGTGTGTATATGTGTGTGTGTAGTTGTGTGTGTATATGTGTGTTTGTGTACGTGTGTGTGTGTGTATATACGTGTGTGTGTGTGTATAAGTGTGTTTTGTGTATGTGTGTGTGCTTGTGTGTGTGTAGTTGTGTGTGTATATGTGTGTTTGTGTACGTGTGTGTGTGTGTGTATACGTGTGTGTGTGTGTATATGTGTGTTTGTGTATGTGTGTGTGCTTGTGTGTGTATAATTGTGTTTGTGTGTGTATATGTGTGTGTGTGTGTGTATAGGTGTGTGTGTGTGTGTGCAGGCTTCATCATCTTCTTTCAGAGTATTCATCATGACCTGTCATCCGGGTCAAAGTGACCTGAACACCAACAACTATGTCTAAAATAAAAAAGGGCTTCAAGGTGAGTATTTATTTAAAAAAAACAAAGTTTGAGGTTGAAAATATGTTCTGGTCTATTTTTACCTGCCTCACTAATAACTCTGAAAACGGGTCAGTTCGACCCGGACACACCATAATAATCATCATTCTGAAGTCTGGTGGTTCTCCTGGAGGTTCTCCTCATCTTCTCCTGTGAAGGACCGGAGCTTTAAGGATGTGAAGAACCGACCCGGTCCCAACAGGTGTGTTCTGAGATTGTCACAACTTTTACACTCAAGACTTTCCCTCAAAATGAAATAATAAAATAGTTTCTGTTTGTTTCATTTATGATTCACACAGTCTCAACTATTTAGTCTTAAAAGTTCTGTTTTCATAAAAGGCTAAACTGGTGCTGGTTCGTTTATTTTAAAACTCTGCTTTCCTCTGGTTCAAACGCATCGATGCTCTTTTATAAAACGGTCACTGAACGCCTCATCAGCGGCGGCAGCCTGAACATTCTAGAAACAAACACTAGATGTCGCTGCAGGATTAAAACGTCACGCCTACCCTTCGGATTACTCTTCATTTTTACCCTCGAGTTTAAAACAAATCTGTTATGATGTGATGGAATTAATCATATTTATATTTTCTGTCATTCAAATAAAAAATTAAAAACCCAAGGGGAGACTTGATGCTTGCCAAATAGTGAGCCCACTTAACTGTACTGCTAACCGCATATTGCCAAATAGTGATCCACATATCTAAATTGAGAGGAATGTTATAAGCTGGTTATAAACTAATGACTTATAAAGTGTTTGCAATTTAATTACAACTCTTTTATACTTCCTTTACAAAGGTAGTCTTACTAATAACCAACTTATTTACCTCCATTGCAAACTCCTGTGATGGCTGGACATTCCCAGAAACCGCTCTGCCCTTCTACTGGGAATCTCCGAATCTGAGAAATAGCTAAAGCAGCAGGAGTGATGCACGTCTCAGGGGTGTTTGTTCTGGTCAAGTCTGCATCACATCCTCCTCCCAGAGAGTCACAGAGGTGTATTTACGCCTGTTTGTGTGCATCATTCCTCCGGTCCCGTGGGAAAAATGGGAATGAGGAACTCACGGCAAGTCAGAGTCTGATTCAGATCCCAGTGATCCCTCAGAGAACATCTGGGGTCATCATCTCCTGCCGGCTCATGTTTCACCTCTTCCTATCTCCAGCGAAGCTCTGACATATGGCCTGCTGAGTTTGAAAACCCAAAGACTCATTAAAACTCTGCGTTTTTCCTGAAAATGAAGAATTCCCTTCCAGCATGGAAGGAGGCGGGCAGGTGGAGATGCTGCCACAGGATGAAAAGTAATACAAGAGGAAGTGGTGGGGGACTCCTCCTAATCTTTCGGCATGCCTTCTCCAGTCTAATTATTTCTGATATCTCCTTCTTTTTCCCCCCTCGAGCTCCTCGTCTTCCTCGTTTTATGCATATACCAGACTTTGTGACCATATTTTCAATTTGAAGCACATGAGGGGAAATCCTAGCCCGCGCTGCTCTTTAATAGGCCGTCATGGGATTGGAGAATTCAGGGAATGATTGAATTTTGCGAGAAGGCCAGGAACGATCAAGTCTCGCCTTCCGTTATGCAATCCGCCATTCCCCTCTCGCAACGCGACGTCTGGTTAAAAAACCGAGAGGAGCAGAAGAAGGGAGGAGGTGGGTGGGTGGGGGGGCTGGAAACCTCAAGGTCTAGACCAAACGAGTGTAGAAAAATATTTTTTCTCCTAAATGACTCACGCCTATGTAAAAGAGAAAGGCAGATATGTTGGAGTGGAGGCTGTAAGTGATTCTCTCTACGCTGAAATGCTTGACATCCTATATTTCCCCCCTCACTCGCAAGCATATGGATCCTATACAGAACCGGCCGCGGTGTTTAATTTATATGATTGTGTCACGTCTGTTCTTGCTCTCCACGTTCTCCACCTGCTTGACGGCTTTGGAGATTTAAAAAAAAGAAGAAAAGAAGAAGAAAAAACCCTTGAAAAAACAAAAAAACTCCCTGAAAATGAAAGTTTTTTCCCACCCGCTGTGTTGAATTACGCCGCTGTGATATGTATCCTCTCAACGGGGCAGCAGAGACCCGCTTTCCCGTTAAGTCCATTAGGCTATATTCAAATGGGCTGCGTCCTTTTTTCTTTTTTTTTTCTTTCTTTCTTTTTTTTTTCTTTTTTTTTTTCTTCTTCGCAACAAGACATAAAGTAATCAAAAGTTAAAAGCAAACACTCAAGGAGGCACTTAGCAAAAAAGAAAAAGCTTTTATGATAAAACATTCATATACAGTGCAGGAGACAGGTAATCTTTGAGGATGATAGGGTTGTCTTGTGGTCAGTTTCTGTATAGTGTTGCTTGGGGAGCCTTGGAGATGAATGGTCCTAATAACATCCCCGCCCACCCATCATCCAGCAGAACCATCCAGGCAAAACAACTAATACCTGAGTGTATTTGTTCGGCGGTGTGAAGTACGCCTTAAAGAGCTGTTGGAGGCTGCAGTAAAGTAGGGTTCATTACCTTGACGGACGGATGACAACTCAGAGGAGTGTGCGCGCACTCACACCAAACCCACACAGGTAAGTATTAATGTAAAGGCAGAAATAATCTCGTTCAAGTGCTCCCTGTGCTGCGAACACAACACTTTATGTACATCCCAACGACGGAGCTGCGGTAGATCCGAAGAAAAGGAAAGACGCGAGTGCAAAAACGTGCGCTTACGACAAAGACCTTTTGACGGTTCGATTCGGACGTACTTGATCCTTCGACCGTCAGCGTGGCCGTCAGCTGCTTCTGCAGGTAGCATCTGCCGTTGCTATATCGACGGGCTCTTTGCTGGTAGCTGGTGCGCTAACTTTCGCTTGTTGTGTTTGAGTGTTTGCGTTCCAACGTTACTGTCGTGTTTTCATTCATCTGCTTATTCCAAAACTCAGGAGTTAGCGTTAACGTTACGGTACACTTCCGCGAGAACAAATGCACCCTGGGTAATGTAGTTTAAGTACCGTTATGAATGGCCAAAAGACAGATTCTGATATGGAGAGGACGTGAAAGGCCAGGTCGGTAAAATCTAGTACTGGCCCACATGAAGCACTGCCTCTGAAACGATTATGAACCGTTGGTTACTTTGTAACTATTGTTCTATGAGTGCTCCACCCAGCTACATAAACCATATGAGGTAGCGTTGTGCCTCATCATTCTGATTTCCATGGATCAAAAACTTGATTCTGAGTGACCTTGTGGTCGAGAGAGTCACTTACCTCAGAGAACATGGGTTAAAGAGTAACCTACAGTTTTCTATCCTTCTCTATCTCCTCAACCAGTGACGTACACCATATGTTCACCAGAGGGGAACCCTAGGGGCCTTCAGAGACGGCCAAACATGTGTGTTTGTTGAGTGAAAGGTGAATTAACCAATCGCATTTCTTCGCTAACTTCCTTGTACTCGACTCTAAAAGAGAGAGCGATGAAGTTAGCGCATCGTGTCCGGTGGCTACGGCAGATAAAACCGAAGTTGTGGCTAGCTTGATAGCGTCGCCTTTTTGAAGGTGGACTTTTGCGGCAAAGAAAGTAATAATAGAAAATTGAAGACCAAGTCCAACAATGGAATTGACAGAAAAGGGGAAAAGTGTTGAAAGGCATTTCAAGGTTCTATGATTGTGTTTTTGTACATTATTGTACTTTAATCAAGGTAAAGGTACAAAATCCTGTTTCAAACCAGTTCTATCAGAACAATATAAAGACTTCAAAGGCTCTGAAAAGAGAATTTTATATATTCTTACATGTCAAACTAAGTTTACATAACAAAAAGAAAAACAAAAAGAAAAGTTTTTTGATATATCACCCAATCTGGACCTTATCAGGTACCAATAATATGGTGGTATGAAGTAGAAATAAATATATAAAGGAGCATTTTTGGATGCGACGGTGCAAAAACGTTCTTTTAAGGTACAAAAATGTACGAATGTGACAAGTATTTGTAACATATTAGGGATTTCTTAGTGTGTAGATAGTGAGCGGCTTAATCTGAGTCAACTATCGCCGACCTTTAGGGTCAGAATGTAATTTACCCTTTATTTATCACTTATAGTACAACAACATATCACTGTGAGAGAGAGAGAGTGAGAGAGAGAGAGAGAGAGAGAGAGACCTAACCAGTCGTGGCAGTAGGCCGTCCACCCTGAGTGTTGGATCTTCTCGAGGTTCCTTTTCTCAAAGGAGGCACCTCTGAAGCACCCAGGGAGCTAGGAAGCTAGAGTTTCAGGGTCTTCTTCAAGGACCCTACGACATGTAGACCCTGCTGGGACTTGAACCAGCTACCTTTCGACTGAAAGACGGCTGCTCTACCCACTGAGCTACAAAACCCATATCAGGGCTCCACAGAGGCCCATCCTGACATTCTGACTTCAACAAAGAGTTGGTCGGTTCTGGTGCCATGGGTCCGTGTGGTGCTAAAATATATGAGAACATTGAAAAAAGTTGTGGTTGGATGTATTATTATGTTCTGAACTATTTCTTGGTCCTGGTCCTTTAACTGCGAGATAGGATGAATTATAATGTGTGTGTAAGACTTTTGTTACCATTGGATGTTTCCAGCCTCACACTTTCCACCCTTTTACAGTTTTTAAGCCAAGCTAAGCGAACCTTCTCATGGCGGCGACTTCATACCGATCCAAAAGTAACATCACACTATATTTTGGCAGCGGCGCTGCGACTTCACCGGGTCTCGTCCTCGCTGTGGGGTTGTGAGGGAACAAGGAAAGACGCTCCAGGAGGAAATCAAGAAAGGTCGCATATTTCATCTGACATTAAATCAAAAATAAAAAAATGATACAATATCATTAAAGCTCTTATAATGTAACATATTAAAAGTCAATTTTTCATCATTAGATGTTTCGAAAGGTAAATATTCTTACTTTTTGACAGAGCTAACCAGGCTAACTATGCTATCTTTAATTGTACATAATGTTTTCCATCTATGTTGCGTTCAGCTCGTACATTTGGGAATGTTTTTGTATTTACAAATTTATCTTGTAAACGGCCTATTTTAATCTTTCAGTTCATATTTTACTCACAAGGGGGCGCTTTTTCCACTACCACTTCCACTTCCAGGCCGTTTTTTTTGGATTTAAACTTTAAAACCGTTGCTTCAATTTGGTCCAAATTTCGTAAGGAAAAACAAATAAAATAGAAGCCACACCTAGGGAGTAAAGTATGATATGAAACATAAATCTACTCAAGAATCAATCCAGTTCTTCCTCGCGCTGAGTTCTATACGGGTGTGTCATTTGAAAATGATCAAAAATATTAATATTTGAGTTATTGTCGAGTTAACACGTCAGATCTGGGAATACGTCGATGGAGGCAACGACCATTCTGTAATATCTCAAGTATTTTTGGGATATTTTTACGTTGAATTATACAAGTACATGTTTTTTTACGTAAAACAATACACTCGTGTCGATTCATTTGCACCAAATTTGGACGTAATCGGACTAACGATTGAGAAATTACGGCCGCCTCAATTTTTTGGACATAAACCTCCCCCTGGTGTGAAAAATCTACAACGGATCTTTACGAAAAGAAATCCACTTCTTCCTCGCGCTGAGTTCTAAATGGTTGTAAAATTTGAAAATGATAAGATTTGAGTTATTGTCGCGTTAAAACGACAGATCTGCGGCGATGGCGATTCCACAATATTCCTGATTATTCGGGGACTAATCAGGAATTAAATTGAATGACATTCATCAGTCTGACAGCGATAAGGACATTACTGTACTAAAATAACCAACAATTGCTTCAATTCGAGTGAAAATGATGAATAAAGCTTCATTGAAAAAAACAAACAAACAAAACAAACAAAATAAACAACTCAGTCAAAAGAAGAAAAAAAAGAGAATTAACTTAAAGCATCAAACTCTCACTTCATGTCGGGAAGTCAGTTTGAGCGGTTTTACATGTGGGGTCAGCTTGAGGTCACGCTGGGCATCCATTAGCGGCCTTATTTAGAGTCCTACTCCTTTAAGAGGGGCGATCGGCCAGCAAAGACGAAGAATCATTACCTTTGCCCGCCCCCTCCCTGCCAACAGTCAATAATGAGGCATCATTAAAATGAATAGATGGACATTCCCCTTTTCTCCGGATCCTTATTGTAAAATCAGTGTCAGGGGAAATGAAGATTGAGCTGGGAGGAGGCGTCTAAAAGCCTCACAGTGATTGTCGTGAACTCATCTCCTTTATCTACTGTAAGAGTCTGCACCTGCCTGAACTCTGGGCCAGCAGGAGCTTTTACTGCAGCCCATTAAGAGCATCCCTAATGCTAATCGTCCCTTCAACATCAACATTCTGCGTATGTCCTGAAACCTTTACAGCAAACAACGGGAGAGTGAATCGGGCGCGGGATGTCATGACGTCTGCTCCATGAAGAAATAGAGCTCTCAGAGTGGACAATGAATGAGCCGGGCTTTTCTTTTTTCGTCTTCTTCCTTTTTGATGTGGGGGGATAGAGAGCTCACACTAGACACACTTTTGAAAGTGATTCTCACTTTTCACCTCCGTCCAGCCAGAAACATCTGCGCCGCCGCCGCCGCCGCCGCCGCCGCCGCCGCCGCCGCCGCCGCTGCTCGATTTCATCTTTTTTTTTTTTTATAAATTCTTGCACTACGTTTCACGCATCGCACAGGAGAGAGAGGGAGAAACGGAGCTGAATGATTGCAGATGGAGAATAAAAAGGCGGCACGAGATTTTTTTATTTTCCCCTCCAGGTCTCCATCTGGTTGCCTTTTCTGAGCGTCTCTTAAAGTGTCCTTTCAAACGGTGATTTGTCTGCGGCTCCTCGGCGGTGGGACCGTGTCAGCGGGTCATCGGCTGGTGCTGTCACGCGTGAAGTGGGTCCCGTGAATCGGGTCACCTGTGGAGGTGTAGAGCCCCGCCTAAAAATACAGGTAAATGTGATTGTCGCCACTTTTCCTCGTTATCTGATGGTAATTATATCCCCGAAAAAGACTATGGAAAAGATTATGGAGTCGTCTTCATCTTCAAACTTCATACCGCCATAGACTTTAGTCTGAGGAAGAACTGGATTGATTTTGGGGAGAGTTAGTTGTGTAATCCCAACACTGGGCGGAGTTTTACCTCCGGCCATAATTTCTCCAACGTTGGTCCCATTTGGTCCAAATTGAATCGACTCAAGGAGATAAATCTTGTTTATATCTTATTTTACTCAAAAGGGGGATCTTTCTTCACAACGAGACGAACCCCCACATTTATTCTGAGGAGTTCAATCAGGGGGGGATTGCCTGTACAACACAGGGGATTGGGGACTTTTCGGGGATCCCGCCCTCGCTGTCAGAGACGGTCTAGCTGATGAGACCGTTCCCTTATAGTCATCCAGCACATGTTTGTGAGGAAGAGGAGGATCGCAGAAAAACGAACCCAAGGGACTGAAAAAAAAAGAACAAGACGATCAAAGGTCGCCTGATATGGTCAAGCAATTATCCATAAACGGCGCCGCGGCGGTTCTCTCAACATGGCCTTCATAGCACAGGTATATGGAGGATTTACGGCCTGCAGATGGTCCGATGAGAGACCAAGGCTCTGCTGCCTGTGCATCCGCCTTATAGAAGCCCAAAGGAGGAGGAGGCGGCGCCGTAAATACGCCGTAAATCCATACAATGGAACTTGTATGTCGCGCCCTCCGCCAGGTGCTACACGCATGCAAAGCCCGCGAATGGAGTGACACTCGCTACAATCATCAGAGCTTCTTCTCTTCTTCTTCTTCTTCTTCTTCTTCTTTTTTTTATGTCTCGTGTGGTTCTACTGCACGGATGCTGTGGTTCCGACTGCAGACGACATGATATTTATCGTGTTCCGCGACGGGCCCTTCAAGGTTCTGCTCGGTCACACTGAGTGATTGCAGTAGCGTAGATGTTGCCACGTCTTGTCTCGGTCGGAAAACTGGAAACACTCTACAAGTTTGACCGCGACCGGTTCTGCTTGTCAAGCGGTGGGACCTTAATGAGGTGGTGCGTCAGTCACGGCTATGGAAGCAGCCGGAGTTATGCTGGATGTCCTCTATGCGGAGAAGATGGGAGGACGGGGCGGTTACCGTTTACCGCCTCCCACGTTTGTGTTCGCCCCGTGATCCGTTTGGTTGAGTCTGGAACCGGTGGAGGTCAGCGGGTCACGTCTCATGAGGTTCTGTTGTCCACGCATCAACATTCAGAGGTGGTACAAAATACACACAGAATACCTTTACTGTCATTGTACGAGTACAACGGAGTTAAGGTGCGATCCTTTCAAGGTGCGGATAAACAATAAAAAAAATGCATCTGAAGAAAAAGGTTGATGTAGAAGGAAGTTAAAAAAAACAAAAAACACAAACTTTCACATTTTGCAGGTTTTGCACGATTGTCTAAGTCTCTGTTTATAAAACTTTTAAAAAAAAACATGGTTTCTGGACATAACTCAAAAACCATTTCATGGATAATTTTCAAACTTTATACACGCATAGACTTTAGTGTGAGGAATAACTGGATTGATTTTGATATCTGATGAAACAATTGATCAGATATCACTTCCTAACCTTTGGTTCTATTTAGTCCAAAGTTGGTTCCTATGAATCAACTCCAGGACATATGTCTTGTAAATATCCTAATTTACTCTAGTAGCTCATGTTTTACTCAGCAGGGGGAGCTGTTTTTACGAAAAACACTGTTTTTCGGACATAACTCATGACGTCATCAATTTCAAATATTAGAACTGGGTTGATTTTGGGAAAGGTCGGTTATATAGATTTGGTTCGTATGTTCTTGTTTACAATATTTCACTCTAGCAGTTCATGTTTTCCTCACTAGGGGGAGTTTTCATTCTGAATAACCTTACATTCATTTTGAGATGTTCAATCATAGGGGGGTTTGCTTGTACAACGCAGAGGATTGGAGACTTTTCGAGGATATCCCCCATCGATTTCTCTTTATTGAAATAACTGAAATGAAAATGTGACGCTACCCTCGTGTCAAATGTCCGACCCGGTTCGGTTCAGAGTCAAGAGAAGGTCACAAACCACGTCACGCCAGTGAGTCCACGTCCAACCACATGTGTCTGATCGTAAAAGAAAGCATTCACACGTCTGGTCTGCATCAGATAATAGCGCATAAAAAGGATTTTCCTGACACACTTGAAATGCAGAAACTGCCATGTGGTTAAAAGACATCAATAAACAGTAGAGGATGCGGGTCTATCTGAGGCAGAGGAGCGTTTCCCTCTTCCTCTGTGATCTTCATCAGCTCGTTATTGGAGCTTATTTCAGAAAAGTCATAATGAAAACCCTCCTGTGGGCGTTTGGATCCTTTTTCACACCTCCTTTTATATGACAACTGTTCCAAACTCTCTTTTTGTACAGGTTCTAACATTGCACATCACATTTCTTCACTTCTTCTTTTATCCTTGTGTTCTATAAGATACAGTTATCTGGTTTTCTAATCTTAAACTGATCGATTACAGGCTTTGATATATTTATATCCAGAATAGAAAGTTACAGGAGGTCGACTCATTTCATTTTCTGTAATGAAAATAAACTAAAATTGTGTTTTTTGGGGTTTTTTTCACTCATAAAAGGAAGTAAAGATGTAGAAATATCAGAAATGTTTCTTTTTGTCCCAGACGCATGACGGCTGTGACGTGTCGTGTTTGATTGACAGGAACTAGTGAAGATGAGACATGAGGTGACGGTACAGAACCACAACAACACATCCTCTCTGTTATTTTTTTCTTATGGTCCACAATGTTAGATTTGAATAAACCGTTGCTTTAGGTCGCAGCCAAAGGTCGTAGCATGTGCATGTTGCTCCCCCTAGTGGACACAGCTGATATTTTGCAGCAAAAATCCCTCTCAAAAAGCAATTTGTGTCCCATTCTGGTCCAAATGGAGGGTCCTCCCGGTTCTGTCCCACAGAGACTGTGTAGACGAACAGGAACTTTGTGGTATTTCTATCAAATAATGTCAAAGCTTTTGATCTAAGAACATCAGAGGAGAGAAATATTACTCACACATACTAACAGATTACTCAAATGTAGTAACAGATTACTCACACATAGTAACAGATCACTCACACATAGTAACAGATTACTCACACATAGTAACAGATCACTCACACATAGTAACAGATCACTCACACATAGTAACAGATTACTCACACATACTAACAGATTACTCAAACGCAGTAACAGATCACTCACACATAGTATCAGATTACTCACATAGAGTAACAGATTACTCAAACAGAGTGTCAACAATGTTGTTGACACTGTATATAAATGATTTAAGGTATTTTCCTGTTATAAAAATGAACACCTTAAAAAATGTATTTGTTGTCTCAATTCAAAAAATTGAGGTAATAATTTGTTTTGAGCTTTTTATTTAGGTTCAACTTTGCCATTATTGAGTAAAAACACAATACTTTTCTATTTAGAGGATGATGAATCAATGAAAAAGATGGATGAAAGGACATTCTATCCTTAAATATCCTTACAGAAGGACTTCCTGTCATCAGATAAGTATAAGATAAATCGTTTTTTGTTTTAAAAAAACTTTTACTGAAAACGTTGAATTTATTTTCACAGTTGAGTTTGTTCAAGGATCAAACAAGCAGCTATTCTGACCAACTGACTGACCTGCTGCCGTATCTGCGTCATCATCATTAGACTGAAAACAGACTCGCCCCCCATTTGTTTTAATGAAGGAAAAGAAAATACACTAGACAACTATGATCCATGTTGCTGAGAGAGAAGTTCATTATAATTGCTGAACTTGACAGAATAAACCACACGTCTTTGAGCTCTCATTGTTTAATCAGGCATAATTACACGTTTCACTCTGACAAGTGAAAGCTTGAATTACGCCTAATATATTTTCAGGATAGCGTCGCTCTCCGCTTTTCAACAGACGAAACTCTCATCGGCGTTTCATCGGTTGTCAATAAAGCAAAGACAGACCGGAGCTCTATTTGTTTTTCATATCACGGGTTTCCCCCACGTTTAAGTCCCGCCCCCTGCCTGGCTCCGGCTTTGGTGGAAACTGTAGCCCGGGGTCATCCCTCTGTTTTATCTGAGGGTAAGGCGCCGTCAGACGAAGATTAAGTTACACTGAAAAAAGTAAAGCAAAAAGTTTCCAGTTTAAACCTGTTTTTGTTTTTTTGTTTAGTTTGCCAATCAGCAAATAACATTCCCGTCAGACGAAATATAAATCAATACTCTTACTTATGTCGTAAATTCACCCAAAACCACCCGGTGGATTTCCACGTCACATGACCTCATGATTGATACGTTTGATGTTTAACTTATTTTTTTAGTTGAAAACACATAATTTAATTATGTTTTACCAGTTGACGTCATTTAAAAAAAAAAAAATCACCAACTTTTCTCTTTACGCTCTTTTAAAGGGTGTGCTTGTTTTTCTTTGCACATTCATGTTTAGGGGCAGGATGGATAAATACACATAAAAAAAAAAGGAATAACCGAAAAACTTGAAATTGGAAAATAATAAGTATTTTCAACTTAAATTAATTGATTGAACTTACTAAAATTGATTCTGTTCTTTAGTCTAAGTTAATTCGAACTGGATTTTATTATTATTATACCAATTGAAAAATTCCACGTTTTATCATATGAAATTTAGTTTTTACGTTAGCTAAGAAACTACCTAACACTTTAGACCAGCTTTGAATGTATTGATTAATATATATTAATATATATCGATTAGGTTTAACTTGTTTTTAGAGAATCAAAAGTTTGAGACGAGAAAAATTTATATTATTGCGTGTACGAAATGTCCTTATTATTATTAGTTTATTCTAAAAAAAAAAACTTACTTAGATAGAATAACAATATTTCCTATTTTTTTCCAAAGTAAAAATTCCGAATGGTTTCTTAGAAGAGGTTAGCGGCAGGTAAAAAAGGGGCGTGGCATCGGTAAACAGTGGGCTATTTAGGGCGTAGCGCGGCGTTGCAGGGGAGAAGTGCCTCGGCCTGCCTTCTGTCTCTATGGCGACGGGTGCTTCATAACTTTGCCGGGTGGAAAAAGTCTTCAGGAATGGCAGGTGGTGCACAGGCGTGTGGCACGGCTCCCATGGCGAGGATCTGTTGCACCCATAACCCGCCATCGCTAACGATACTCACCGGAAAACACACAGGCCTCTGCTTGCACTTCAGCAGCTTGTTGCGTTTTATCGAGCTTAAGTAAAGTCTGTTTTCATTCCAGTTTTGAAGTAAAAGTGGAAGATGAGACTAAATACTGAAGTGTTCTCTTCCTTCCTGGCGTTTTCACAGGGAAAAACTGAAAGCATCAGGTACCAAGAAGTGTCGTCTGGTTAAATGTTCGTAAAAACGAAAGAAACAATCGTCTTTGAAAAGTGAGATTTCTAGTCTTTGTTCCATAAAACGTGTTTGAGCCTGTGTCGGTTTATGGGGTGTTATATTTATAACTTTCTATCGCCAATGTCAAACTCTCATGTTCAGCTTTTATTAGGGAGGTCAAACTATTAAAGAGAGCAGAATCACAATTACAGACAAGTATATAAAATTACATTACAGCTACATACAAACAAATTTAAAATGTATATTATTGCTTTCGTATTGCTTAAAATACGAAAGTAGTTAACTTTGAAACTTACATTTCTACTAGATTAACTTC
The DNA here is from genome assembly GCA_037951165.1 of Lophius americanus. Taxonomy (NCBI): domain Eukaryota; kingdom Metazoa; phylum Chordata; class Actinopteri; order Lophiiformes; family Lophiidae; genus Lophius; species Lophius americanus. The sequence continues at coordinate 170,378 of JBBDHG010000025.1, read as the reverse complement.
ATTAAATTGGTTTCTTTAAACAGGAAGCAATTCTTTTTGAGCCAACTTACTTTATTTAAGTTGGAGCTATTCCAAGAACAGACTTGGTTAAATTAAGTTGGGGCACGACCCAAAAATGACTATGTTGAATCAACTCAAATTAATTATTTTGTAATAAGTAGAAAATAATTGGGTTGAACCAACCCAAATATATTATGTCGGATCAAATCAAAGAAACTATGTTGGATCAACTCTAATGAATTAAGTTGACTGAACTCAAGCTTGTTAAGTTAGACCAACATAATGTCTTAATGTTGAAATAAACCAATTCAATCTTATACAGTATTTAAATTGTCAAAGTTAGCATTTAGCATCAACTGAACGGAATCCAAAAGTTTCAATATTAGACAAAAAATAAATGTTTAGAAATAAACCTATATGCTGATTTATACCAACCTTGTGAAATTAATCGATATATTAGGAGCAGCAATTAAAGTTAGTTTGGAGTTAAATAAGAAAGCAAATGAAAAAAAATGCAAATTTAATAGTTTGGCTAATATGCCAAAATCAAAAAAAAATGTCAAAAATAGTTTCCAGAGGACACAGAGGGGAATACTTTGGTTATTTCTACTCATGTAGAATTAACCAAAGTGAATAAAGTAATTATTGGATTCAATATGAACTTTCATTCACTGATTCATGGATTCATTCAAGCAAACGTGAAAAGTCATTAACTTCTATCCAGCGGTGTTTCAGCAGATGTTTGAAGAGACTTCTCCAAGTTACAAACCGATGGCGAGGGTAACCCCGTGTTACCCTATTAGAAAAAGAGGCTGACTAAGACGAGAGTCACCAGAAGACGACATTCCCCCTCAACCCTCACTGAAAATTATAGACAAATGCCTCCGTGTTGGACATTTTCTCCCGTCCTGCGGTGAGCCTGGAGGTCCGTCTCAGACGGATCACAAAGCCTCCAGTCTGGCTGCACTGAAGCAGCTCTGCAGGGAAGAGTGGGCCAAACTTCCACCGCAGCATCAGCGGGTCAGGCGCCGGGTCCAGCTCTTACACGCCGCTGGTTCCTTCTGGTTATTATTTCACCTTGGTTTGTTGGTCGTTTTGTTTATTTGTATATATATATATATATATATATATATATATATATATATTATATATTATTGTTTCATATATATATATCATATTTTACTATATATATATATATATATATATATATATATATATATATATATATATATATATATATATATATATATATATATATATAGAATAGAAAATCTATAGAACTGAACTGATTAGAACTGATTAGAATTGAATACAATAGAGTTGAATAGAATAGAATTTATTTGAAGTATTTATTTGATACACTCAAAAAAAATTATTAAGGTAAGTTGTGAATTTTAAATATAAAAATGGTCTTGTTATTTTAGTTTAAATAAATTTCTTTGTTAAGTTAAAATGTTTGTTTTTTTCAATAAAGTCCAGTTAAGTTATTTTTGACTGAACTAATACAAAATAAACTTAAATTAAAGTCAATGATTCATATTTTTGAGTTTAGTGAGACTTTTGGAATATTTGCATAAAGCACTCAGAACTTTCTTCTTTTTTTTTTTTATCTCAGGTAACTTTCTAAAAATCCGGTGCAAACCCATTAGAATGGACCTCGTTAATGAATAAAGTCAGAGCCTCGTCTTCTGGGAATAATCATCACGTTAATTCAGAAATGATCAATCGTTCATGAAAAATGGAAACTTGTTTCATCCGTCTGAAAAAAATGCCCCGTTTTTCTTAATTAAGGAGAAATCAATCAGCTGTTTTTCATCACAGAGCAAAAGTGAAAGCTTACGCCTCCGTAAGAACCTTAAATTAAAACAAACAAACAACATAATACAAGATTTGTTGAAAGATCTGTGAAACTTTTATTTAATCTAGAATGTCGGGTTTGTAAAAAACGGCCTTTCAGTCCGACCTGCAATAATAAATCTCCATGGAAACCGATGCCTAAAGAAAATTAGCATAAGATTGAAAATAATTCAATTTACTCGTGAATAAACGAGTTAAGTTTTATAAAGCTCTGATGTATATTTTACCCAGGAAATCATGATTACCTTAAAAAACATTTTTCCATGGATACAGTAACTCAAAAACCTCAAAAATTCCCAATATTCTGGTTAAATGATGAGATTGCAGGCGAAATATTTAACAAAACAACAATAATAATAATAATGATAATAATAATAATAACAGACAGACAGATGGACAAACGGATCAGAATAAGCGAGGACATAGATAAGTATTTTCACCATTATGCCATTTATTAATGAATTGTTGAGAACACATTAAATGCAATTGAAAGACTTTTTTCATTTTCATAAATATTTCATATTAAAGAGAAATATGTTTCACCTTGTGCCTACGCAGAAAAGCATGACAGAGCAAAGAAGGGGAGTCCGAAGGCACAAAATGGAAGCCTTATTTATAGTCATGCTATTATGCTATGTGTCCAATGAAAAATGTCGTAGAATGCTATATCATTGTCGGCTAAATGATCCCAAAGAGATTAAAACGTGCTCCAGAAGACGGATCGGAGGAAGAAGCTGCAGCCGGGCTGAAGACGAGTGGACCTCGGTTCCTTTAGGACAGTTAAATTCCATCTGGTAGTATTTGGTGTGGAAGCTAGAAAACCGACTCTGTTGCTATGGTAAAGTGCATAACGTTGCTGTTTGTTTTTTTTATCTCTCTATATATATATATATATATTTTTTGTACGTTTTTTTTATTTTTTCAGTTAACAGTTAAAAAGAAAAAACCTGGGCAATCATTTCACCAAAGATAAAAATCCTTTGGTTTACCTCGCCGTCAATTATCGCTAACGGTAACAGTCCTAGCCGGAAAAAAAAAAAAAAAAAATAGAGCGTGTCGTAGAGTGGTGTGCTGAGGATTACCGCCGCGCGTATTTACAAGCAAAAGCTGCAGCGCAAGAAATATATTTACAGTTTATATATATATATATATATATATATATGTATATATATATATATATATATATATATATATAGATATAGATATATATATATAGATATAGATACTGTACAGAAGTACTCTCGTCTAAAATCAGCAGGTAAGCATACCATTGTTCAACCATCGGAAACCTGCTTTCATGACGCCCCTGCACCCAAAGGAGCTGTAGTCCTAAGATATGTGGTTGTATATTTCGCTGATTGTCTTTGCACCATGGCGTGGTTGAGAGAACGGGAAGACCGGGGGCAGCATGATGAAAAAGAAATAGGCACTAAGGTGAAAAGCATAATGAGTCATATCAGCGGGCGATGACGAATGGAAAAAAGAAAAACAGTAAAAGAAAGGTAAATAGCAAAAATGCAGGATATAAGCATGAGGCATACATACTGTAAGTACATTTCCAAATACATGTTTGTACAAAAGAATATCATACATTAACATTCGGTATAAATGAACATGATATCGTAATAATAATAATAATAATTAATAATAATAATCGTGAAGAAAGGAAAAATACAATTCTAGTCTATTCACATCCTGCCTACATGTGTTTCCAGCCTTATTTCCTGTATCCCTGTAAACAAATCATTGAAATGATACAAAAAAAGTTTCTTATCAAAAAAATTTCCATTTGTTTTTGACAGCTGCTGTCAGGATCTCTGCTGTAAGGCACCGATTGGACCGCAGGAACCAGAGAACCCGGGTTATGGAGCGCGTACGGTCCTTTAGCTGGTCCACGCGCTAGCATACAGATCACGCTCAGAAAAATGACGATTGTCAACAACAGAGGGAATTCAGTCTCGTTGAGCTGTTTGGTCCGCTAAAGAACGTCTGCTGTGGGTTAAGGCGAGCGTTGTCGGATACTTTGCCCCTGATGTCACGGCGATCGCATCTTATTCTTTTTTTTTTTTTTCTCGTTTTTCTTTTTTCTACGTATAACATTCATCTGTTGATTCGAACGCAGCTCGCTCTCCTGATTGTCAAAGTCAGCCGGGTCTTTTTTTTCGGGCGACGATTGCCGCGACGGGTCGTCGTCTGGGTCGGTGGGTTTTGTTGATCGGCTTTGTGTCGCTGCTGCTGGATTGTGGGAGTTCCCGCCACGCCGCCGGCGGTCTATGCGTGAGTGTGCACGGAGATGCTGGACAGGTCGTTCCTGATGATCTCGTTGACTGTGGGGGGGAAAAGAGAGAGAGAGAGAGAGATAGAGAGAAAGATAGAGAGAGAGAGAGAGAGAGAGAGAGAGGGTCATTATTATCTAGTAGCCGCTTAGCAATTCAGATGATTAAAATACGTCAACGTTTATTGAGGAGCTTTAAAGGCTGGAGATGGGGGGGGGGTTGGCGGTTTAAATCCCCGCCAAGGTGGGGGGTGCTCCTGGGTGACGCTATCAAACAGTGGGTGGGGCCACACTGCAGATTTTACACGTAAGTTATCAAGGTGACGCCTCCCAGCCTGTTATGAGTTGTGTGATGAAAACTAGCAAATGTACTAGGTGTATTTCCGAAAAAGCCCCCAATCCCCCTGCGTTGTACCAGCGATCCCCCTGATTGGACTCCTCAGATTAAATGTATATAATACTATATAATAACTGTGTTTGAGCTCCCCTAGTGAGTAAATACGGACTTTTAGAGTAAACTATGATATAAATGCGAGATATATCTCCTTGTTTGGATTCATATGAGCCAATTTGGACATATTTGGACATATTTGAAATATGAACTATTACAGTATGATAAGAGTTAGATCTCCTTGAGGCGGTTCGTATGAGGTAAGTTTGGACTAAAGATTTGGAGATAAAGCTCCCCCTAATGTCAGAAATATACAACTAACTTATCCTGAAATCAGTCCAGTTCTTCCTCACACTAAGGTCTATAAGGGTATAAAATTTGAAAATGGGATTTTCTGAACCCCGATCCTCCGTGTTAAAGCGATAACTCATACATTATTATTTCATGGATCATTTCCAATTTACTCTAAAAGTTCATATTTTATTCTCTAGAGGGCGCATTTCCTACAGAAAACACTTTTTTTCGGGCCATCATTTCTCAATGTTTGGTCCTATTTAGTTCAAATTTGGTGCGTCTGAGATGTATTGGTGCTATCTTGTATGTATCATATTTTTCTCTAATAGCTCAGAGTTTACTCATTACCAGGAGCTTTTTACAAACATAACTTCTTCTTTGGGAGATAAGTTCACATTTAAGTTGAGGAGTTCAATCAGGGGGATTGCTTGTACAACGCGGGGGAACGGGGACTTTTTCGGGGACGACAGCGTAGGTCCAGTTTTAGTTCTATGTTTTAAGAAAGGATTGCTGGGCAGCTCAGACTTCTTCTTTAGATCCTCAACAGACATCATCACCGATCTGTTTTGGTATCGGTTCTCCAGATAATGAATCCATTTCAGACGCCAGATTTCCATAATTTTAGTCATGGGTATGACATCATCCTGTCTGCGCCAAAGACTTTCTAATAATACCAATTATCACGTATCATGTGTTGTAATGGATCCCTCGTCCTTTTCCCATCCTCTGTCTCTCCTGATTAAAATGAAGCCCAAACTGTAGCCGTGGAAACGAGCCCTAAATGATCAAACAGCATCTCTTCAGTTTGTGGTGTTTGTGTGTAGAAGATCTTCAGTTGTGATGGACTGAAGGACATCCCAAGACGAATGGGACTCTTGCATTAACTCTTTAACGTCCTGTTTGTATGAAAAATGTGACTGGAGCTGTTTATGATCTGTATGCTAAAAAGGTAAGGTGCCGGGGGTGGAACCCTGGGGGACACCACATGAAAGAAATAACATGCAGACAAATACGTTTGTTTTTTCTTTGTGAGGACATTAGAGGGTTAAGAAAGAAAAGGTAGCACTCAGTGGCTTAGAACAGACTGTACATATTGCCCAGCGGCATTTTGGGATTGGGAATCATCCAGCGACTCATTCTCCCTGGCGACGCGGGGCCAAGAAAAATTGATTAGCCACACAGTGTGTAATTTAAAGACTCCCTGTGTGACAGATTTTCATTTCCGCCTCCATCCAATCACAACGTGACGGAATCTGTCCCGACAAAGAACTCTCGGAACTTTCTGGAGTTGAAGGCAGCTCAGCCTCTGAGGGCCTGCAGGCCGCGATAAATAACGTCACATGAGGAAACGCTGCACCAAATACCTGGCATAGATGTGGTGGCGTTATCAGGGGCTGCAATCCAAACATATCTTTGTCGTTAGCAGCCTCTGAAAGTCATATCGTGCCCAAACACACACACACACACACACACACACACACACACACACACACACACACACACACACCCACACACACACACACACACACACACACACACACACACACACACATCTCTGTTCTCAAGTCATCCTCCTGTCCTTCCTGCTCCACTTCCTGTGCCCGCGCCTTTCCCACAGTCGGGCAGACACAGATCAGACCCCCGGCTTTATCTGCTCTGTGGTCTTTGGCAAAACAGAGGGAAGTGACTGCGAAGATGGCAGAGACCCCGGGACCTGGGACTGGACGCAAACATGTCCACTCACTTTAAGCCGTGAGGCTGGCTGCGATAAAGTGGGCCGACGCAGACGGAGAGAGAGAGAGAGTGGTAGAGAGAGATTGTGTAATAAAGAGCCGAGACAGGAAGTCCACCCACTCTGAGGCCCAGCAGTTTGTTATCACTAGATACTGTTTGGCCTTTGGTGCATCTGCACTCATTCAGATGAAAACATGAAAACAAGTGGGCTCACAGTGAGGGTATATCCCCGAAAAAGCCCCCAATCCCCTGCATTTTACAAGCAATCCCCCCCTGATTGAACTCAGAAGATAAATACAGTTTAGTGAGCTTTTACGAGCTCAGGATTAAAACAAGAGAGATTTCTTTGAGTCGATTCATAGGAGCTAAATTTAGACACTTATGTTTGGGAAGTTTGAGAAGCCTTCTTTCCCACAGAAAAACTCCCCCTTCTGTTTAGAACATTACTAAACTATTATGGCGAAATATAAGAAAAGATCTTTTTGGGTTGATTCATTAGAGCCAAAATGGACGTAATCGGACACGTGATTAGGATGTAACTGTAAGAAAAACTGTGTTTTTTTTGCAAGAAGTGGGTGAAATATGAACAAATAAAAGTTAAATTTCTTTCATGTCCTTTCGCTTTAAGCACATTAAAATATAATATAGATAAGCACGATCTACTCGTGTTTAAATAAGGTAAATTTGGAGTAAATCGGAACAACGGTGTAGAAGTTATGTCCAAAAAAGTCCCAAAAAAGGTGGTAATCGGAAAAAAGGCTCCCCCTAGTGAGTGAAATAAGAACTATTAGAGGATAATACAGTATATACAAGAAAGTTATAATGATATGGGCGATGAAGAAATGAAATGTTTTCTCCTGCAAGAATGAGACAAGAAAAATCCTTAATATGTGCAGCAATAATAAGGCACTGAATGCATTTTCCTTTTAAAGGAGCAGGCCACACCTTTTGAATGTGACGCCACCTCCTCCGGCACACGGCCGGGTCGGGACTCACCTCCGTCAACAGGAGGAACTCCCATCGGAAAAAGCCGACCTGTGCCAACAATGCTGCCTGTTTTCAACTCTGGGGCCGAACAAGCATTTACACGCCGAGGCTATTTTTAAACTCTACCATTGCAGGACATAAAGGAAGTGGGAACCCAGGTAACCATTAGGTGATCACATTTTTACCTGAGGTGAGGAAACAGCTCCAGGTGATTTTGAAGAAGGAGAGGGAAAACCCACCAGAAAAAAAAGAGAAGCCACAAATATAACCTTGTATTTTTCTCTGATCGGAAAGCTTCCTTTCTTCTTTTCGGTGACGTTTCCTCCGCCCACAGTTTAACTGCAGTGTGTTTTTTTTTGTTGTGTTTTTTGCGCTACATCTACTGATATTTTCCACTGGCATGCCCGCCGATGTTCCGCTCCGAACAGACGAGTGATAGAGGGAGAAAAAAAGTGTGAATCTCAGAGGCAGGATGTGGGAAAGTCTTCGACCACAACCCAAACGCCGAGCTGCTATTAATAACCGTGTAATAATCGTGTTATTACAACAACTTATGAGAAATGATGAAATTGAAACAAAGTGATGGTATGGAAGGGGAAATAATTAATATGCATTCATATATATATATATATATATATGTGCACCTCATTTAAATATATTGTGTTTATTCTGCGGATTTCCTTCAACTGAGAGGCTGTACTGATGTTTTAAATTAAAAAGAAGAAAAAAAAACCGAGAAGAGACTGGAGATTCCGTGTCGTCCTTCTGCCAGAGCATATTTCTTCTTGTTTTTCCTTTTTCCTCTCACACGTGACAGCTCTTCCTCTCCGAGTCTCACCTTTCAAGAAGTGACTAGATAACCACAAATATGCAGAAGGAGAGAAGGGAGTCAGACATGTTGGGGGAACATTTTGTTCATCCTGGAATATGGCTCCAAAGGTTCATCTCCCCGCCTCGTGTGGACGAGCCGGGGTATATTCCTCGGAAAGCTCGTTTTAGTGTTTTATAAAACATGCCAAGAGGTTATTTTCCAATTCCACTCCATCATTTCTGTACGCTGCCGCAAAAATATTACTGTATTAAACAGAAAATATGCTATTACATGTTTATTACCAGACATTTACAGGGATTATATAGACGGGCCAGTGGATTTTTCCTGGTTGTTGGTTTAAAACGCCTTATAAGGCAAAATGAAAGTGGGCAACATGTTGTGTTAAACAACTTTAAAACTTTAAACAACTTTTCTCTGTTCTGAAATAGATATTGAAAAGTGAGAAAAATTAGTGTTTTTTTTAATCGGGTGAAATAAAAAAATTTAAATAATGGTTTGGTTGTAGTTTTTATATTGAAGGTATGAACAAATAAAATCAGTGGAAAACAGAAGTGAAAAAAGGTTTGGTTTACTTTTGTTTTCTAAGACAGGATGTGGTCGTTTATGAGGCATTATAGAGGGCGGGGCTTATGAGAGGGAGAACGGTGCATTGAGAGCTGTCAATCATGAATGAATAAACGGATGAAGAAGTTAGAGGTTCTCAGTTCTGGTCCAGTCGGCAGGACTTGTTTGGTTCTTTTAACAGGAATTACATGTGGTGGCTCTAAAATCCAGTTAAGCCAATCAGCCAAAACATTAGAACCACTGACTGGTTCTAATGTTGTGGCCGATTGGTGATTGCTGATATGGGTGTTTCCATATTGAGAGTAAAAAAACAACAACTTAGATTCTATTAATGCAGTTATTATATATTATTTTAAAATAGTATGCTTTTAGTACTCATTACACCATTTTACTGTTAGTCATCTACTTAATTTGTAATTTTGACACAGCCTATTATTTATATATATATATATATATAAACCACTTATTTTGTGTAGTATCTGCACAATCTTTTAAATGTTAAGGTTTTTATTCTGTACTTATTGATAAAATGTAAAAAACAAGGTTGTTTATAACCTAAATAATCACCTAATTATGATTATATTTGTTATTACATACGTCTTTAATAAGAGATTATATATTATTATCTTCTTCGTCTGTCGTTTTAATCTCTAAAGGAGATGATTTGGTCTTTTTTTGAAAGCGTCTTGAACCTCGTGAGGATGAACGTGATGGATTTCCGGCTCTGCGCCGTCACCCTTCATGTTTGCGTGATGTTATGTAAGCAGAGTGTGACACCTGAATTAAATAATCCCCTCCTTCCTCTTCTTTTGTAAATAAGGGGATTCTGTTGCCCGGCCTGTAACTCAGCACCACTGGAAACTTCATTCATTTTCTCTTTTTTCACTTGCCCAGGTTAATAGTGGAAAGCTGTAACTGGGAGGAGACCCTCGCACGGATAAACAAAAACAACGGAAAACTTCTCTCCAGATATTCCCCTGCTGAACAGAGAGAAAAAACAAATAAATAAATAAAAACGTGCCCTGCTAGTCTTCGTCAAACGGATTGACATCCTTTATTATTGGTTGCGGTGCGAGCGCGTCAGGACTCCCACGGAGGGGCTGGGCGGCGGGGGTTGTATCCGAAGCACATGTGAGTCCTGACATAGAACATATGACCGTGATTCCTTAAGAGAACAATTCTTCTTTGTTGGAGCCTGCTGGAGTTTCTGGGTTGTGGCTAGGACCCGTCTCCATCGGGTGCGCCTGAATGAACGCTGACCTCGCCTAAATAATCTCTCGGCATCGACTACGATGGAAAGGGATTTTCTGCTGCTAGAGGGGGTTTGAGGAGGACCCCCACTGCACATACCCAAAAAGACTGGGTCGAGACCCACTGTAAGATTTTTTTGTTCGCCCAAAAAAGAACCTCTGACTCTATTTTACTATAATTCTAGATTTACATCTGCAGTTCAGCTTTCAGCCACATGGGGCAGCACATTTCTAGATCCACCACACATGGAGCTCAGCCAATCACAGCGTGACTATGGAGGTCCAGGCAGGCGATGCCTTGCTCAGAGAGTCTTTGGGATGGACTGAACATGAACTCTAAACATGTAGAGTTTTATATTCTTCAATAATTATTCCGTTTAGTTGTATTTTAAATGTATAGTCTCACTTTGAGCTGACTCTTTGAGACGATGCAGGAGATATAATTTATGCACAAATGCTTAATTATGCTATTTATAGATGAGGTCTTTTATGATCTGCATTGGTGGCGATGTTCCGATATAAAAAAAAAGAAAAGAAGGGTTGGGAAGAGCCTTCGAGGCCGACGCACTGTTAGCGTTACAGTTAGCATCTGACGCTCAGGTGGGCAGCAGTTTGTTGATTTGCGACAGGCGCTCCAACCCGAGACCAGGCGCAGCAGAAGGCCCAGCGGGCTTCGGGGCTAAAAATAGCCGGGCTTTAATAAACAGCAGGGGCTGCAGAGGCGTGGGCATGTCGCTGCAGGTACGACTGAGGAGACACAATCTACGCATACATCCATAATTCTGAGGGCTTAACAGACGACAAAACAGCTGCAGTCCATAATACCACCAGCCAGGAAGGTAGAGTTCTGGGACCGGAGCCAGCCGATCCGTAATCCTCCACACACTTAAAAATGTTTGATTTATTTTCCAATAGCATTTTTTTCAATGCTGCGTACGAGAGACCGACACACGTCTTCATGTCTGAGACAAACTGACGACCCGACCCGGTTGTTGTTTTGATTCCACCGCTTTGATTTTGCCGCTTTGAGTAGAAGGGTTGACTGTCAGCCCAAAGGGCAGAACAGAACCCTTCCCAAAAGATGGACATGTGAATTTGAGACACTTTGTAGGTTATACACTTTAACATTCAGTTCCCGATCATGTGACTCTGAAAACTCACTCTTAGAAACTGTTTTTCAGACGTTTTAGTGAAACAAAGATCAGATGTTTCTCCAAGATTGGATGATTTTCCACTTCTTTCAGGGGAAAAAAAACCCCCAGTTATATTATCAGGCAAAACATAATCTTTTCCTGACCCAAATAAACTTCTTTTAGTATTTAACCTAACCAGAGTTTGGGCACAAAATTATACCCTATGACTGAAAATTAAAACATGAAAAATGTGGACTTTCCACATAATCCTTTTTCATTTGCAGAAATAACCGCTTAGTAACGACTTTAAGTATCGGTGGAATTCTGAACTCTAATATCACAGTAGCTGTAGCAGCTAAATCTGACATGTGGGCCTTATTTGGAGTGTTTTGACTTAAATATTGAATTCGATTGAGGAAAAAAAGCCTGTTTTCTCCAAATTAAGGAGATATTTATGTCGTTACAGTGCAGAGATAGTGTGGAGAAGCTGTAGCTCACGAGCTTTAGCGGGTGTGTGCTTCCAGCCCCTTCTGTCTACATGTCATACGGCCTTTAGCAAGACCCTGAACCCCGATCCGCTCCTCAAGGATGGATCAGATGCAGATAATTAAATGTTTCCCCAAAAAATCTGGGATTTTATGGAATCATCATTATTGCCGACGCGTCTTGTTGTGTCATCGCGATAACTCACAAAAACATTTCCTGGATCGTTCTCAAATTTGACACCACCATAGACCTTAGTGTGAGGAAGGATTGGATTCATTTTGGGAAATGTCTGTTGCAAATATCCTCCGCTAGGATTTTATCTCCAAAAGTTTTCCCGCCATAATTTCTCAACCGTTGGTCCGATTTCATCGAAATTCGGTGTCTATTGGTCCGATATCTACTATGTAGCATATTTAACAGAAAACACTGTTTTTAACACCTAACTTCCTAGATATTGTCAGATTTATTCCAAATCAACCTCATATCAGCCGGGTTATTATTATTTTTTGCCAAAAAACCCTCCAATATTTTGGCCGTAGCTTATAAACCTCTGTCTTGTTTTATTCCTGAGCTCAGAAAAACTAGTTAACTGTATTTATCTTCATCATTGAGTCACAATGGGATCTGATCCTAGAACAGACTGATGACATCATAGAAACAGTTAGGTTGAGTCACTGTGGGATCTGATCCTAGAACAGACTGATGACATCATAGAAACACTTAGGTTGAGTCACACTGGGATCTGATCCTAGAACAGACTGATGACTTCATAGAAACAGTTAGGTTGAGTCATTATGGACCGTTAGATATTATTATTGAGTTCAATCAGGGGGGATTGCTGGTACAACGCAGGGGATTGGGGGCTTTAAGGGGAGATACCATATCTGTCCGGTATGACAGCGTGGGCTTGAGCTTGTTGTTGTTTACAACAAAGTGATAATAAAGAGTCGTTATTGTTATTATGTGTACTTTCAGTCCGTCTGTTGAATCCGAGGCTCGGAGCCTGAATGTTTTTCAGATGCATTATCTCACATCCGTGAAGGTCCATTAAACCGACCCTGGAGGAAGAATGTCCATCTGAACCGGAGCAGAACACTCAGGTGTCGGTCCAGAGTCCACAAACTAATAAAGACATCAGCAAAGAAGAATCAAGGCCTGGAGCCAAGACTAATACTAAACAGGACTGAACTCTATCTATAAAGAATTCTTCTTCTGTCTTTTCTGCACAATAACAGCAAAAATCTTCTTCTTCACTTGGAAAAAAGTGGTAAAAAAACGATGAACGTACCGAAATGACCCGTAAATAAGTTCTTTTAGCGGCTCTGCTGCAGGCAGATGATGCAGAGCATGATCAGAGCGACGCCACGCCTTCACGAGTCACGACAAGTCCCTTCAAACACGCCTCCGATAGAATCGATAGGTGTTTGTGACGGCTGCAGCGTTCCCATCCAGTAAACCTAGACTATGTTATGACTTCAGCGTGAACCTGACCTGCACCGAGGGATTTCTTTTGCGTAGTCGGAGGCGGAGGCTGTGCGCCGGGGTCGAATAACAGCCGGTCTTCCTCGGAGAACAGAGGATGGCCTGTGGTCGCAGCATCGCCGCCGGAGAGCCTCACGGAGGTTCCTGCCGCCGTAACGTGATCCTCGGCCCCCGGACGCATCATCGCCTGTCAGGCCACGACCTCGCGGAGAGTGACTTCACCTCCCCTGGCTTCCCTCAGCTGACGATCCAAAACATGACCTCTGACCTCCGGCTTGGAATGGAGGCTTCCTGCCAGGGATTTCTGTTCTCACTCGGAGTCTCCTGAATGCCAGAGGACCTCAGGGCAGAACTTCTCTCACTTTCACTCCGTGAATAAGGTGCAGCTGTGTTGGGGTCAAGGACCTTCACGCTGCTGCAAAAGGGAGGAGGGGGGGGTCTTTCCTATTTTCTCCCTCCTGCCTCCTGTGTAGGAGCAGATGAGGGTTTGGGAGAAGAAGGGAGGAGGTGGCTTCCTCTTATTGTAGTCTCCGTGCTGCATTTGAGTCGGAGTCAAACAATCTCTTTCAGATGGACATAAAAAAGAAATATTTGCCTCTGCCTCGCGTCTGCAGACGGAGAAAAGCTGCGGAGACGCTCAAACTTCCAAAAAAGAAAGATGTTTTCTTTCCTGGTAGGTCTGATCGGCCTCCCGCTCAGGGGTCAAAGGGGCGGCGACTTATCTCGCGCCGGTGAACCAGCGGTGTCAAAAACGGCGCTGGGGGTCAGATCTCCGAGCGCAGACGTTAATGACACGCGGAGGGAAATAAAGATGGAGTGGCTGAGAGAGAATGAATGAAGTGGAGAGACACGATCATTATTCCCACAGATAAAATACAAATGGAAAGAGACAAAGTGTTCCACTAATGCTTCATCATGATAAAGTGCTTCATAAATTCATCCCAGCTTTGCAGGTAGACAGCTTCTAATCCATCGCCGGGATCCCAGTGGGCCTAATGATGTGATGATATGTACAGACAGCATATTTCATCTCTGCAGCCAGCAGGCTGGTGTGTGAAGGCCCGGGCTTTCCCATGTGGAACCACTCAGTCTACACCGACCCGACAGAAGAGATAGAGAAGACGGACACAAAAAAGAAGGTGGTTTGTTTTAAAGCAAACGCCGGCTTACAACCGGCCCTGCAGCAGCTGTGGGGCGAAAAACGCCGCTGCACGGCGGGCTTCAGGCTCCTCCTCCTCCTCCTCCTCCTCATCCTCCCTCTGAGGTGTGAGAAGATGTCATGAGATTTCTCATCTAGAGTGAGACCTCTGGTTAGAACGGGGATCTGTGTCCTCATCTGGAGGTCGTCCGGCTCGCGGGGTGTTCTCAGCTAAACGCGCAACAAGCTGGCGCCCCGACGCGACGACATTCAGACGGATGTTTGTTTTCACTTTTACCTCTAAGTTAATTCACCGAGTTCATTATTTACTGCTGCTGCTTGTCTTTTTCATTTTGGCTTTTTTTTAAGAAAATGTCTGAGACCCTCTCTTTATATTTGACTGCCTTTCATTGTTGGTTGTTGTGTATCCCCCTAAAACCCCCCCAACTCCCAAACAATACTAATTGTTCTTTTTCACATTCACACACACATAGATCTCAGTGCGAGGAAAACTGGAAAATACAGTTGCACTTTTCTACCATTGGGGGGGGGATCTTTATCTCTGAACATTTCCGGGCCTTCATTTCTCAACCGTTGGTCCAATTTAGTCCAAATGTGGTGCAAATGAATCAGCTCACATGAATATATCCTATTTTGCTCACTAGGGGGAGCTGTTTAAGAGTTCAATCAGGGGGGATTGGTTGTACAACGCAGGGGATTGGGGGCTTATACCTCGGACTAGTTTATTCCTATGTTTAAATGGGATACTTGGGTTTCTGCTGGGGGTCTCTGTCGCCGTCATCCTGCCACCAGAGGAGAACCAAAGAGTCTCTTGGACGGACACAAATGCTAAAATGGGTTTTCCAAATATACTTTAACGGAGACATAATAAGTCATTTTTGAGGAAATTTTGTGCCCCACCCCCTACTCCCTACTCCTACTCACTACTCCTACTTCTACTCCTACTCACTACTCCTACTCCTACTCCTACTCCTACTCCTACTCCTACTCCTACTCCTACTCCACCACCTCCGCCGCTGTGTGTTTTTGTAATCCAGTCGGGCTTTGGGGGGATCCCAGGGAGGGATGATCCAGTACAGCGTTGAGGAGAAACTCAGAAAGCGAGAGCAAACACTCGGAGCTCTGATGTCACCGAAGAGATTTCCAATCAATACGTCTGCTGCTGTTTTTAGACGGGGGCTCCTGGCCCGGTCGCGGCGTTGAGAAAGAACGATGACACGCACTCGCCGGCTGGCGTGGAGAGACAAAGTGCCGGGTTTTCATCCCGGCGCTCTTCCTCTGAAGACTTTAATGCTTTATGGCTCTCCGTTGTCTGCTCAGTCTGACGCGCCCGCCAAATCCGACGACCTGACCCGACACGGTTCAGGTGTCGGCCCGGTCCGGATAAATCGCATGAAAATTTTCCAGAAATTCTACGATTCGGGCCGGAGAGCAATAAAACAGCCCAACGACCCCAAATTAGAAATCTAGAGTCAACAGCGCCGGCTGAAAGACGTGCCGCCGATGTGCTTGTTTTGGCGGCGGCCCAGCAGAACCTTTTCTGTTTGATGTCTGCCTATCTCCCTACGCTCTGCCTCTCTTTGTGAGCCCGCCACCTCCCTCACCTCCCCCCTCCCCTCATTTCCTCCCAGGCCCAGGGGGCCGCGGGTGTGCTCACTCCAGCTCCGTCCCCCGGGAGGATGAGGAGGAGGAGGAGGAGGAGGAGGAGGAGGAGGAGGAGGAGGAGGAGGGGGTGTTTACACGGTTGGAGCTGCTCTCCAGTGACCTCATCACTGAAATCGTTGTAGAGGCGGTTCAAAGAAAACAAATTTAAAAGAATTAAAAGGGTCTAGTGCTGTGAAGTTTTGAATCAACCGTTTATATAACGTTAACAGGATTAATTCTGCTTATTTTAGCGCCGTCATTGTTTTTACCAGGGAGACTTAAGGATGATTTTTGTTCTATTTATGAGGATGATTTAGTGGATTCTCACATAAAAGGATGTACGCTTTCATTTGAATTCTTTTTATCGACCCGCAGGAATGAAAGAACCAAATATTCTCATAGAAATCCCAGAAAATAAACCTATTTTTACTTGATATAATGGTTTTAACGTTCTTATTTTTACACCTGTGGTGTATTATTTGCATTTGAACATATAGAAAAATGAAGAAACTTCCATGCGATGGCCAATAAAACTGATTTATGGGAATTTATGGGAGGGAATATGCAAATTTTGTCGTATAGTTGCGGATCAGAATAGCAACTTTTGGATTTTACTGGACTGTTAGGTGAAATTTTGGTACAAAAAAAATCATTAAATGAGATTTATCCTTTTTTTCAAACAAATATGGCAGTTGGATTTTTTTGATTCTTGAGTTTGAATTTGGAGATCTGATTAATATTTCACACAAACGGCAGGAAACTTTTTCTCTGAAGTAATAATAGAACGTTGGTACGACGCGATGAAGATGGAAGTCATTAAAGTCCCTAATCTGTAGATTTGTGTCGGTAAACAAACATCAGACCCTGAATAAACGCGTATCATGTGATGTTGTAGAACAGATTCCGCATACTTGAAAGTATGAAGAATAAGAATTACCTTAAGAATATAACAAAAATAATCTTTTTTTCAAAAAAAACATTTTTACTATTATTTTTCATGTAACTGTGAAACACTTTTATTTTTGTTTCGGCAAGTTACTAATAAACTGAGATGAAGAAAAATAATAATAATTAAACGATTTATTTACATAGCACTTTTTCGTGCTATTTAAACCGCGTAATTTTTTTTACAGAAAAAAAAAAATAGATGAGAAAAAGTGATTAAATTAGTAAATCTATGTGGAAAATAGTTAAATAAACAATACGAAAATCTAAACAATTTTTTAAAAAAAGTCAATCTTATCAGTCTTATCTTATCAGTCGCCCAGAAAATCGGGGACCCCCACCGAGAATGTGTCCCCCTTGGTTCTGGACTGTGGGGCAGCTAACAGAACCTTTGGACCATTAGGGGTGATGGGATCCGAGACGTACGTGGTAAAAGACCAGACGGGCCTTAAATGTCGTAAAATAATAATATTAATATCGTAAATCACGTAACGTAACATATAACAATAGAGAAAAATCCTCCTCCAGCCTAAGCCCCACCTACATTGTTTGACTGACAGGTCAAAGTGTCAAACAGCAAAACGTTGCTTCCACTTCCTGAAACCACCGAGTGCAGCTCCACGCCGTTGAGTAGAGAAGTATTTATTTACGTGCGGCGGAGGAGTATCACATGGGGCGTCCACAATCAGAGTGTTTACCTAAAGCGGCCGTTCTCCGAGGAAGCTGGGCCGAACGGAAGACCGTCAGAAACCAGAAGCTCAGTTTTCACGCAACTAGTGGAGGATAACCGCAGAGAGCAAACAACCCGGGGCTGAAGTAGAACAAACGGAGGGAAACACACACCTCTTTGTGACTGAGATATGAAAGGAGACACGTTGAAAAGTCAGGGTACGCCTCATTACCGGCGGGTTTACGGTAAAAAAGAACTCAGCCATCAGATAAACTTCTCCTGATTGATTCGGAATTAGAAACGTATGCTGGGGGCCGGGGCCCACGCAGACGGCGCTGGGTTTGAAAATGGCCCACGGTGAAAAAAAAAAAAAATATGAGCATATTGAAACGATCATACTTCAGTCGGTCGCGGCCGTCTGAGCGAGAATTTGGCTCGCCACCTGTGTATAACAGGATTTATGAGCGCCTCTCTATTGTGCTACTTTAAATCACCTGCCGCCTGTCAGCTGTTACGTGGGATTTCAGAATTGTTTTCATTTACGTACGCATGGCCGAGCCGTGTTCTGTGGGTCCGGGAAAAAACGGTTTACCTCAGCGCGAGCTTTATTGTGCACGATCCATCACGGGGCGATGGCTCCGAGACGCTCCTTCCTGTTTTTAATGTACATGTGGAGTGTGCGTGTGCACATCATGGCCTCTGGGTAACGTCTGCGCCGATGTCTGCCAGCAGCAGTTTGAGATCTCAAGGATGCCAAGAGTGCTCAATATATATATATATATATATATATATATATACATATAATATAAAAGATCGGATCAAGTCAATTCACACACAACAAATTTGGACTAAATCGGACCAACGGTTAAGACATATACGACCAACCTTTCCAAAAATTAATCCAGTTCTTCCTTTCACTAAAGTCTATGTGTAAAATATGTCAAGTTTGAAATAGTTTTTGGGATATCGCAACCGCCTCACCTTTACCTCAATTCCTACCAAAGAGACAAAACATGATTGTTTAAATGTAAAAGCCTTGTTTTACTGTATTTTTCCATTTATTTGACATTAAAG
Source organism: Lophius americanus (assembly GCA_037951165.1). NCBI lineage: Eukaryota > Metazoa > Chordata > Actinopteri > Lophiiformes > Lophiidae > Lophius > Lophius americanus. The sequence goes on along the minus strand of JBBDHG010000025.1, from coordinate 151,601 downwards.
TTGTTTACAGTGTAGTATTTGTAACTTAAAATACAAATGTTATATTAAAAAGTCTGATGTCTTTGCTGTGTTTTTGTGTTTTTAAGTTGAATCTACGAGAGGCTTAACTGTAAATAAATTCTACAACTGTTTTAACATATTGCTGTAAAAACATCTTATTTTTTTTCTATTTACATTTCTTTTAAACCTTTAATATCCTGCTCAGCTGTTTTGGTTCAACTCATTTTTAGTCTTTATTTCTCATTGAAAAATGTGACTATATGCTAAACAGTAAGGGGCCAAGGGTGGAGCCCTGGGGGACACCAGATGTCAAAAGGGCCACCGAAGAGAAGGCAATATCAAGAGGTATTTGGAAAGTCCTTTTTCAATAAGTAGGATTTTCTTTTTGGCATATACAAATTTTTCTTAAGACTCACTAAATATAATTATGTAACTTGATGGTGGAGGTGGATTAACAGAACCCCCATGATGCCTTTGAGGCAGTTCTACAGAACAGAGGAGTAAAGGTTCTGGAGTCCTGCCTTGATTGAACCCGGCTGTGTCGTGGGAGTTTAACGGTGAACGAGTGTTGGGTCCCAAACGTGAGAGAATCCAAAACTGCTGAATGAAAATATTTATAAGGAGGTTGTGATTTTATTTAGCCTCTGGGCAGGAAGAACCAGGCGGTCTTGTGAAGGACTATTCAACCTTGGGAGGGGTTTGTGTTGGGCCGAGCGCCGTTCTAGAGTCATCTAGAATAGTTCTGGTGCCACCGGCTGAAACTGACTCCCTCTGATGAAACAGTTTCTGCTGTTTGGATCCTAAAGTCATGGAGAACATTAAGAAGAGGAGGCTGCCCTACAACTACTGGAGGGGTTCAAAGACCCCCACCCCACCCCCAGTGGGTCACCTCAGGGAACATCATGGACCGATTCACGTACACCAGTCTGGAGGCGGGACAGAGGCCATCTTGGCTAACGTTCCGCTTATCTCCTTTCCGACACCCTCGGCCCTGGCTTTGATTTCCATCAACGCTCAAAAACCTTTTATCCATCTGGAGGCTTTGCAGCTTTCAAATGTCATCGCAAGAACTCAAGACGGGGGGCTACGAGACCAGGGAGAGTAGGTGAGACATTTGAGACATCACCCGTAAATCGCAGCTCAACATTTTCACCTGCTTCTGTTCCTCGCTGCTTTAAATCAAACAGATTTAACAGTTGGTGGGGTTTGGAGGGCGAGAGGGAGAGAGAGAGAGAGAAGAGAAACAAGAAGTTGCTACTGGACTCACTGCTAAATCTAATAACTTCAATAAATTAATTTCATTCCAAACGTGAGTGTAGGTGAGTCTGAAAAAGTGCAGGCACAGATTTACGACCCGCTCTAGTTCTACGAGGTCCAACAAAAGACTGAGTCGTCAGTTTGAGAGTATAAAAAAAACCAGTGTACTCTCTAATAAAGCTTATAAATTACATTCAATGACATCATACCTTCAAATTAATGCTTGATGAATAACTCATGCGCTATTAATGAAAATCATTCGTGTCAAATTTGATCATTCTTAAACTTAGTGTTATTAATGGTTTATAACTTATTCATAAGGCTTTATAGGTTTCTTTTTTTTTTTTTACAAAGCATTGTAACTTATTTATAAAGCATTAATGCTTAACATGAGTGTTTGTGCAAAAGAGTTCCAAAGTGCTATATGTGGCCATGTGCAACATTTGTTTTTATTTGTTTCTTTTCATGGCATGGTAGGGTTTGGTAGGGTAGGGTTTGGTAGGGTATAGTAGGGTATGGTATAGCATGGTAGGGTATGGTAGGTTACGGTGTTGTATGGTAGGGTAGAGTAGGGCAGGGAACGGTATGGCATGGTAGGGTATGGTAGGGTAGGTAGGGTAATGTGGGGTATGTTAGGTAGGGTATGTTAGGTAGGGTAGGGTATGGTAGGGTTTGGTAGGGTAGGGTTTGGTAGGGTATGGTAGGTAGGGTAGGGTATGGTATGGTAGGGTATGGTAGGTAGGGTAGGGTAGGGTATGGTAGTTAGGGTATGGTATGGTAGGGTTTGGTAGAATTTGGTAGTGTATGGTAGGGTAGGTAGGGTAATGTGGGGTATGTTAGGTAGGGTATGTTAGGTAGGGTAGGGTAGGGTAGGGTATGGTAGGGTTTGGTAGGGTAGGGTTTGGTATGGTATGGTAGGTAGGGTAGGGTATGGTAGTTAGGGTATGGTAGGTAGAGTATGGTATGGCACAATAGGATATATTAGGGTATGGTATAGCATGGTAGGGTATGGTAGGTTACGGTGTTGTATGGTAGGGTAGAGTAGGGTAGGGAACGGTATGGCATGGTAGGGTATGGTAGGTAGGGTAGAGTAGGTTAGGTAGGGTAATGTGGGGTATGTTATGGAATGGTATGGGTTGGTAGGATAAGTTGGGGTAGGGTAGGGAATGGTATGCCATGGTAGGTTACGGTATGGTAGGGTTGAGTATGGTAGAGTAGGTTATGGTATGGTAGGGTAGGGCAGGGTAGGGTAATGTGGGGTATGGTATGGTATGTATTGGTATGGATTGGTAGAGGATAGGTTGGGGTAGGGTAGGGTATGGTACGGAATGAAATGGGGAATGTAGGATTGGGTTGGGTAATAGTTAAAATAATTTGGATGGTGTGGATGTAATATGAAATTCAAGTATTTGACATCAGAGTTTGTAGAAACAACAGCTACATTAATGAATAAGAGGTTGTTGTTTTTTTACGAGTGGAGAAAGTATTTCATAATACTCCTCTGTATTTGTACCATTACAACATAGTGATACGACCAAAGTGGTGTTATTAGCGGTCTATTACATGTTTATTTACTGCTTAAGAATGTCGGCTGCAAAGAGGCCGTGTTGGCGGGGGACCGTTAAAACCAAACCCTGACTTTAAATACTTTGAAGGTCATAATACTTCACCGTCTGAAAGCAGGAGTCTTCACTCCGGTCAGTTCTGTTATGCCCCTGGTGCCCATCACCCTTTAATCTCCCGCCGCCTCACACTATAAATACGGCTAACTGAGGATTTCCCCATTTGTCAGCGTGTTGTTTGCAGAGGAACCGGGCTCAGCTGAGCACAATCAGGAGAGCCCGGGGACCCGTTGAGGTTTACAGCCGCCACGGGTCACATGTGGACAGTAGGACACTTACAGTTCAGCGGTTAGGATCATTCCCTGCCCTGAAGTAAACCCGTTCACCCGCCGCTCGCTGGGTCTCTGCACTGCGAGCGGTCACTGGTGGGAGAGGAGGAAAATGAGATCTTCGACTTCAACACTTTGTCTTTCCTGGACTTTTAGTGCTTGACTTCGAGCAGAGAGGGGAGCATGTGCAGTTCGCATGTGAGCGCGAGGAGATGCCAGGGAAAATCACCACGACTGCAAAGCTACTTTCTTCCACCTCACATTTTCCCCTCTTTCTCCGACGCTGTCTGTGTCAATGTCTCCTTTATTTCAATGGCTGACCTGCTTCTTCTCATGCTCGCCGAATATTCCTGGATGTGAAGACATGATCAGAATTATCCTGACCCCCAAAAAGTCCCGAAAAAGAAAAAAAAAGCACTCTTTGATTCGGAGCCCATGAGCTGTGACACACCATCTCAGCAGAGAGGCTTTCTCTCATCAAGGCCATGTTTTACACTGTAAAAAAAAGAAAGAAGCTCACTGGAGGCAGTGGTTGCCGGAGAAATCGTTAAAAAGGGCCCAATTTTACACTGAAACTGTGTAATTTACGAAAGCATAACATTTTAAACCAGTTAATTCAATATCCCTTCCTTTCTAGATTTGCATTACCACACTGTAAAAGTTACTTCCATAAGTTTTGCATGTTATTGCTGTTCAATATACATCAAATCTCAATCAATTTGGCTAAAAAATACCAAAAAAAACAACATTTTTTAAATGTAAAAGCCTTGTTTAACTGGATTTTTCCATTTATTTGACATTAAAGTTGTTTACAGTGTAGTATTTTAACTTAAAATACAAATGTTATATAAAAAGTCTGAAGTCTTTGCTGTTTTTTTGGGTTTTTAAGTTGAATCTACAAGAGGCTTAACTGTAAATAAATTCTACAACTGTTTTAACACATTGTTGTTAACATTTTGTATTGTTTTTCTATTTACATTTCTTATAAACCTTTAATATCCTGCTCAGCTGTTTTGGTTCAACTAATTTTTAGTCTTTATTTCTCATTGAAAAATGTGACTATATGCTAAAACAGTAAGGGGCCAAGGGTGGAGCCCTGGGGGACACCAGATGTCAAAAGGGCCACCGAAGAGAAGGCAATATCAAGAGGTATTTGGAAAGTCCTTTTTCAATAAGTAGGATTTTCTTTTTGGCATATAAAAATTTTTCTTAAGACTCACTAAATATAATTATGTAACTTGATACGACCAAAAAAGATGTTTGTAAAAACATGTTTTACCAAAACATTGAGCTAATCGTAATAAAATAAACCGTTTTCCATGAAATACATCATTTTATCACAAAATTATTTTATAAGTTTTTTTACTGTTTAAAATCATGCTTTACTAAGCAATCCATCATTTTATGTTTAATAAAATCAAATACCGCAAATAAATCAAATATATGAAGCCAAAGGGTTAAGATTATTTTTTGCAGCACCTCCATTTAAAACTTCATTTTTTACAGTGTAGGAAAAAAAGATGGTTCCATCATTTAAATGTTTTTTTTTTTAATAGAATAGAAACCTGTGACAGATTCCACTTTATACTTTCCGTCCTGGAACTCCCTCCCTTCATGACTCCCCTCCTCTCTGAGATATCTGCTCACGGAGGAGACGGCGAACCCTGCCAAGAGTTGCAAAACCCGACGGCTTTCCCCATCCCGCCCGACTGGATCAGAACTCTCTGTTGACATCCGTCGCAACAGGATACGATTTCACTGAGCTAACAAATTTCAGATGGGGAGCTGTTATTAAGTGGTCTGGGACGCAGATCAGCTCCTGTTAATTGGTGCCACAGGTATTTTACATCCCCCGTAAAATACAAGCCCAAAACATTACAGCTGCTTGGTGGCCAGTATCTGCAATCGCCGTCATTTGTCCAAAACGCAGAAACTCATCATCACCGAACCGCACTCAGCTGTCCGTGACTGCTTATGTGTCCTTGAGCAAGAAAGCCCATAATCTCCATGAATGTTGACCAGAAGCCAATCCTGACCCCCGACTTCCTGCCAGAAGGAGACTCACAAGAGGAAAATGTGTATCAATGCAAATCAGTTGTTCTTGTTTGGTGTTTATTCCTGCCTGGGTTTGATGATTTTTCCATGTGCTCATACGTTTAAGGCCAGATTCCCTTCAAAGGTATGGTTTCTGTGACCGTCTTTGTGCCGTTTGGGTCGTATGCAACGATATCAGCCGCAGGGATTAAAGTCGTCTGTGGCCGTTTGATGCGGAATGATATGTTTGTAAAAGAAGCACACGCTGATTTTAACGCAAAACCCTCTGGCCACATTTAGCTTCAACTGTTCAATCTAATTCTGAAAGTTGAACCTAACATGTAGATTTAACATTTATGTTTAAAATGTAGATTTAGATTGAACTTTTAGATGTAACATGTATTTATATTTAACATTTATATTGCAACAAGTAGATTTAGATTTAACATTTATCTTGTAACATGCAGATTTAGATTAAACATTTATCTGTAACATGTAGATTTAACATTTATGTTTAAAATTTATATTTAACATTTATCTGTAACATGTAGACTTAGATTTAACATGAATATTTAAAATGGAGATTAAGATTTCACTTTTAGATATAACGTATGTAAGATTTAAGTTGAACATTTAGATATGGCATGTATTTATATTTAACATTTATATTGCAACATGCAGATTTAGATCTGACGTTTATATATAACATGTAGATTTATATTTAGCATTTATGTTTAAATGTATTTATATTTAACATTTATTTTACATGTAAATTAAGATTAACATTTAGATACGACATAAAATTTATATTTACAGTTAGATATAACCTGTTTTTATATTTAACATTTATATTTCAACATGTAGCTTTTGATTCAACATTTATATTGTAACATGCAGATTTAGATTAAACGTTTATAAATAACATGTAGATTTATATTTAAAATGTATCTGTAACATGTAGACTTAGATTTAACATTTATGTTTAAAATGTAGATTTAGATTGAACTTTTAGATGTAACATGTATTTATATTTAACATTTATATTGCAACAAGTAGATTTAGATTCAACATTTATATTGCAACATGCAGATTTAGATTAAACATTTATCTGTAACATGTAGATTTAACATTTATGTTTAAAATTTATGTTTATATTCAACATTTATCTGTAACATGGAGACTTAGATTTAACATGAATATTTAAAATGGAGATTAATATTTCACTTTTAGATATAACGTATGTAAGATTTAAGTTGAACATTTAGATATGGCATGTATTTATATTTAACATTTATATTGCAACATGCAGATTTAGATCTGACATTTATATATAACATGTAGATTTATATTTAGCATTTATGTTTAAATGTATTTATATTTAACATTTATTTTACAAGTAAATTAAGATTTAACAGTTAGATACAACATAAAATTTATATTTACAGTTAGATATAACCTGTTTTTATATTTAACATTTATATTGTAACATGCAGATTTAGATTAAACGTTTATATATAACATGTAGATTTATATTTAACATTTATCTGTAACAGGTAGACTTAGATTTAACATTTATATTTAAAATGTAGATTAAGATTTCACTTTTAGATATAATATATGAGATTTAAGTTGAACATTTAAATATGACATGAATTTATATTTAACATTTATATTGTAACTTGCAGATTTAGATTAAACGTCTATATATAAAATTTAAAATGTAGATTAAGATTTAACTTTTAAATATAACCTAAAAGATTTATCTTCAACATTTAGATATGACACGTATTTATATTTAACATTTATATTGTAACCTGTAGATCTAGAATAACATTTATATATAACATGTATATTTCAATTTAACATATAAGATTCATATTTAACATTTAGATATAACCTGTATTTATATTTAACATTTAGATATAACATGTGGATTTACATTTTATTATTTAGATATAACAAGTACATTTAGATTTAACATGTAGTTTTAGATTTTACATTTAGATTCAGATTTGTGCATTTAGATACAACATGTAGATATAGTTTTAACATTTAGATATAACATGTAGATATAGTTTTAACATTTAGATATAACATGTATATATAGTTTTAACATTTAGATATAACATGTATATATAGTTTTAACATTTAGATATAACATGTATATCTAGTTTTAACATTTAGATATAACATGTATATATAGTTTTAACATTTAGATATAACATGTATATATAGTTTTAACATTTAGATATAACATGTATATCTAGTTTTAACATTTAGATATAACATGTATATATAGTTTTAACATTTAGATATAACATGTATATATAGTTTTAACATTTAGATATAACATGTATATATAGTTTTAACATTTAGATATAACATGTAGATGTAGTTTTAACATTTAGATATAACATGTATATCTAGTTTTAACATTTAGATATAACATGTAGATGTAGATTTAACATTTAGATATAATATGTAGATTAGATGCTGTTAAAATCGGCTCCTTTTACAAACAGATAACATCCTCATGGCCTTTTTGTGGTGGGGGGGGGGGGAAGAAACCCCCTCAGATAATCCTGTCCGAGCCGTAAACGCCGCTGACGTTCCTCATACTATGACTCAGTAATGAGCGCGTTTGGCTCCAAGCGATCGCGCCACGATCGCAGATGCAGGCGGACGACTCCAGCCAAACCAGAGGCCCTGTCTGAGTTCTGACCCGCTGTGATCCACGCGGCTCGGTGGCTTTTCAACGCGTGTTTCCAAACCTCAGAAGGCGAGCCACATAAACTCCGAAACCACTGTGTCAGGAGAAAGTATAAGCAAATGCATGACATATGACGAAGGGAGGGAATATTCTTTCTGTCGATAGTTTGGACTGGGAGATTCCTTCCATCCTAAGAAGTCAAAGTTTTTATTGACGCCGCGATTCACCGCCGTCCTTAAAAGAAATCTTCACAGTAGCAAATCTGCGTCACACGTCTGACATTTAGACAAAACAATACCCCCGTTCAAAATCTGTCTTCGTGTGTCCAAACCCCCCCGACACAATAGAAACCAAATTTGTTCACATAATTGAACTTTTTCTTCGGTTTCTCAGAAAACACATTCTTCGTCTCAGATCTCAGCGTCTGACTGAGTGACTAAAATCAAACCAGACCCTCTGGCCTCAGGGGCCGGCGTTCTGGATTCGATTCCGGCTCATTCATTCACTTTGTCTGCGTGTATCCCAAACTAATAACACACCCGATTGGTTTTACACAGAGCCGTTCATCGAAACGCTGCGTCTGTGGACTTATCGCCGCCGTCACGTTCAAAATATGTCAAATAATTACATCGCTGAAAAAGTCGGGATCTCATGGACTCGACATCGCGTCCTACCGCTGCACGTCCTTCACGTTAACGCAATACGTCACAAAACAATTTCATGGATCGTTAAGACCTTAGTTTGAGGAAGAACTTGATGGAACTTGTTGAAGGTGAGTTATACTTTTTCAACACTAGAGGGAGCTTTATTTCAAAAACCACTCAGGCTATCATTTTTAATCTTTTCGTCAAATTAAGTCGATATTTTTGCGACTATGAATCAACTCTGAAGAGATTTATGTTATATATATATATATATGCAAATCATATTTTAATTTAATTATTCACGTTTTACTCACAAGGGGGAGCTGTTTTACAAAAAACCCTTTTCCCGAACATGACTTCACATTTAATTTGAGTTCCATCAAAGTTGATTTTCTTGCACAAAACAGGGGATTGGAGTCTTTTTAGGACGCTAAGGTGATCGCAAGGACTTCCATTTAACTGGTTTTCCTCCGTTGTTGCCAAAACATGCTATTACCCCCGACTTTTATGACCTAACCATTCTGAAATGTTCTGCAAACTGACCTAAAAAGTTCTGACATCTTTTTCCAATGTTGCCATATGTCAAATTAACAAGTGCGTACCGGGTTTGAGTCTTTGAGTAATATTTAACTGCGTTATTTAATGATGGACCCAGCATCCACCGCAAACACGTAGATCACATTTCCTACCGAGCTTTGCATGATACGAGCGAAGCATCCGCATCAAAACGTGAATAAAAGTGAATCAAACGCAGTCGTTGAGCCTTAGCGTAGTTGGCCGACGCCTCTAAGGCCGATCGTGGAACGCAACAGCTTATTAGTATCTCCCCTGGATATAAAAGTCCTCCGTCCGAGCCAAAACTTTTACCTCAACGTGTCAAGAGCTGCCAGGAAAAGAGGATTCTTAATATACGAACGCAGCAATGACAATAATAGTAAAAAATCCACATCCTCTTTGCGGTCATAAATAATAAAAAAGCCATCACTCTTCTTCTTGCGCCTGTCAATATTACGACGTGTAGAAAGACTGTGTTCTTGGCAGGCAACCCGCGTTTGAGTGCACTCTTAGCTTGAGCTTGACCCGCTCCCTAAAGGCCCGCGGGTCAGAGGTGGAGTGATGTGAGAGCCCGGCCTGTCGCCGGCTCTGACGGATCTTTCACTTCTTGCTGACTCTACTCACTAACGGAGACACAAAGGCATAAATACTCGCACTGAGTTCAGAGGGTCCCATTAGACAGTCCAGCCTCCACTTTAATGAACATCCCCCCAAACTCTCTCTCTCTCTCCCTCTCTCTCTCTCTCGTCCGATCCCGGAGCCAGCCTTGCGGCACGCTCCAATGTTAACGACTCAGCATGTTTTCAGCGCGGTGCGGACGCGCTCTCAATCATCATTAGGGGTTTTTGCGGAGTCCTAGGGTCCGGGCAGCGTGCCAGGATGTGTAAAAGTTTCCATGAGGAAAACCTTGAGTTGTCTCCAGAAGCACTGCGGTGGACGGAGATCCTCAGGAAAGGCTAGGATGCCTTCTTCTTTTCTTTTTTTTTTTTGTGTGTTGTTGTCGAGGGAGGCGAGGAGGAAAGGCCGACTGATGAAAATTCTGTTTTCAGTTTGAGCAGGAGAAAAAAAAAACGGTTTCGATGCAAAGACTTTGACTTAAGGAGGAAACAATCAGAAGGAGAACTCACTCCAATATGAGGCAATCAAAGCGCACATGTCAAACGTCAGGAGTCGGCAGCGGCTGTGTTGCTCGCTGTGTTTTTCTTATTTTGAGGAATAAGGGCCCTCTGTTTCCCAAAAAGAGGCAGCTGGTAGAAATCTGGCGCTCTGATTAGCTCCAGCTCCTTCGCTGCCTGCCGTTTTCAGCTGCTTTTCATGATATCACCCGTCTCGGCGGCGGCTAAGCGGAGAGGACACACGGCAGCCGCCGAGCAGAAACGACCAGCCAGACAGCAAAACACCAACAAACAGCAGGAAGAGTCACAGAAGATGAAGAGAAGAGGAGTCAGAGCCACGCGTTTCCCAATCACCATAAATAAAAAACAGAATAATGTAAACTCTGAGTTATTGAGTGATTCACGATAGAGACAAAAGTCATTCTTTACAAACAAAGTCGATGCGATGTGGAGCTGGAATGAAGCGTCGACGTCATGGATTACATCGACTAAAGGGAAAACATCCATTTATATGGTTTTGTCAACTTTTTACATTCTTTATCCCATCCTGTAAAAAAGAGTTCTTACCTCTGGAAATATTACTCTCACTCTAAATTGACCATAAAATGCCAAATAGTTTTTTTTAGAAACAGTGAATAATCTGACTTGTAAAAATTATTATCTTTGTATTTCATGGAACATTAACTTTTAATTAGATTAACTCAAACTAAACTGTTTGACCTTCATAAGACTTTCCTCACATGATGCAATATTCCAAAAAAAAAACCAAAATATTTCTAAAATCTCTCTTTTGACCGGTGGTGTCCCCCAGGGCTCCATCCTCGGCCCCTTACTATTTAGCATATACATGCTGTCGCTGGGTCATCATGCTAAATCAAACGGTTTAGCAGGACATCAAAGCGTTAACCCTAAACCGAACGTGACGGTTAATCTGCTTGTTTTTGTTTGTTTGTTTGTTTGTTTGTTTGTGCAGTGTCATTGCCTGTGGACCCTTGTTGCGTTTTTATTTGTTGTATTTCATACAATAACTCAACCGGTATAAACTGTGAGGAGCAGATGCTAACAGCTAGCGTAGCAACACCACTTTCCAACGCATTTCCGAGTCGTCAGCAGTTTGTTTATTCACAGATAAACAAAAAGAATAAATTGCTGATTTAAAAAAAAACATTGTGAGTTATGGGAATCAACTGACATGACCTGCAGCTTGTTTGTGTGTGTGTGACTGTTAGTGTGTGTTTGTTTGTGTGTGTGTGTCTGTGTATGTGTGTGTGAGTGTTTGTTTGTTTGTGTTTGTTTGTTTATGTGTGTGTGTGGGTGTTTGTGTGTGTTTGTTTGTGTGTGTGTGTCTGTGTATGTGTGTGTGAGACTGTTGGTGTGGGTTTGTGTGTGTGAGTGTGTGTCTGTGTATGTGTGTGTGAGTCATAGTGTGTTAGTGTGTGTGTGTGAGACTGTTGGTGTGTGAGCGTGTCTGTGTATGTGTGTGAGTGTTAGTGTGTGTGTACGTGTGTTTGTTTGTGTGTGTGTGAGAGTGTTAGTGTGTGTCTGTGTGTGAGTGAGTGTTAGTGTGTGTGTACGTGTGTTTGTTGGTGTCTGTGTGTGTGTGTTAGTGTGTGTGTGTCTGTGTGTGAGTGAGTGTTAGTGTGTGTGTGTGTTTGAATCTGTGTGTTTGTTTGTGTCTGTCAGTGTGTCTGTTTGTTTGGGTGTGTGAGTGTTTATTTGTGTGTGTGTGTGTGTGTGTGTGTGTGTGTGTGTGTGTGTGTGTGTGTGTGTGTGTGTGTGTGCGGGCGGACATGTTTGTCACAGGTAGTTTAGAGAACCCTTCCTCAGACAGACAGAGCTGAAGATGTTCAGATGTTCTCTGGGAGTGAGAGGAAGGACAGGATTAGAAAGGAGACATCAGAGGGACAGTCCAGGTGAGACGTCCTGGAGACAAAGTCAGAGAGGACAGACTGAGATGGTTCTGACCCGTGAAGAAGAGGAGGGATAGTGGATCTGCTGGTAGATGGAGCTGCAGATCAGGAGGTTTCAGGATGTGGTGAGAGAGGACATACAGATGGTTGGTGAGGCGGAGGAAGATGCAGAAATGGAAACAGATGATCTGCTGTGTGGAGAAGAAGGCTCCTTCAGACGTGTGACAAACAATGCCGTCATTTTACCATTTCTTTTTCGGGATAATTACTAAGACTAACAAGGCGACCATAAAAGCTGCCGCTTTTTATCAATTCTATTATTAGACACGCTGGTGTCGTCTGACTGCTGTTTTTCTCAGACCCGGCGTCTTGTAAAATGCAAACAGTGGGTTGTGAGTAAGCGCAGCGTCTGATGCGAGTCCCACCATGTGCTGTTTATGACAGTGAGTCAACCAGGCATCAAGGCGGCGAGTTCCTGCGGCGTCGGGGTGTTTCTTCCTCGTGCGGCGTCGGCTCTCTGATCTAGACGGATTCGCCGTTTTACTTCCACGGGTGAGAAGTCCGAACGAAGTCCAAAAAGCCACCGAGTGAAGAATGACCTCAGCGTAAATCCGCCAAACCTTCCCGTAAAACCCTCACAGCCGACCCCGGCATCATCCGCAGCCGGCTCGTATATCGCAACGGAGCGAGGGGGCTGGTCAGTGTGCGGCGGTGTGAGTGTGAATGGCAGCCGGGGGGGCTCGCATCTCCGTACTAACCCGGCTCCTCCAGGTCCAGTAGCTCACCGCTGATAAGTTGAGTGATTTCTCAGGGGCGGCGTAAAAACCCGGGCCCGGCCAGAGAGACGCATTTCCTCTGGCTGATGGGAGCCGGAGGCCTCAGCGTTCAAGCGTGGGAGGCGCCCCACTCTTGGGGAAGATCAAGTGTGCTCCCGCAGACTCCAAATCACCGGCCCCCCAATTGCTGGGGAGGAACGCCGCCCCGGTTGGCTGGCGTTAAATCACCGCTTCTGAGGTGAGGTCATCCGCTTGTCTTCCCTCTCTAATGGAGCGCTCAGCTCGCTAACATACGGAGGTAATGCGTGCGGACGGGGGGATCGGGATGCCTCCCGAGCCGACGCCTGATCTTATTTATTTCTGCTTAGGGCTCATTTGAAGGGTTTGGGAGTGGGTCAGGCCCGGGAGCCTGGATGCCTTCGGAGTATGGTGTTACCACCGCACACTTTCAAGGACTCTGCTCGCTCGCCACAGACAGTCAGGTGATGTGAAAATGTAGCATAGGGAGGTTTTTCGAGGGGCCGGTCGGTCAATACGCATTCCTGCGTGTCCGTAATGCAGCCGTAATCGCGGCCGGAGGAGATTTGGCCACCGGGCTGGAGATTGAGCCCACCAGGATGACCCGGGATGGAGCGGCGGGCAGCAGAAACAAGGTTAAACGTTTTCATCTCAGCACTGCTGTGGACGTTTTGGTATTGCCAGCGGAGAAGGACCTCTTTTGAAGCTTATTAGAAAGTGCAAAATAAAGCTACAATTTCACTTGATTCAATCAGTGCCGACACCAGAGCCTCCGTGCGCCAGAATTGACGGGGAAGGAAATTCGCAGGAGCATGTTTTTCTCAAATTAGATTTCCGAGGCTTCCTGAATTACTTAAGAGAAAAAGAAGAGAAAAAAGAAACCAAAAAGTTGGAGATGGGTTTATATAACTGATAACAGACAGACATCCCCCCCGTGTCTCCGTATTGTCTGTTTATGAGGCGAGGACTAATGGGACTCATCAGAACTGACAGATCTGCTGACAACTGCTTTTCAACTCAATTACAGTTCCACAGCAAAACTCCCATGATCCCCTCATGCCTATCACCCCTGTACTCCCAGAGCTGTTGAGTGAGGCGTGCACGCTCTCGGGCGCGCACACACACACACACACACACACACACACACACACACACACACACACACACTGCATCAGTGTACTGAACAAGCGTTGCACAGGAAGGATGATTTTCCTGTGTTTAAAGTGGACTTGTCTTACCTCCATTATATTTCGACTCTGGCACATTTCCAGTGATGTGCTCTATGAATATATATATATATATATATATATATATATATATATATATATATATATATATATAGAACAACAAGTGGAGCCTCTGCTAACACAGATAACAGGTTGGCGACCTGACAGACATGATATGGGATGGGCAAAGCAGGCAAGAACTCCCTTGGGTGTGACTGCTTTCATTGCCAGGGGGGAACAGTGACCCCACGGCCGCCCCTGATGACGACAACCGCGTGGCGTCGACTCCACTGGGAGAAGACGGGAAAACAAAGCCTCGCCTCCTGCCACCCAGTATCCCTTCCAGAAGGATTTGGGGGAAAATGGCTGAGTTCAGGAAAGCCCTACCTATTGTTTTGCTTCCTTCATTAGCGGTTGTGTCAACAGTTTGCTTGGCTACGCGTGTGCCGCTGTTTTTGTTCTGCTGCACCGCCGCTGACCTCGCCGCACTGATGTTTTGACAGATTGTTTCGGAATCCCATCAAGGCTTTTTACTGCTTTAAAATAAGGGGGCCCAATTTGGACAACATGAGCCGGGCGGTATGTTACACCTAAAGCAAATAAATCTCCCAAGTCTAAAATTAAACAAATCTGACGCAAATCTGCAGGCACAGATCCGCCAGGAAACACTGAGCGCCGCGGCAGGGTGCGGCCGAGTGTGCGGGCCTACAGATAAGCAAAAAGGCGTGAAATAAATGTGAGGTGCCGTATTAAAAGAGCTGGACTGAGTTTAATCTTGAAAAAACAACATTCCCATCGCCCACTGAAGGATTTATCTACTATGCATCTGGAGACTCACCATCATCTAGGTACATCTGGTCCAGTTCCTGGGGCTCCTGCTTGACGGTGATGGCCATCGAAGGTGGGCTGGCGTCCTCAGCTAACAGGCCGGGTGACCCGGCCGCTGCCTGGGCCTGACCGGGGCTGTAAGCCTGGAGGACTGGGCTCTCTGCCGTCCCGGTTGGAGTGGAAGGGTGGGATACTGGGGAGGACGAGGGGCTGCTGTTGGCATAGATTGGGTGGTAACCGTGAGGCCCTGGGCTGTTGAGGTGGTTCGGGCTGCCCTGGGAATGAAGCATGCCTAGCGAGGAGTTGTGGTCCGGTGACGCCGGGTGGGCTAGATTGGGGCAGCCAGTGGTCTCCTGGATGTGTGGCACAACCGGGCCTGGTGGCGCTCCGTGGCTGGGGCTGGTGGGTAGGCACTTGCTGTACGGCACAGGGGACAGGTCATGAAGTGTGGGGCTGGAGTTGGGGGGTGTTGACGGCATGGCGTGATGGCGAGGTGGACAGGGAGGGTAGCCACCGACCAAGCAGGCGTCAGGATCGGCTACGGGCATGATGGGAGTCAACCTGGGCTGGCTGTAATAGGGCTTTGAGTGAATGGGCAGCCTCGCAGTCCCCAGAGAATCATACTCATCACTGGGTTCTGTCTTTATTATCGGCACTGGGGGGAAAAAAATAGAAAGAAAGGTGGAGACATTAAGAAACGTACAGGAGTCCACGTGGCAAAACTGAAGCAAAGTCTGAGTAAGTCAATGTGCAGGCATAATTGCGGTTGTGATTCCCTCCGTAATCCAAACAAACAACCACCAGTGGATATGGGCTCCATGTCAACTTGGCTGCGCTCTCTCTCAGAGAAACTGTCCTGCCTCCCAACCAGCACCCCCTTTTTTATTTTACCACACTACGAAAAAAAAAGGGCAAGAGAATAGGAGGGAAAGAAAAATGGATGAGTCATCAATGTGGAAAGCCACAGCTGGCTCTAATCATGAATAAGACCTATTTTCTTTGGACTCTCCTCCGGCTCTGATATCCAATAAAAGACTACTTTAAAGCGCCGAGCTTCTGCTGTTGCTGCTGCCGCTGCTTCTAGGAGCCCCGGACCCCTAGGTTTCCTCAACACTGTTGCAGTAATTGTTCCTCTCAGGACCCGAAGATAGAAGGAGAGAGTGGAAAGGAAAAAAAAAAAAGAAAAAAGGGAGATGATTTGATTTTGATTAGGCGGCCTGAGCTCCTTAAGAGGCTGTGGAGCGCTGGAACTGTGGTTTCAGGAGCTTCAGGCCCTCCGCTAATGCAGGAGAGTGCAGTGACCCCACTTGATCATCCTGCCTCCTCTCTTCTGGTTTCAGGCCCGGTGCTTGCTGTCTGCCCCGTTTCCTGATTAGCTCTGACGGACAGGTATCACATGCTCGCAGTGTCAAACGCAGTTACCGAAAAAAACAACTGGGCCTTAATTGAAAGGTTCTGAGAACTACACTACGTGGCCCTCGGTTGAGAAATGGATCCGCATATAAAGGCCCACTGCTGAGTTATAATGTAAGTCCATATGCGCAGACGGTGCCAGAACAGAACTAATAGGCCAGTGTTAAGACACCCAGATGCATAGCAAAGGCTTCTGAGTCACAATGGACGCAGTGTTTCTGACTCTACTAGATGTGAAACGTGGTAATGGGTGTGGTGAACACTCGATGCCAACCATTACAAGTTTTTGGCTACTCTCTCACCAAATGGCATCGACTCAACTTAGTCACAGCCGTACCAATGTCAATACAAATGTAATGTGAACGAGGCTTGAGCGGTCGTCCCAGACAGCGAGGGTACATGTCCTTAAAAAGCCCCCAAATCCACTGCGTTGTACAAGAAATCCCCTCAAATTAAATGTGTGTCTTTAGGAATCTCAAACTGTCCATATTGTCTCGACCTAACTAAGTCAGCGATAGTCTGTTCTTCTTCTTCTTCTTCTTCCTCTTCTTCTAATACTTGTTCTAATACTTCTTCTAATACTTCTTCTTCTTCTTCTTCTTCTATTACTTCTTCTTCTTCTTTCGGCTGGAGCCTATAGGGGTTGCAAAAGCGGAATCATCTAAATCCGCATATTGATTTGGCAAAGTTTTAAAGTCGGATTCCTTCCCTGACAAAACCCTCCCCAATTATCCGGGCTTGGGACCGGCATCAGAAGTCCACTGGCTCGGGACCCCTCTGTGGCTGGGTTCCCACAGTGACTCAATAATGAAGATAAATACACTTAACTAGTTTGTCTGAGCTCAGTAACAAAAACTAGACACATTTCCTTCTGTGGATTCATCGGAGCTAAAATTAGACACAGTAGGACTGATGGTCGGGAAGTTACGGATGAGAAGCTGGGTTTTCACTTGTGACTGGAATATGAACCATTCCGGTAAAATATGACCAATAAAAGTTAGATTTCCTTCAGGCAGTACATGTGTGGTGAATTTGGACCAAATGTCCAAAAGCAGAGCTTTTCATTTCATATATATGATAGAACTGAATCCCTAAATCACTCCAGTACTTCCTCGCACTAAGGTTTATGTGGGAATAAAATTTGAAAACGATCCATGCGATAGTTTCTGAGTTATCGCGTTAGCACGAAGGATGGTCTGCGGCGATGACGAGTTCGGTGACGCAAAAATAAGTCAGTCCAAACGGAGTGTCGGTTTTCAGGAAGACTTCTGAGCGAAAGCAAAAACAGAGAGAGAAAGTGTTACTGAGTCACAGGACAAACAGGTTGTTTATTAAACCACCTGTTATCACAGTCGTCGGGTTTGAATGGACCTGAATCATGGCTGAAGCCTCTGGGACGCAGAGATAACGTAGAGACCGGAGCCCATTTACGTCAGATGTCTGCCCCCGGAGTCCAGGGGAGCCGCTCCCGTGTCTCGAGGAGCGCCGTAAGGCCACTCCCAAGGCGAAAAGGCCTCCGCCGCCACAGCCGTGGGAATAACAGCTGAGTCTCAGGGTGCAGCCGGCATCCACAGCGACTTCCCGCCGTGATTCTCTTTGAGCCGCGGAGTCAGGAGTGTGGAGTCAGAGCAAACCAATTTGATCATTTCAGCAGCAAATCAAAGAGCCACCTAGTCATTCTGCAGCGTGAGGGACCCCGAAAACATATATATACAGTATATATATATATATACATATATATACTATATATGTGTATATATACGATTGCCTACATATTATTTAAATATCTTAGACACTCTTTGTTGACCATAAAATGAAAAATCCTCAGATAGGACTTTCATTGTAAATGCCTCCCTCTCCGTGGTGTCCCGCAGGGCTCCACCCTTGGCCCCTTAGCCTTTAGCATTGACATGCAGCATCTGGGTCACATTATAAACAAGGTTCAGTCACATTTCTTTCAAAAAATAATTCAATAGTGACTCAGAATGAGCTGGACCAAACAGTTGAGCAGAACATTTAAAGGTTAAGATTTTTACTCCAAATCCATAAGGAGTAATAATAAACGCAGAAAAGGCGATGTCACCAGATTCGGACCCGGTCGGCCCTCGTGGGAGCCGAAGTCGTAACCACTAGACCTTCACTGGTTCATGAAAAGCCTTTTTGTTCTAGTCACAGTGCAGTCGGTCCAAACAGTTCTCCGTAAGAATGAACTGGATTACTGTTGAAATGCGGGAAAACCGCGAGTCTTTCAGGTATTTTATAAGAACGGACATTTGTGTGAACGTCTCATATTTCCTCGCGTCCGCTAAATGATTCAAAGTCTCTACTGAACTAAAATTAACAACGTACAGGCTACAAAATGTATGAAAGTAAAAAGTGGTTATTTCAAGGGATTATTATAATATTGTGGTAACAGCGATACATTAGCAATAATATTAATATACCGGATTAGCAGCTTTATCTGAACTTTTATGACGGTCATTCATGGGCACAAAGGTTTGAATGACCATTTTATAGAACACAAGTAATAGAATGTTCAAAGCCTGTTTCGTCTTTAAAGGTGTTTTACATCTGTCACCTTGTTTGGTTTGTTATGCATGGTAAACGTTAAAAAACAATATTCTCCATGTGTTACTGGTGTTCCATTAAGTTGAAATCCCTGTGGAGGAATCGTTTACAAAAGTAACGAACCTGTTTTAAGAATATAAGGGTAGCCAGGTTTAAGATAAAATCAATCTAATGAAAAAAGTCACACGATTTCCTACCTGTCCCTGAACCTAACGTGAGAATGAAGCTAAGCCTGTGCTGTCGACCCCTGTAGCAAGAGAGAAAGCCCAGAAAAGCCCCCGTTTCCCTGCGTTGTACTAGCTATCCCCGTGATTGAACTCCTCAAGATATGTCCAAAAAACATTTCTGCGAAAAAGTGAGTGATTGAAATATGAACTTTTAATGGACAATATGACACATACTAAAAAAAAACTCCTTGAGTTTACTCCTATCCAACAAGTTTCAACTAAGTCCTGTCAATTAAGGTACTTCCCCAAAAAGCCCCCAATCCCCTGCATCGTACAAGTAATGTGAGGCTGTCCATAGTATTTTTTGGTTAAATAAATAGTTTGTGAACTTTTAGATAAAATCTGGGTAAATCATGTTAAAATAAGATTAATATCCTTGAGGTGATTTATAAGCACCCAATTTGGACCAAATCGGACCAAATCGGACCAACGCTTGAGAATTTATGGCCCCAAAAATATTCGGAGACAAGCTCCCCCTGGCAATGGGAATGTTTCACTGACCTTTTTCAAAGTCAATCCAGTTCTTCCACACACTAAGGTTTATGGGGGTATGAAATTTGAAAAGGATTCATGAAGTGGTTTTTGAGTTACGGCGGTAACATTGAGGATGTTTGGACTCGGTGGCGACGATTCCGAAGTCGAGATTTCGGTGATATAATTAGGGAAATGGAATTTGGCAGGAAGGATGTGATGGTGGATTTCCTCTGGAACCGCATCCACACAGGTGTGTTTTTGAAAACTTTCGGTTTTCCCAGTGACATAATTCGTCAACAGAATTTTTCCATTATTCCGATGCCCTCTGAATGCGAAGGAGAAAAAAAGAAAAAGAGAGAAAAAAAAATATCAAAGATGAACTCGTACTGGATAAATAAACCAAATCTAACGTTTCAGACATTTTTTCCGAGCTCCAGATATAAACAGTGTTCTCCTTCCAGCTCGATCCATCTCTGCGTCTCCGTCGGAACTTTCGTATGGGAGCTGAGACAACAGATTCAGCGGGCGCGTCCCGACTTCAGCTGGCTTTTATTTCCCCTCAACCTGTGGGTTACGGCCCACAGACAGTTGATGTTCTGCACATGCTTCTCTCTCCATCTGCGGCAGTTTCCCCTACGTCTGCTCCCATTAGACTGATCGGTCCTGATCCGGCTGTTTTATTGAGCACTCGTTTCCACTGAAGGCGAAGGGAGTCGGGACGTGGATGTTTCTTTTCTCCCCCCCCCCTCCGTCTGCGTCGATGTGTTTGATTCTGGAGGGTCAGCGGACGGGTCGTGTGTGGATTTGTGAATTATCTCGCAAAGGGAACCTTCCTGCAGGAGCGAGTGGTAGGATTTTGGAGCAGGTGGTAGTTAATTACCTCAACGGTACCTGCTGCACCGCATCCCACTGCGAACCCAATCTGGTCCCCCGGTTTACTGTGCGGGCCTTAGAGTACTGTGGGTGGGTCCAAAGCCCAGAGCTGTAGACATGACAGAAACAGTCCAGCCTTTGTCCAGTTTTTTCGGGGGGGGGGGGGGGAAAGAAAATAATGACTGTGAAAATATTTACAAAAAGAACAATGTGCGGTTCATCAGCTTTTCCTAGATGTGTCACAGAACAGACTTTCCCTTTCTCCAACAGCGACCACAAGCACTGCAGCGGGGGCGGGGGGGGGTGGGGGGGCGCACCCGTTTGCGTTAAGAATAGAACTTGGTATTACAGAGGTATCTCCGAATGGTCTGTTGAAAAAAAAAAAAAAAAAGAAGGTTCCGAGAAGCTCCCCTCTCCAGCGTCGGCCATTGCCAGCACTTTTTTGGCGTTTGCTGTTTTAATGTGGTTCACGAAAACTGTTCCTGATTTGAGGAGCAACACGTCACGTCTCTACTCACGCAAGAATGATTGGAAGGGAGTTTGGAAAAGAGAGTCTCATTTGGGGAGCCAGACCAGGACATCTGTACTGTATGTATGTCTGAGCATCGCAGACGAGGACTTAAGCCCCGACACGAAAACCACAGAAGCTGCTGATGGTACAATAACCGCTGATTTGCTTAATTGTTGTTCACATTTTATGCACTCAAGTCTTTAACCTTTTGAAGTCTAAGCTCGCATGGCATGATCCCTAACCCCACATGTGTTTGGGTCCAATGTTCTTCTGCAGTATCAAATCATAGGGGTTCTGTTGGGCTGCAAAAAACAACAACGTTTGAACGTTTGTACATCTGTATGATGATAAAAATGCAAATATTAAATGCAGTATATAAACGCTTGCGGCTAACGCTAGCTCAACCGCAGATTCCAAAAGGGTTAACCTTCATTCGGGCCTGAACCAGAACCCCTAAAACTTTATAAATCATCTTAAATAATGACAAAATTCAAAGGTTTGGTGTCTTTATGTCAGTAAAAAGTCACTTTTATGACAAGATAATTACTCCTGTACTTTTTTAACTCCTAGA
>JBBDHG010000025.1:77500-125000 GCA_037951165.1 Lophius americanus | reverse complement strand
ACAGAGCTCGGAGGCTCTGTCACTCAGCAGGTAGACCTCATCGCTGGGGAACGTGGTCTCGCTGCAGAATAAACACTCGCTCACATCTTCTGCTCTGGATCACAGAGGTGCCAGGCGTGATGACAACAACGTCCACTCAAACAGCGTGTTTGAAGGCTGGGGTATGCTGGAGCAGATGGGGGGTCAGGACCTGGAGAAGTACTCCACCCACGATGGGCGGCTTGTGCATATTATACGTGTTTGTAAATGTTATTAGCAATTAGAAGGAATTGATTATTTTTTTTTTTGGGTTCATCACCGAGTTTAATAAAGTCTGACTGACCGATAATGATGATTTTTTTTCATTAAAGTTTTGAAACCAGACTAGAGTAAAGCTGGTCGGTGGTTGGCTTTGTTCCGGGTCTCCAGGACTCTGTGCTGCCACTAGCTTTAGCCGCTCTGCTAACGTTAGCCGCTCTGCTAACATTAGCTTCTTGAAACCTGCTATGATCCTCGGGGTGATTAGATTTGAAGTGTGTGATTAAGTTTGTTGTCTCAAAAGTTCTCGAGGTTCTTCCTCGACAGCTTCTTTTGCCCTTCCTGTTGTAACGAATTGCGATCTTTGTGTTTTCTATTTTCTTGCGAGATGTTCGGAGCCCCAGTAGCTCATTCTTGACCGCCGCAGAATCGTCTCGGTGAGGATTCTCGCCGGATCAAACCAGGCCTCCCTCTAATTCAAAAGTGGAAAACGTTTCTGGTGATTACCGTTAGGAGGCAGGTAGGTGAAGCGCTGGTACTGACTCCTCTTCCTCTTGCCGTTGCAGACGTAGAAGTTGACCTGCACCGGGCTGGATATTCTCTGGTTCCGGTAGGGCGGGACCTCCACAACAAGAGAATTCTATAAGACACAGAAGGTGAAATTAGATTTTTCCTCGGCTGATTGTACAGACTAGAGATAATCTCTTTATGTAAATATGTAGTAGAACTTCCTGCAGCACATTCATCAGCCGTCACGTCCATGTGGATCCTAAGATCACACCGGCATGATCCAGAACCCGATACGCTTTTGGGTTTGGTGAAATAATTCAGTGAGTGAGAGTGAAGGAATAACTGACAGGTGATGGAGGTGAAGTTGTCCTGCAGAAAATTCTGTGGTATGTAAAGCTCACTGTTAGCTCTGGCGCTAATCCTAGCCTGACGCCAGACTGCGGAGGGTTAACAGGAAGTGGTGAGACTAGAACAAAAGCTGCTGGTCAGGACAGTGAAGATCCAGCCAACAGAACCCGTGATTCTGGTCCGGTGCCCATGTTTGTCTCTGGAGAACCTCAGGGATTCAACTTTGTCCCCATGCAGCGTTGATAGGAGAGAGCTAGACGGCTTATTTGTTTGCACAACCATGCCTCTCAGTGGAGAGGCCAGCCCCCCCGGCCCCCCCTCCAAGGCAAGACCTCGGCCAGTCTGGACGGATGTGAACTTTCGACTGCCTCGGTTCTGACAGGGGAACATGGAGAGATTTGTCTGAGCGTTTGTGTCTCATTGGAGGGATGGCTGTCGCTCCCATGGGGGCCTAGACGGGTCAGAAATGGGGGGACTCTGACAGGAAACAGGTTTTTGTTGGTCATCACTGTGGAAGCTGTGGGTTAGGTGGGTTTTGGGAGGTGAGGGGTGTTCCTCCTCATCCCCGGTCTGCCCTCCATCTGGACGACAAAGAAAACCAGCAGGCGTCCGATCGGGCCCGTAAAGTCTGTGCATGCACGTCTGTCCCTCGGCGTCCCCCCCAATGAAAGTTAGGACGCCCTGGATGGCCATAAAAACACAGTCAGGCCGGGAGGAAGGCGGGCTGGAGCTCTTTAAGTAGTCTGGAGGCGACTGACATAAGAAGAAGGCCAGTGTTCTCTCGCTGTCTCCCCCTTAACTTGTTTGTTGGCTCAACAATTAACAACACTACTGTATTTGTCTTTGGACTAAACACATGAGCACCGCCCCCGGCTGAGCCTTGCACACCCACCGCCCTCCACACCCACCTATCCTCATTTTCCATCATTTTTTTGTTTTTTCAGGTCCATTTGGACGTCCATATTAACTCTCCTGGTTGTAATCGAGTCATTTTGCGTCAGTTTGACGCATGTGGCTCATTTCAGACCGGCGTGACTCAGATCAGGCAAAAAAAAAAAAAATTTGGGGGATGAAATTGTAGCGATGAAGAGCAAGTGTCATCACCGACTTGCTAACTGGTGGTCCGGCGTTTGATTCTCCTAACTGAAAGCAGATCCAACATCAGCGAAGGCCTAATGGGATCCAGAGTGGTGTTTGCGACACGAATAAAAAACACTTGTCTTCATTTCCTCTCTGGACCATTTCCCTCTTCCACTGCTTTTCCTCGCGAGCGGTCCGAACGCGTGACTCAGCGTCGCTAAAGTCAGTGGAAGGGTTTTTATTAAGTCTCTTAAGAGGCGGAGAAGAGGCAGGTAAAAGGGAGACTTGTTTTTCCATGCTTTTATTCTATTATCTGTTTTTTTTGTGTGTGTTTTTTCAGGTTTGAGCGGCAAAAAGCAGATGTGAAAGGTCAGGTTTGGTCCGTGGGGGTTAAGACTTTGGGTGAAAATTCCATTCAGGATTGCGTGGGCTCATCATCATCACCCTCTTTAGTGCAACGCCTCCGCAAAAGTTACATCAGTCCAGAGGACAGGTGGGGTGTCATGGGAGGGGCGGGGCTTAAGGGAGCATGAGCGCTGAGGTGCACTTACACATTTGAAGGAGTTCTTGTCCACTTTGGCTTCCGTCTCCCACAGATGATGCCCATCTATTGACAAACAAATAAAAGACAGCGGTGAATGTGGGTCATTATGTGAGCGGACAAACAGAATGGATCATTAATGGAGGCTAGCTGTGATCGGCAGGCTGGAGTCCATAAAGACGAAGAGGAGTTGTGAGGAGGAGGGGGGGTGGGGGGGGGGGGTTAGTGTTTACCGGTTATAGAGCAGAAACGCCAAGAGTTTGTGAAATCTTTGGATGAAAGTGCAGCCCAACGAAAAGAACAGGCAAAAAAAAAAGTTGAGGTCCATTTTACAACTTATTGAAAAGAAATCCATTTAAAATGATTATTTGCAGAGCTGGAACATTTTAACTGCCGTTTGCTATTTTTTCCCCTTCATTGAAGCCTAATTAGACACTTTTTCTCCTTTTCTTTTCCTCCCTGCATGAAATCGCAGAAACAAAGAGAAAGACCGTCTGTTTCTCCCTTTCCTCTCACCTCCACCTTGTTGTGGAGCGGAGGTTTCCCTCGTCCGCCATCCAACACCGGGCCCTGCAGAAGCTCGGCTCGCATTCTTCAGCTTTTCTCTGTGAATTCATGCCACACCTTAGCAAACAGACCTTCTGGGCTTCTGCTACGGCAATCAGAACCGACCACACGTCCCTCTTTTCCCTCTTTTTTTTTTATTTTCCAGGCTGATGACTCATTACGGCTGTCAGAAATAGAAGTGACACAGAACAGCCTTTGTGTCGGGGCGACACCACGCATGTGCGGCGATCGCACGGGCGCTGTGGCGGTTCTCCTACCGTGTGTCGGGACGGGCCGGCACCGGCTGGGCTTTTAAGGGTTCTGGTGCACTCTGCCTCGGGGTTAGAAGGTCGTCAGATACGATCGTCTGAGACGGTTTCCAAATAAGATTTAGCAGCTCGGTGTTTTTCACATCATGCACACTGAAAAAAATGTCTCAGCTAAAAACATTCAAATGTTGTTTTTTTTAGAGTGTTTTTCAGGTTTGATTGATGAATTTGGGTGAAGCTGTAAATTTTATTATATCTGAAGACAAAAAAAAAACTGCATTCAAAATAAGTGAAATGTTATAAAGGACATAAACGGTTCTTTACACTGTAAAAAATAATAAATATTTTTTTTTTGCAGTGTGTAATATTTGTCTAAAAACACTTTAGGAATGAAATAATCTCATGCATTATAAATTAAATGTATTATTATTATTATTATTATTATATATTTGCACTGATAATAAACAAATATTTATTTACTGTTTTATATAACAGGTGTTTAAAAGGTAAAAACCATAAAATAAAAGTTTTTCAAAAGCTATTTTAATCAACCCCAAAGCTTTAAATTCACTTTTTCACACATCTGGGATCTAATCACACACTATAAAAAGAAAATGGTTGATCAACTAAAAGAAATTACTTCAGCTAGTAACACTTAATTAAACTAAATCTATTCATTTATTTGAGTGTTACCAGTTAAAGTAGATTTAAAACCCAGGACGTAAAACCCACATTGTCCCAAAGCATGCTGGGAATATAAAACTGAAATCCAGCTTCCGTTAACTTATATTTCAATACATTTTAATGTACATTTTAATTTTAAAGTTATTGTCCCCAGTTGAAGTCAAACAATTTGAAGTTAATCAACAATTCTCTTTTTACAGTACAAACAACAAACACACTGTAAAAAGAAAACTGTTAATCAGGAGATATCACCTTCAAGAGAGGAAGCCCAGATGGAGATAAGGTTCTGTTTTATTTGAGGAAAATTCGAAGATTCGCCAGTTGTAAAGTAACGGAGATGGTTTTGGAGGAGCACGGGTAACGCCGGGGGTCGGGTAGGGATGGGGGGGTGGGGTTGAAATAGAGGGAACACAGACAGGAAGAAGGTCAGAGAAAGGCATGAGACAGAGACAAACAGAGATGAGCGTTCCTCCTGTTACGTCTGGGGGGAACCAAGAGGGAATCTCACCCGCCTCCGCTCTGGGAGACTCTCCAAGAGGGAAACCTTAGACAGCGACGTCAATCCCAGCCTCCACCGGTAAACATGTTTTCTGAACTCCTCTCTCTCTCTCCCTCCCTCTCTCTCTCCCTCTCTCTCTCTCTCTCCCTCTCTCTCTCTCTCGCTCTCTCCACGTTTATACACCTCAGTCACTTTGCCCTCCCCCCCGAAATGTTTGGATTCTGACTCCGTCAGCCATGGGCGATTAGAAAGCGTAACAGAATACGGATGAGGCCAAATACCTTTACTGGTCAGGAGAGCTCCAGCGCTGATAACCACAGAACTTTCCATTCACTCCTCCTTCCTCCAAACATCTGCAGAATGCTTCTGCTCCCGACAACACCTCCTCCTTCACGCAGCCTCCACCCACGCGTAATACCAACACACACACACACAGCTGCACACACACACACACACACAATATCCTTTACCTTTGTTCTGGCCTTTAACCCTTGAATGTTCTGCTCAGCTGTTCGGTTGAACACATCCTGAGTCTTTAATTCTGACCCAAACAATGTGCCACCCAGTGGCATTTGCTAAAGAGTAAGGGGCCGACGATTGAGCCCTGAGGGACACCACAGGTTTAAGGGGTCACTGAGGAGGAGGAGGAGGAGGAAGAGGCAGAATTCCCCAAAAGAGTGTTATTCATCAGGCCCGATATCACAACTGCTGTCTGCAGGTTCTTTTCCTCAAAGAACCAAACTCTTGTTTCGTAAAGAGGAAGAGCAGTTTTTCATATTCTTGTTTTCTCGGTGAGGACATTAGAGGGTTATTATCCCTTTAATGTCCCGATCAGCTGTTTGGTTGAACACATACTGAGTCTTTACTTCTGAACCGAACCTGTCTAGAATCTGACCCAGTGGCATTTGCTAAAGACGTAAGGGGCCCAGCATTGGGCCCTGAGGGACCAAAACAGGTTTAAGGGGTCACTGAGGAGGAGGAAGAGGAGGAAAATTCCCCAAAAGTAAGCCAATCAATCCTCAAATCTTACTTATACAGCGCCAAATCACAACAACTGCTGTCTCCAGGTTCTTTTCCAAAAAGAAGCAAAGAAGAATTTTCCCAATTTTTTTTTTATGTGTTCTTGGAGAGGACATTAAAGGTTTATCGCTTTAATGTCCTGCTCTGTTGTTTTAGTGGAGCACATTTTGAGTCACTATTCCTTATTGAAAAATGTAACTGCACCTGTTTAGAATATTACCCAGGGGGCTTTGTTAAAGAGTAAGGGTCCGAGGATTGAGCCCTGAGGGGCCCCACAGGTTTAAGGGGTCACTGAGGAGGAGGAAGAGGAGGAAAGTTCCGAAAAAAAAGAAAGCCAATCGATCATCAAATGTTATTCATACAGCGCCAAATCACAATTATGTCTCCAGGTTCTTTCCAAAAGAAGAACAAAAAACTTTTTCTTCATTAAGAAGCAGAAGAAGAATTTTCCATTTTTTTGTTTTCTTGCCGAGGACATTAAAGGTTTATGAAGGCGAGTGACAGGAGGGGGAAGCAGCAAACAATGGGTGGTGTAGAAACAATTCAGTCATATTTCAAAGCTGAGACACACACACACACACACACCCACACACACACACACACACACACACACACACACTTATGTAAGCACACTTCCATTTCGGAGGTGAACCGATCCTTTGTTTGCTCCTCTTCATGACTCACTTGTGCAAACGGGATCTAAGACTAACACCAACAGAGACAGCCGGGACAACACACTCATTCATCCTGCAATTAGACCGCACGGAGGGCGAGGCCTCCTCTTCTTCATCTTCTTCTTCTTCGTCTTCTTCTTCTGCGGTTCCTGCCAAGACGTATTGTTGTGTACGCGGCGACAACACGGCAACGCTGTTGCTATTCCAGTCAATCTGCCGCCGACTAATCCCCCCGCTTCTATGTCTCCATTGACTGCAGTTTGGCCAGAGATGAAGATGCAGGGAGAGAATCGGCCTAAATTGGTGGAAACTCCGCTTGGTGACGATCCAAAGGCAAACAATCACCGCTGATAGCGGGGAAATAATGTTCCTGGGGTTTATATCTAGCAAATCCCAGTTAGACTCCTAACTCCTAATTGCGAAGCCAAAGGAGTCTGAGGGATGACAGCGCTGTCCTGACCGTGACCTGGAACGCTTTGATTTTCCAGACACTGTTTTTCCTTCAAAAGGCGGGTTTTTTTTTTTTTTGTTGGTTTTTTTTTTAAGAGCACTTCCACTGACCAAAGAAAACTCACTTCAGGATTTTTACCCCTTTAACCTCACCCAGAAGAAGAAGAAGAAGAAGAAGAAGAAGAAGAAGAAGGAGAAATGTGGAAAAATCATCTTTCTTTCTCTTCGGGGGCACCTTTGACCTGTGGTGTCCCTCAGGGCTCAATCCTCGGCCCCTTACCCTTTAGCATATACTTGCTGCCACTGGGTCAGATTCCCTCACATTTTTCAAAATAAGACATGGAGACTCGACCAAACAGTTGAGCAGGTTATTAAAGGGTTAATGAGTAGGATTAGGGGGGGGGACGTTGTTTGTGCTCAACAGAGACAGCGGATCAGGACATTAAAGCGTTAAGAATGGAAAATATGATTCCCAGCTTGTCTTGTGAAACAACACAGACTGATTCATAAGCCGTGTCTCCCTTTCTGATTCTAGGAACCTTTTCTCTCTTTCCTGTTTACGTTCATCATTTATTTGTATTTTTTTTCCACCCTGTTTCTTCCCGGACCGACTCGAGTCGATTTCACAAACACTTTCAGCGACAACTGCGTCGTTCTCAAATGAGGAGCGGAGCCGAGAGGCCGGAAGGGTTCCCCCATGACTGATGGCGGAGGTGCAGCTGCTACTCTCCACCCCCACCCCAGCCCCCACCCCAACCCCCCCCCCCCCCCCCCCCCCCCCCTCTCTCTCTCTCTCTCTGAAGCACCTGACCTCTGCCAAACTGGTGAAACTGGAGAAAGGTGGATACACCTCAGATCCAAAGGCTTCCGTGTAAATTATGAGCTGGCGGTGGATTAGTGATGGTTTTATGGCGGGAGAGTGAGTTACCGTCAGAGAAAGTGTGAGCTGACTTCACCCCCCCCAGAGCAGATCTGAGGGCTTCAGCTGCGGGGGTCACCGAGGTTGAATATGAGCTAAAACTTAAGGTTGACTGGAAGTTCAACCAAACTGGGGGTGTTCCAACATTCATAGTCAAGGTGAAGTCTCTGAAAGACCCTCGGTTAGACCCCCAGAACGTGAACGTGTGGAGCAGGAGAGCAGCTCCAGGTTTGATTCTATATCCTCATTGGTTTGTTAGAAAGATTATCCAAAATGGAATGGACGCATCTGCGTGAAATTTTACCAAATGGTAGGTCTACGCATATTCTACAGACGATGACATTTTGGTGACGTTGCGTCATAACCTCACCATGTGACGTCATGATTAATTTTTTCTCTACGTTTTAACAGATTCACTGATGGAGTTTGTTTTTTGCAATAACTCTTCGATCGACCCGGACCCTTGGTTTCTGAGCAGAGACATGGAAGTGAAAAGAGTAAGGGAATCAGGAGAGACGAGTGGTTCCAGAGAACTTTAGAGCTACTGAGATAGCTTGTTGGGTTTTCATTTTAATTTACAGGCTGGCAATAAAACATAAATTAATTGACAAATCTGCACGAAATGTTCCCAACTAAAGTGATCTGATTGATTCTGATCACTTTAATGGGTAACAAGGTTACAGTAAGACTCTAACCCGCAAATTGTTCCCAGTTTAACACTTTAAAAAACATTAATAAGCTGCTATGACGGGATATAAGAGGTCTGATGCTTGCCAAATAGTGAGCACACTCATCTGTACTGCGGACTTGATGTTGCCAAATAGTGACCCACATTTGATAAATTGAAAAATATGTTATAAATTCTTCATAAAGTGGTTACAACCAACTCTATATAACATCATTCTAAGCGGTTTGTGTTCTCTGAGTGCTCTGTAGTTCTTTGTGACATGTGCAGACAGGTCTGAGGAGGAGGTGGAGGCCAGAAGACAATCTTCACACAGTTCTGTTAAAAACTGAGATGATCCAACGGATTCCCGATCAGAGTAACTAAAAATACATTCGCTCTTCTTCGTTACTTGAGAATCTCCACACGTGTACTTCATTACATCTCAGAGGGTATTTGTCTTTGTTTCTACAGCCTCGCTTGATTTTCAGAATCCAGTTTTAAATTTTAACTTCATTTATCACAAAATGTAGGATTTCTAATATAAGTTGGGAAAATTCTGCTATTTGTTAAGAAATCCTACATTTTTAGAGATCGGGATAAACGCGCTGTTTAAACTACGTGACTGATGAAACTACTCAACAGCAGGAAGTAGTTAGATTACCTATTTATTGTCACATCTAAAAAAAAGTTTTACAAGTGAACTATTTATGTATTCATTTATTTTTACAGTGTAAGGTCTCAAACGCAGCTCTTTTCCTTGGAGTGGAGTATTTTCAGTGTGTTATAAGTACTTTTACTCAAGTAACATATCTAAAACAAAATGAGCTAGAGGTTCTGAGAAGGACCAGGGAATCTTTCGGGTCAGGATTCTGTGGTTCTGACCTTCAGTCGCATGAATGTTGGACCGTAATCGCCTCTAAAATGGTTATTTATTCCTTTAAAATACTCGTATATACATTTGGGGATCTTGATCTTAGAACCCAGACGGTTAAAACAGATAAAAATCATTTTATGGGTCGCTGACGTCAGATTCTGGTTCTGACCGATCCGCCTTTGACCTTTTTACTGGGTACAGCGAAGGAAACGGAGCTGAAGTCCCTTCGGCTTTGTAGAAAGACTCGTGCTAGAATTACAATTATTAACCGTAATTACACACATAATTGATTTTGCTGCGGTAAACAAAGCTAATTATACAGGATACTGTAATTCACACGTACCTCCAGCCTGGAGCAGAGGCGGAGGCTGACCCGGGTTCTGCCAGAGCGGCAAAATTAAAAACCAAGATCTCGCAGGTTCCGTTAGCCTGGAGCTAAAGGGTAGTCTAGACGAGACTGGTTGAACGATATCTTAATCGACCTGTCTGCTGTTTGGACTCGCCCAAACAACTTTTATCTGAACTCAGATGACACTCGGGAAGTTCTGCACTCCTTGAACCAGAACTCTGCTGGCGGGTGTAACCCCCGAGAGGTCCCAAATCCCCTGCGTTGTGCACACAATCCCCCTGATGGAGCTCCTTAAATTAAATATGAAGTTCTTGCCACAGTATTTACTTGTATAAAAAACACAGGATCTCCCTGAAACCAGTAAAACGTGAACTGTTACGTTAAAAATATGAATGAAATATGATCCGTCTCTGCGAGTCCATTCATATAAATCGGACCAACGGTTGAAATATTACCGACTGAAAACTTTGAAGGCCGAAGCGCCCCCTATTGTCAGAAATATAAATCAATCTTTCCCAAAATCAAACCAGTTCTTCCTTGTATGAAGGTTTATGTGGGTATACAATTTGAAAATGATCCATAAAAATACTTCTTGAATTACTTCTGAAAAACTTAGTTTTTCGTTAAAAAAAAAAAAACGAAGCTCCACCTAGTGAGTAAAATTTGAACTACCAGAGTAAAAACACCGAATTTGGATTAAATTGGACCAACGGTAGGAAAATTAAAGCCTAACAATTTCGGAAATAAATCTCCCCCTAGTGTTGGGAATATATAACAGATCTTTCCCCAAATCAGCCCAGTTCTTCCTCACACTAAGGTCAATCCGGGTATCAAATTTGAAAATGATTCATTGGATGGAGTTAATAGCATAAAGGCGGGCGTGGTGGCGCATGAGGCGGCGTGCGAGGCGGCGGGCGCGGCCAAACAATTAAAAAATATTTGAGAACCCAGACATTTGTGAATGTTGCCGAGGACCTCAAGCGCACCGGGTAATGTAATAGATTACTCTGTAGCTCTGGATGATGGGAGCCTTTCTCGGCTGCGAGCGACTGGATCCTCAAAGCGGAGGTGGAGAAGCCTCGGCCCGGTCCGTGTGGTGCTGCACAGCTCCAGGCAACGCTCCAGTCCACAGCCAGATGTAAAAGCAATCCAGCTCACCAGGGAATTCCCTCACCTCCCCTCTGAGTCAGAGTGTAGGCTTTCCCCTCTCTCTCTCTCTCTCCCTCTCTCTCTCTCTCTCTTTGTCTGTCTGTCGTTCTGTCCGTCCCTGTTTTCCCTGCCTCTGGCGTTCATTCCACCCATGGAAAGCGGGACAAGCCAGAACACACACTGCAGTGGGTGCACCAGGTATGTCCTCCGACACCTCTGCCAAAATAGCTGTTTGGGCAAACCCAAACAATCTGACACACCGACTCTTCATGGAGGGGTAATAAATCTCATCTGTACAAGGTGGAAAAAGTCAATCCTCAATAATAAGGAATAAATACTGGTGAGAGGAACTCTGCGACACAAAGAGAGAAGACGAGGTGACGAGTCTCTCATCATTTCTGCTTTAGCGAGAAACGATCGTCATCCTTTTGAAGAAACAACGAAATGTTCCCTTTTCCTGCGACACACAAACAGATTCCAGTCCTGAGTATTTCCACTTCGTTTTCTTTTCTCCCGGAGACAGAATCTCTCTTCCTCCTGTCTCCCTCTCCTTCCTCGCCGTCCCTCTGAGGGTCCCGTCTTTTCCGTTTCACCCCCTCTTGAGGGAATCCCTGCTGGATTACTCACTGAAAACACTTCCGACTGAGGCAAACAGGCCTGCAGGCTGAAGGCGGCGGCGGCGGCTCGCGACAACAAACACACGGCGCTTGGAGTTTGCGTCAGGCGTCCCGGGGGTGGGGGGGGTAGGGGGGTGGGGGACGTGGCATTTGAAAATGGAAGTAATTATATTCGAGGCATATTGAGATCTCCTGCAGTGGCCGTAATAACGACGCCGCTCTATTCAACCTTCTACCTCATTCAGATCTTTTCATACAGTTACTGTCAAAAAATCAGATGGAATTATCAGATTTCTTCAAAGAAGACGGGATATTTTAGATGAAGGAGCCGTTAAATCTCATTTTTAACTATATTCTACTAATATTAAGAAGTTTTGTGTCTCAGAATCAGCCAGTTATACTTCCAATTGTTTTTTTCCCTCTATTTTTGTATTTTGATCGGGCCTTCTGTTCTGCTGCCCCTCGTCTGTGGAAGGCCCTCCCTGACCATCTGAGGGCTCCACAGACGACTGACACATTTACAAAAAGGACTTAAAACTTTCCTTTTCAGCCGAAAATATAACTTTTAATTAACATTTCTACTTTTTGGTCATGCTTTTATATAGTTATTATTATATCTTATCGATATTTGATCTTTTATCTGCTTTTACTTTGTAGCACTTTGAGATTTGATCCAAATGTAAAGTGCGTTATAAATTAAATGTATTATTATTATCATTATTATTTTGGAGTTTTTTTTCTTTTTTTTAAATCCAAACCTAATAAAATTCTCCTTGAAAGATGTATAAAGTTTATATCTATTCAGCGAATACGCAGTTGTAGACTTTGAAATGTGACGAGAGAGAAATATTTAAACATTTTTAAGAATAATTTTCCGCTCACAAATAAAAAAAATATGGAAGAAATAATTTGCTTGCATCTGTTATTTCTTTCCTGATGTGTCCCCCAGGGCTCCATCCTGGGCCCCTTTCCTTTTTCAAGCATATACATGCTGTCACCGGGTCAAATTATAAACAATAAAAAATTTTCATTAAGAAATAGAGCCTCACAATTTGCTCAACCAAAGAGTTGTGTAGGACATTAAAGGGTTAATTAGCTGGAAATAGAGATATTGGAGATATTTTCAAGCTTCTTTGACCTGACAAGAGGTTCAACTGCCTAAAAAAACCCTCCTTACATTTCAGTGAGATGTTCCGTTCAGTAATCATGTCTTAAATCAAATGCATTAAGATATTTTTACTAGAAATGAGACAAATGCTCTTTTGAGTTGGGGAGTTTTTTTTACAGTGCATGGACCTACTACCGCCGCTGCCTCCCTTCACTCTGGAGCAGAAACCGTTAACGGGAAACTCTCTCGGTGTCGATTCCATCCATTATTTATGAATTCAGTGATAAATTGTAAATTGTCAGACAATCCCCCCAAACGGGCATCTGGGTATGTTTACGCTAAAAGCAGTTAAATGCCTAAAGTGTGCAGGAGCAAATGGAAACGCTTAAATAAATACTTCTATTTATGATTTACTGCCGTCCCATTTGCTCTCAAAGCCTCTTGTGCTTTTGTGTGTCACCCTCTGAGTCAACTCCGATGATTGTATAATTATTCACACAAGTTGGACCGGGACGCTCCGAGCGAAGAAAAAAAAAAAATAGAAAAATCCGCTGCTCCTAAGGACTTGTGGAATTTTCTGGAAGGTGTTTATTGGAGTCGGTTTTGGAAAGTGAGAATCCATCCTGATCTCCGATGGCAGCGGCGGCGATGGCTGTCGCCACTGTGGCAGAGGCCGTGATTGGTGTAGTGCTGTAAAGTCCTTGATGTGTGTGTGTGTGTGCGTGCGTGTGTGTGTGTGTGTGTGTGTGTGTGTGTGTGTGTGTGTGTGTGTGAGCTTTCATGCCTGTTACCGTGGCACCGTGAATTTCATGGGTGCATTTAGTCGTGAACTTTTCCAGAGGGAAAAACCGTTCCAGAATGAATCGGAGATGTAATTATGATTTTATTGGTTTCTTACTTTCCTTATCCTCAAAGTCTCGGAATCAACAATCAAACGTATTTAAAGTCTTACAAACCTCCATCAAACAGCAGGATTCCTCCACCCAAATGCCAAAATTTCAATATTTTTGCAGTGTAATTGGAACGTAAGCCCTTTTCCCAAAGCCTAGACCTTCTCACAGAGTGAAGTGCGTGCAGACGCGTGGACCGAGAGGGTCCTCCAGCCCAGAGTTGGACATCGAAGACCCCTGGACGCGGCCGTTCCTTAACGTTTACGTATAGAAAGAAGAGTTAAGAGTAGTTGACAGGAAACTTCTCTTTCTATCACCCTCTCTTTCTTTCCTGACACCACAGAGACGGAAGACAGAAAACCGCCGAGAGCGTCGATGGCAGGCCGAGAGCGGGGATCCCGCTTAGAGCGGGGGTCCACGCGGGCTAATGTCTTTAACGGGTATGGAGGACAGACGCACGAAGGAGAATGGGAAACGAGTGGAGTGAGAAGAGAGTTGGAGGAAACAGATGACCCAGGTTGAGCAGAAAGGAAGAGAGAGAGAGAGGGAGAGGGGGGTTCAAATGGGAAATGCATACAAGAAGGTTGGGGGGGGTCTCACATTTCAGACAGTGAAGGTGTTGTGTGTATGTGGGCTTCCCTCTCCGGGGAATCCCCCTCCATGACTAAGTAAAGGCAGGAGGAGGAAGACCCCAGATTAACAAGTTCATCCACCTCCCCTCTCTCCATCGGTGCCAGATGAAGAGAAGAGAGAAAGTTATTTAAGATTTTTTACAGTGTTTTTTTTGTGATAACTCTGAGATAAACAGTTTAATAACTTATAATGTATTTCATAAGTGAAATCTGTGTTTTTTCTTAGAAATGTCACAATTCAGTTTTAGATTTGTTGATGAAGAAATTTTGGTCAAAATACCGATTTTGAAACTGTACACTGTAAAAAATAAATAAATAAATAGAAATTATTGAATAAATGAATAGAAAAATGAGAAAAAAATCTATGAAATGGCAACAGCAGAAGACTGTAAAATTTAAAACAGTATGTTGCCGTTGTTTTTAAGTACAAACCTTTGGCGAAATGATAGGAAACGTACGAAAGTAAGATAATACCAATGAAGAATTATTGTGTCTATATGACAGATTTTACTGATATGAAAACCTAAATAAGCAACTTTAACCACTTCATACCATTTCTTACAGAAGTTATATGTTTTGTATTTGTGAAATATTGTTGATTTCCACTGTAGGTTCAAGGAAAAGTCTGGATTTATTGTATTTTAATGTCATTTTATGTAATTTAGTGGTAATTTCCAGTAATGTCTTAAACATTTTTTTAAAGTCAAAGTTCTGACAACGACAGTACCGGCAGTGATACTGATTGACCAAATTTTGTGCAACACTGAATCATGGAGTTTCCAAAAAGATTCTGTTGTTGCATTCCTTCCTAGAAGACAGGCAAACAGCTGGAATGTGATTTTGACAAAGTGTGGATTTATTAAAAGCGTAGAGAAGTATGTGAGAGTGATACAGGATATGTGTGAGCGCAGCATGACAGCGCTGGGGTTCAAGGTGGAGGTGGGACTGCACCAAGGATGGGCTCTGGGCCCCTTCTTGTTTGTTAAGACTATGGACAGACTGACAGATGAGGACAGACAGGAGTCTCCGTGGACTATGATGTTGGTGGAGGACATTGTGATCTCTAGTGAGAGCAGGGAGCAGGTGGAGGAGAACCTGGAAAGGCGGAGTTATGAGCTGGAGAGAAGAGGAATGAAGGTCAGTGTCAGCGAGACAGAATACATGAAAGGGAGGCAGGAGGAACGATGAGGATGAAGGAGTAGAGGTGGAGAACATTTGGGGTCAACTGTTCAGAGCAACGAAGAGAGTGGAGAAGAGGTGGAGAAGCGAGCGCAGGCAGGGTGGAGTGGTTGGAGAAGAGTGTGAGGAGTTATCTGTGACAGAGGAGCAGCAGCAGGAGTGAAGGGAAAGGTTTCCAAGATGGAGGTGAGAGCAGGAGGATGGAGGATGGTTCAGAGATGGTGGTTCTGACCAGAAGACAGGAGGCAGAGATGAAGATGTTCAGATGTTCTCTGGGAGTGAGGAGGAAGGACAGGATTAGAAAGGAGACATCAGAGGGACAGTCCAGGTTAGACGTCCTGGAGACAAAGTCAGAGAGGACAGACTGAGATGGTTCTGACCCGTGAAGAAGAGGAGGGATAGTGGATCTACTGGTAGAAGGATGCTGAAGATGGAGCTGCAGGCAGGAGAAGAAGGGGAGGAGCAGAGAGGAGGTTTGTGGATGTGGTGAGAGAGGACATGCAGTTGGTGGGTGTGACAGAGGGAGATGCGGAGGACAGGGGTGAGATGGTGACAGATGATCCTGGAGGGTAAACCCCACCGGAGGAGGAGTGGGTGATGTGGGAGTAAAGACAAGATCGTCAGCAGGAATCGAAAGATTAGCATAGAGCTCAGAAGAAAAAAATCCCTTTTCTGCCTTCCTCATCTCCTCATCTCCTCATCTCCTCATCTCCTCATCTCCTCATCTCCTCATCTCCTCATCTCCTCATCTCCTCATCTCCTCATCTCTTCTCGTGGCTCATCATCGCAGAGCCACAGAACTGAGCTCCAGCCTCTTCATCGACGTGGCCGACCTTTGCTTTGATTTAGTGGCTGCAATCAAGGAAACGATCATTTAGTTTGCAAACCGGATCAGCCATGTTTTCACCGTGGCTCCCTCCCACGCAGAAAGGAAACACATGGCCCGAAAAAAAAAGAAAGAAATCGGAATTAAAACAGAAAAAAAAAACAGAAAGAAAAGGAACCGCCTCTTAACCGTGACTCGCCGACACGCACGCCGGGCGAACGCCGGCTGGGCGCGGGTCGGAGGACGGCGCTGCGGCGGTGAACACGGCGAGAGGGTTAAACGTCCACGGCGAGGGAGAGAGGACATGAAGGGAGAGAGAGGTGGAGGGAGAGACAGAGACGTTGCACATGCCCCGGTTGTGATTCATTCCATAACTTGTGGTGAAACAGGCAATGGAAACTTCTGCAAATGTAAATACGCTCTGGTTAAAAATATAGTGGCTTAATGCACGCCACATGTGGCTCTCTGGCGCGAGCTGCTCTATTTTGACGGGAGGAGAGACTCCAGGGAGAGAGGCGGTGGAGGCGGAGAGGTGGGGGTGGGGGGGTTGGTTGGTGGCGGGTGGAGACGTTTGAGAGAGATATTAAGAAGGGGAAACTGAGAGGCTGTAAACATGGTCTGAAGATGATGATGATGATGATGATGATGATGATGATGATGATGACAGCTTACCGTGCGCCTTCTCCACAAACACCACCTTGGAGTCCGGCAGGAAGTTGAGGCCACTCATTAGCATCATTTTGCCTCCGGTGGCGGAGTAACTATCCAAACTCTGCTTCTCCACCAGCGGGAGTTCCTGAGCGGAGCGCTGGGCTGTCGGAGGCAAAACCAACCACTGTCAATACAGCCTTAGCTCACGTTAGCTCATGTTAGCTAATATTAGCACTTATTAGCTCACGTTAGCTCATGTTAGCTTATATTAGCACTTATTAGCTCATATTAGCACAAAACCAGTAGAACACCGGTTATTTACCAGACACAAGTCGTCAAAAACCCGACAGCAATGGCATATTCCCGAAAAAGTCCCCATTCCCCTGTGTTGTGCGAGCAATCCCCCGGGAAAAAAAGCTAAGAAACTCCCCCTGGTGGCTAAAATATGAACTTTTACTGTAAAATGCTACACAGGATAATGTTCGTTGATATGATTCATATGAACCAAATTGTGGCTAAATCGGACCCTCAGGTTGAGAAATCGGAAATAAAGCTCCCCCTAGTGTCCGAAGGAAATAACTGACCTTTCCCAAAATCGATCCAGTTCTTCCTCGCACTAAGGTCTCTGTGTGCCTTAAATATAAGAGTTTTTGAGTTATCGTGTTGACAGGAAGGATCTGACGATGATTTCATAATAAGCCGGACTTTTCGGGGCTAAAATCATCGAAACAGTTTTATCGACTTTACCCTGGTGGTTTTCAGAAGCCCTAGCTTAGAGGTCCCCCCCCCCCCCCCCTAAAAACAGCTGCTTCTTTGAATCTCCTCGAAAACAACATCTCCATGGTCAGACCCTGCATCGTTATTCTCCGCCAGGTCGCCTCCAGCCAGCTGCCTGTCGCCACTTCCTTTTAACTTCTGGCTCGCCGTCTTTTATCCGATTGCATAATTTAAAAAAATAAAATAAAATAAAAGCACTGCATAAACTTTTCTGTGGTGCTGAACTCATTCAGATTCGTATGAGCTCCGTCTCTACGTCTACTTTTAATTGGCGTCCTTGGGTCGCCGTAACATCACGCCTCACCTGGTCACGCTCACTCAACCACGCCACAACCGGCGCTGACCTTTGAAGAACCTGCTAATGGGGCCGTCTCACCTCAATTACTTAAACGGCTTTTGTTTTGGGTTCTGGGGTGCTGAATTTGGCCCGGGAGGTGATAAAACAGCAGCCGAGTTTATTGGATTAGAACAATGGACGCCGCCTTTGCATTAGCGGCGAGCCAAATAGTTGAAAACGCGCTCCAGCTTGTGGGTCGTGACTCACAGCATTCGATGGGGTTTGAAGAAGCTTGTAGGGACAGCGTCCGGCCGTTGGGCTGGTTGATGTGGACCCGGAACACCAGCCTCACGCGGGTGTTCTTGCGTCCGATGTCCGTCTCCCCCTTGCGAAGCTCGATGTCTGAATTGCGCAGCTTCAGGATTCCTGCGCAGTCGATTCTGGAAGAAAAGCGGAATAAAAACAATGATTGTTATATTTACACCATAATTAATCACAACCTACAGAGTGAGTTCTGCTGAAAGTGTCAAAAATAGGGCAAAAGACTAAAAAGGGATTTTAACCCTTCGATGTCCTCATAATGAATTTTTCAATTTTATAGGGCTTTCTCTAAATTTTACCCTAAAATGACAAATTATTTGCTCACGCAAGTCTAAAAAAGTTTAAAAAAAACACAGTCTTACAAAAATGATTTTTTCTTTTCAGGGTAAAAGCTTATTTTTAGAAAACTATCTGACTAGTATTAGATAATTATTATTTTTGTGGTTGTATATGGTTACATAATTATTTAGTCAATCAAGTCCTTATAGGATTAAATAAGCCCAAAAGCACAAGTATTGAGTTGGACTTTTCTCAATAGCCTCCTCCTCTGTGGTTCCATTGCCCTGTGGTGTCCCCCAAGGCTCCATCCTCGGCCCCCTTACCCTTTAGCAAATACATGCTGCCCCTGGGTCGTATTACAAACAGGCTCAACCACATTTTTCACGAAGAATTACAGCCTTAAAATGCGTTCTATCACACAGTTGAGCGGAACATTAAAGGGTTAGTGCGCATTAAAAAGCCCTCACTGGTGCTAAAGATCGCGAACGCTGGAAGTGAAGGGGTGCGTGACTGTGTCGTTATTAATCCTGCCTGTCATCGACGCCAAAACTGGAAATTGATGAGCTGACATCATAATTTTAAAGGATTGAGGTGGTCTTATGGTGATCGGTTCTCTGGAGGGAACCTTTTGGACTTGGACTTTATGGCTACCTAACTGCAGCCAGGCTCTCCAGTCACCTCTCGGCACCGGAGCCATACGCTGGTTTTTTTTTTAGGGTTTAAACCTCTTTAAATCATTCCCACATGCAGCAGTAGACCCGCTCCTACTGGAGTTGTCTCTATTTATTTCATTTCACAATTTGGGAGGTGAAGGAGTGAACGTTCTTTCCCCTCTCTGAGTGGAAAGAACAGCATTAATTTTTTCAGACGTGGCCATTTGGTGAATTTAAATAAAATAATGTGGCTGGTTGAAAAATGTGAGGGAAAAGGAACGTGATACGGCTTGGCATTTTAATTATTATACGTGGTGGGCACCCTTCCTGGAACGTGGTGAATGTTTCACCGACTCATTTCTCCCCTTGACTTTGGTTTAGACGATTTGAATAAATAAGAAAAGAAGAAAATATTACGCTGGCGGCCCCGGTCCTTATCTGCCTCGCATGATGTGAGCGCGCTGTTATATATACTGAACGTATTTCTGAAACAAACACGAGATGATGGATATCGTTCCTTTTCCTATACACAGCGACCTCCAGATTTATTTGCCGCCTTTCAAAATAAGAGTTAAACGTGACTCAAAAAGTTCTTTATTGTTTATACCCATGAAGTTCGATTCAAATTATTCGCAGAAATCCGACTGTTTATTCAAGTAGCAAAAAAAATTTAAAAAACATTTAAAAATGTAAAATAAACATGTCTAGCACGTTTGTTGGCGCCTCTAGAAAATCATGTGCCTGAAATGAAACTGAAGAATATTAATATAATATAAGAGTCCTTTTTTATATTTCTATCTTCACCTGTGTGAGCAGGAACTCTGAGGTGGTGAACAGGTACTTCCTGTTTGACTGGGGTATAAATATGTGGTGACACAGGCCTGATTCTTTCTGAGGTTCTTCATCATGATGAAGAGCAGAGAACACAGCAATGAGGAGCAAAGAAAAGTTGTAGAGCTGCACAAATCTGACAATGGAGACAAGAACATCTCTCAGCAGTTCAAAGGTCAGTTTGAACAGTTAGATCAATAATGAAGAAGTTTAAAGAGACTGGAGATGTTAGACATCAGCCTGGAAGAGGACGTGTCTGTAAACTGACCCCGCACACTGTGAGGAGGATGTCATCAGGTGGCGCCGACACCAACATCAGCTGTTTGGTAGGGTAGCAAGACAAGTTTGACAAACACCAATGGGACTTTCACTGGAACAAGGTCAGAGGTCAGATGAGACCAAAGTAGAACTTTTTGGTGAAGAACACCTAAGATGGGTGTGGTGAAGCAAGAAAGGCAGCCATCCAGAAAAGACCGACTGTGAAGTCTGGTGGTGGATCTCTGATGCTGTGACGCTGTTTTTCTTCTAAAGGTTCTGGACATCTTGTTAAAGACATGGTTCCATGGACTCCATCAAACACCAGCAGATACTGGATGAAGACCTAAAAGCCTGTCAGGAACCTTAAAGTGGGTCGTGGTTGGACCTTCCAGCAGGACAATGTTCTGAAGATCACCTCAACATCAAGCCAAGAATGGTTCAGAGGTCACAGAATAAAGGTTCTGTCATGACCGACCAAGTCACCTGACCCAAACCCAGCAGAACATCTGTGGGATGTGCTGCAGAGGAGAGTCCACCAGCGTGGACCTCAGAACCTGAAGGAGGTGGAGAGGTTCTGTATGGAGGAATGGTCTCAGATCTTCTCAGACCTCATCAGGATCATGAGTATAACAGTAAAGACTTTTTTTTAGATCTCAGTTGACTCATTTTGCAAAAGGGTTCTAATAATTCTGGAGGGGAACTGGACCTGACCTTAACCCTCCCACTTGTTTTATAAACGTGATCCAAAAAAAAAAAAAAAAAAAACCCCGTCTGATAGTTTTCTGCATTTATGATCAACTAGCATGTTGTACTTATTAAGCAACGGAAAATCTGTTTACGTACAGACCACTAGATGATGATGATGATGATGATGATGATGATGATGTTTCTGAGAATAGGAAGAGGAGACAGATTGAAACTGTCTGAATGTTTGATTGCAGCTCTGGACAGTCAGCATCCCACACAGCGCTGGGATGATTGTTGGCACCAGAGCAGAGAGATGGATGCTGCCTTATCTGGACGGCTGTTAAACAGCTCAGTGGAAAGAGGCGGCCGGAGGGGCTTTTCTTCGTCTTTGACCTCTCCGGTGGAGGAGGAGAGAATCCATCACAACCCCTTCCGTTAGAAATTGAGCTGACTGAAAAAAAGAGGGAAAGCAACTTCCCCTTTGAATTGTTTTTTTTTTTCATTATTTTAGCCGTAATATGGTTTTCATCCTGAGGGAAACATTAAGTCAAGTAAATTTAGTGTCGCCCTTATTTATGATAGGATATAAGTGATGTTGCAGTACGCTTGGAGGTTATATTGTAAGGCATTTCATCATTCCTCTGCACTGTGAATAGATTAAAATAATAAAAAAGATCGGATTGAATTATGTTTTTGCACAAATTAATGAAATGCTTTACATTTCCTCATATTGCATTTTTTTTTTTTGCTTTAGGGCTTTTATTAACGTGTATATATATATATAAAAATAAAACAAAACAGACTTATAAAATGATAGTATGATTTCACGTTTCAGGGTTAATAGTCAATTTCAATAATAAAACTATTTGACTTTTATTTGACTTTTTTTTTTTGGTTGTATCAAGTTACATAATTATTAAGTTTCGTCCTTATACTGCTTAATTATTCCCAAACACAAATTCCTATTCATGGAATCAGACTTTCTCAATAGTCATAGTCAATGCCTCCTCCTCGGTGGCTCCTTTGACCCGTGGTGTCCCCCAGGGCTCCATCCTTGGCCCCTTAACCTTTACCGTATACATGCTGCCACTGGGTCGGACTATAAAATGGCCCAGTCACATTATTCAAGAAGAATTAGAACCTTCAAATGTTCTCAACCCAACAGTTCTGCAGGACATTAAAGGGCAAAACAATCCAAATGGTGACGGACCAACTGGATGTGCAGGGTGAGATAATGGCCTTATGTTACCTATGTTCGGATACAGTGGTTTAATTCACAACACAGACTTCTGGGCCCGGGTCCAAAACGTCCAGAGCTGCCCAGTGTGCATGGAGACCCAAGAACGGAGCTTGGACACTCTCCAGAGAACGGCCCCCCGGATTACTGCGAGGCCAAGGCGGACTTACCTCAGCCTAGCCAACGGATGCTAATGTTTTCAAAGGTAAACGGAGGCTAAATATAGACGAGTTCTTTCATGTGACGGTAACCACATGTTCACTGTTACGTCTGACTCAGCTCACAGACCGCCAGAACTCCTGCCG
This sequence comes from Lophius americanus, assembly GCA_037951165.1. Taxonomy (NCBI): domain Eukaryota; kingdom Metazoa; phylum Chordata; class Actinopteri; order Lophiiformes; family Lophiidae; genus Lophius; species Lophius americanus. The sequence goes on along the minus strand of JBBDHG010000025.1, from coordinate 102,656 downwards.
AACAGACAGACCCTCTAACGGGCCGAGAAGACTGACTGGTTAGCTCGCTCGTCTTGTGGTCAAAGTGACCTTTGGTTAACATACGTGCGATAACAAGCCGGGTTTTCCAAACTTTGAGTTAGACTTAGTCTCCAGTGTTCTGAGACAGGATTGTAAGGCATTTCAGAAATGAATAATATGGTTTCGAAAATTTTTCCGTCAATTATCGTGACCACGTCTCTGTGCCGAATGTAGCAGAATAAGATAATACATTTAAAAAAAGAATAAAAAAAAAATACCAAGATGTCAAAGAAATGGTTTCGGCAATTAACCATCAGATGTAGGAAAATGACGTCACTGGAGTCAAACTGTCATTGTGGAAAGTGAAAAACAAAGTTAGAAGTAAGATCCTGGTCAAAAGGTTAACTACTAGCCTCTGGCTTAATATTTTTCTACTATACACACAGTCAAATGTTACCTGCTAGCCGCTGGCTAAGATGGTAAACGACTATCCACTCCCTTAAATATGAGCTACCAGCCGCTGGCTAAGATGTTAGCTATCATCCAGACACGGAAGTACTAGCTATTACCCTTTGGCTTTAAATGTTAGCTACATTCCACACGTTAAAATATTACGTACTAGCCTCTGAATGAGATATTACAGACAGAGAAAAAGAAAAAGAGAGAGAGAGAGAGAGAGAGAGAGAGAGTATTTGTGTCTATGTGTGTATGAGTTTGTGTGTTAGTGTGTGTTTGTGTGTGTTTGTGTGTGTGTGTGTCTGTGTGTGTGTTTGTGTATAGTGTGTGTGTTTGAGATCAGGGTTGAGACTGAGTGAAGAGGAGGAGGGATGGTGACGTGTGAAGGTCTCCCAGCACTCACATGGCTCTCATGTTGTTTTCGGGCAGCAGAGGGATCTCCAGGATCTTGGTGTTGGATTGAATGACTTCATGGCTGGCGGTGGAGACGGTTTTGCCGGTGATGCGGTGGACCTGGTAGAATGCATGTGGTCGCAGGAGGCGGTCGTCTGCGGTCCCTATGAACAGCTGCAGGGTGAGCGGCTCGCTTTCCATGTAGCCATAAAGCTGGCGGGAGAACAAAGGTACCCAGGTGAGAGGCGACATCGGGTTTTAAGACCCCCATCTCAGACGAGCCCTCATTTAGGAAATAGAGATTGAATACACATTAGCTACTGATGGTTAACGGGGGTCTTTATGACAGCTTGGACACGGTAGAGGGGCTGTGAAAATAAGCCCCTTTGCCTTGTTTATTTTTGGGGTAGGGGTGGAGACCCTTCTTTTTTTGAGTTATAACCACATTCCTTCAGAGAGAAGCTGAAGAATGAGTTTTAGATGTTTCTGGAGTTTGGATCTCTTGGGTGGGGAGGGACGGGTCCCAACACTTTTCATTAGGCCTATGCTGAAAGCCCCCATTTCCCTGCATTGTACAACAATCCCCCCTGATTGAAATTGAATGTTATGTCTAAAAAACACTATTTTTCATAAAAGAACTCCCCGTAGTGAGTAAAATATGAACAATTATATATATGTATATATAAATATATATATATAAAACACATATGGAAGATATTTGGCCCATTGTTTGGAAATACTGTCAGAAAAACAATGTTTATGTAAAAAAAAAAAAATAATAAAATACTGCTGGTGAGTAAAATACGTGTACTATTGGAGTAAAGTAGGATAAATACACTATAGATTCCCTCAAGTCGATTCATATGAACTAAATTTGGCCTAAATCGGACCGAGCGTTGAATAATTATGGCCAGAAAACTTTTTGAGAAACAACTCACAATAGTGTTGGAAATATACAACCAATCTTTCCCAAGATCCATCCAGTTCTTCCTCTCACTGAGATCTACAGAAGTATAAAATCTGGAAACGGGCCATGAAATAGTTTTGGAGTTATCGCCTCAACAAAAATGATCTACGGACGCGGACACACGGCGTCGGCAATGACAATTCCATATTACTGACTTTTCAGGGATTTAAGAAAATGTCATTGTTGCTATTAAACTTTCCCACAGAGAGGCAAACAGTCGACAGAGCCTCGCTGAAACGTGACCATCACAGACTCAAAATAAGAAATCGGGGGCCACGCTGTCATCACTGGTTTTCCTCAACATGCCGCGAGTCAATAAAGTTGATGAAAACTCTGACTGAGCCTATTTCCAAACTAAGGGATGACATCAAGAAAATTGGACCATGACTGGCTATTTTTTACAAGCTAAATTACAAAAAAGAAGTCCTAGGAGTTCAGATTGTGTCTTTTTTCTGACTCCCTCCGACAAGCATCAGCTCGTATTGGGAGTGCAATAAATAATTCTAGCCTTAAACGTGCGGCTGGCGTCCAACTCAGCAAACTTCACACCTAAATGCAATAACAGACAAGAACTTCATGGACTTTGGCGTGCAGACTGGATGCAGCCCCCCCCCCCCTTCCCTCTGCCTTTGGGCAGTTATGAACATGCATTATGATTTCCATTAAAGCCCGTAGACTGCGTCCCGCTGTGATGAAAGAGACTCCTGTATCAGAACCGCCACTTCAAAAGGACGACCACTTCCTCTGAAAGACCTCCATTAGCTGCTACTGCTCCGGCAATAAAAAGATCAAATCTGCTAATAAAGAGAAGAAGAAAAGCCCTCGGCCGTGCACCGTTTGAGAAGTACTGTTGATTTTGGAGTGGGCCGAACTTCAAATATAAACTATGGCTGCCAATTAGCGTTTGTCATCCGCGGATCAGTTTCTCGGGTCTCGCTGTTTGACGATTTAACCAAAGTGTGCAAACGGGTCGAGAATATGAAGAAAGAAAAAAAAAAAAAGGTGTGGGGAGGGACAGCTGATACTTCACGAGTGAGTTCTGACCAGAATGATTTGTGGATTTCTGGTGCAGCCTTGGACTTAGCGGACCTCCCAGGATAAGCCCGCTCTTTGCAGTGCAAAGTGGTCACATGCGGTCCGGTCTTACGGTTGGGTGTCGGCGTGCGTGCAGAAATCTTTCCGATCTAAAAACCATCAGAACCTGCAGGATCCATCTGTCTAAAACGAGGCGGATTAACATTTCATTGAGCGGGACCTCCGTGGATCCAACAGGGTGGCTACTGGGCCGCTTGTGACATTTATTGTGAGGGATCGCCATGAACGACCACGACCATCTGTAACATCCCACAAATTGGTCAATTACTCCGGCGCACACCGGCGCATCGCTTCGGACCGATTGGAAAACAGTGGATACCGTCAAACGCAATAAAAGCCACCGTTGTTTATCTAGCAGAATGAGTCATACGAGCAAATGCGGACCACATGTGACCCATGACATAATCTGATTAATGGGTTTATAATTGCCTTACTGACGGCGGTCAGGGATGGGGGTACGAGCGAGAGGAAGGTCGGCGAAGGACTGGCGAGCTACGTCATTCCGGGTCTGTGCAAATACGGTGTCACGGACGCACAAAGAACAAATTTGTCTGCTTACTGTATTAAAAGTTTGTCTGGCCTCACAGTAACCCGCAGGATTAAAAGCCTTTGGTCTGGACTCCATGACGGATCCGTTGGATTTGGGACAAGGCAGGGAATGTGTTCATTTTCTTTCCAGTCGAAGAATCTATGGTATCAATTATACGGAATGAGAATTTGAATGCGAGCAGTCACTTGTAGTTTGGCCTGTACATCCATATGTTTCAATAATCAATGGTTCCATCCAGATATCACGGCTGTGCAGGAGGGAGCGGTAAAATTAAAGCTGTCACTCATCGGCCGTTTCAATCCTCTTATCCTCTCGGCCCCTCCAGCAGCTGTCTTGACCAGTAAGCTAGTCACACATGCTAGCCATCAGCGAGTTAGGCCGAGGTCAGGAGCTTCTTGAAGTTCTGTCATCCCAAGGGGCCACTTCATCTGTGCGGTGATCTCACCAGCAGACCCTGCTCTGCTTGTTATATTTTACTTATGGTGTCACCAGAGGTAATTATCCCTAGCCACACATGCTACCAGTTAGCGGCGCATCGACCCGCTGGTACAAATCTGCAATATCGGAGGGTTAAATCGCGTGACGTCCCCCGTATGATTTTTAATAAAACCCAGGCAGCTGGGATACGAAGCTTGTGTTCGTCTGTCACTTTGGACTCCTCTGAATCTATCGCTGACCTCCAGCCATTACCTCAGCTGCCACGTGCCTGTCAGGAGGCCCACAAGAAAGGCAGGAGGGAGGGAGGGCCGGGTTCGTTGTGGGGGTCTTTATCCCTTCACTCGTCTGGCGGTGGTGCACAATGACGGTGGCGTCCGCACTCAGAACCCGTAGTGACCTCATGGAGGAGAGGAAGTGATTAATGAGGTCAGGTAGTCGGCTCGGTGACGCTGGTCCTCCCAGCAGCAAAGGAAGGTGGTTAAGTCCACCCCTGGGCGACCTCCCCCGATCCCTCCACCATATGTGCCCCCTGACCTCCTCCGGTAGCTTCTGAGTAACGCCCGCGATGCTCTCTCAAAATATGAACCGCAAGAAGAGTGCAAAAACTTGCTTCTCAGAAGGGAAAGAGGATGGCGGGGGAGGGGGGGGTTCGGGAGTCGGGGGAGAAAGTCAAGATAGTTCCAATAACCGTAAGTGTGTGCTGACGACAGAGGCTCCACACACACCTGTGCCTCCGGCTTCATATTCCTCCAGCGCACTAATACGTGCGGAGCGGCTAATTTTGACCAGATGAGATTTTTCGAGCTATAACAGCAGCGTATCTGGCAGGCCTAGCGTATATTTATTTTGAGATAATCTAAACCGTGCTGGAGTCGAGGCTTGATCCGCAGCTGTTTCGGGGTGCCAACTTCTGCCACTGTGTCAGCTAGATCTATTTACACCTCCAACCGCAAGCCGCCGTTGCACGAGCCATTTTTGATAGCCGACGCTCAACTAAAACATTGCGGTTATGGCAGCTGATGCATTAATTGAGTAATTGTACGCAGCTGTATTGTCCGGGTCGGTCGTGAGGATGTGGAGGGGTGCTGAGCTGAAAAAGGGAAAGTAGGGTGCATCCCATCCTCCCTTCAATCCCTTAGGGCCGTGACCCACCCATCATCAGTACACAGAACTTCAACCATTACGTTACTGGTCCAACTTTCCTTTCTGTGTTTCACTCCAAAAAAAAAAAATCCATTGTGATATGATGTCATCTCCGATCTACGCAGATCCCTGAAAAAGCCCCCAAACCACTGCGTTTTACAAGCAATCCCCTGGACTGGAAAACTCAAATTAAGTGTGAAGTTATCTTTTAACGACAGTGTTTTTAGGAATAAGCACCACCTAGTGAGTCAAATATGAACTATCAGGGTGTATTTTTGTATAAAACATGCTGTGTACGAAAAAGACCTCACTGAGTCCGTTAAATCTGGACTTATCGGACCAACACCTTACACAAGTTACGTCTTAAAAACTCTATTTGTCGTAAAGAAGCTCGTCTTTCTGGGAAAAATACGACCTCATGGATTTAAATGTGATATAAACAACACAAAGCTACTCCACTTAATTCATCTGCATCAAATTTGGACTTAATCGGACCGACGGTTGAGAAATTACTGCCTAAAAACATTTGGAACTAACGCCCCCCCTATTGGCCGAATGAATTTCCCCAAAAATCACTCCAGCTCTTCCTCTCACTGAGGTCCATGTGGGAGGGGGGGGGGGGGGGAAACACATGAAAACGATCCATGCCATAGCCTTTGAGTTAAATTGCGTTGAATTAAAGGCTCTGCAGCGGCGGCGACGCTGATTCCATAATAATCCCCAACTTTTCGGGGACATAACAATCATAGACGTCTTTCCTGCAGTTGATTGAGACACGCTGTGTATTTTTACAGCACATTTAAACCCCCAATTTCCTCTGTAATAGTGACATTCTCAATGCTGCCTCCATCTGTCCTCAATCGCCATTTAGCTTGTAATGTTTAATAACGACTCTCTGGTAAATTAGACGTGTCTGGCCCGACTAGAAAGTGAGAGTGAATACACTCCACAGGCTCAGAGTGTGCTGCCTTCAATGCCTCCCGAGCGATTTCATCACCGCCTGGAGAAATGTCAGGACTCGTCCAGGTCCACGTGGCGCAGAGAGCCGCGGGGAGAGGGGAGGAAGAAGGTGGCTGGAAGCAGTAGAGGAGGGGTGGGGGGGGGGGGGGAGAGCCTGAAGCAGGGGAAGGGGAAAAAAACACAAGGCTTTTTTTTTTTCCCAGTTTCATGCACCCCCACTTTCTCGCTGTCAAGTGCTGACAGTCACACAGCGAGCCTCTGCTGTACCCAATTAAAGACACGCTCATCCAAGTTGTCTCTCCGTCCAGAGTTTACTCAATCACCCCCCCCCCCCCTGCCCCCGTTTACGTCTCCGGCGCCTCATCTTGAAGTCATGAGGCAGACATATGCGAGACTTTAACGCGCCGCGCTCCTACGTTCTCCACAAGCTGCACCCTTCAGGAGAAACCAGGCGGATGGATGCCTCTGAACTGGGCGTTATGTCACCCAGGGCAGGGTTTCAAGCGCGAGCCAGTGTCTAGACCAGCGAGGGTCCAAAATTCCATATAAGAGGAATGACTTTGTCGCTACCGCAGTCAAACCCTACAGAGAGTTTGAGTCCCCCCCGATTGGCACGACTATGCCCACCACCGGGGTCTTAGCTCATAAATCTGCGGGCTATCTGGTTATCACCTCATACCAGTGAAAACGACGCAAATTCCATTTTTTTTTTCCACTGGCTATTAACTGGTAATTAGTGGTAGCCCAATACCAATGTAAGGGAAGCCCAGCAGGGTTAGAACCACAATTTAAGAGTGGTATAAATACCCCTTTAGGTAACGAATAACAGCCCCGGCTAAGCCCTAAAAGCACTGCAGGGTACGTCGGGCCTTCGGAATATCAAACACCAGTCGGCAGTAGATTTAATGAGCAATTAGCAGCTACAGCATAGGGTACTGTGGATCACAGACTTCTTCTGAGACATAAGGCAGCCGGCGAGAACCGGATCCCAAGGTGAAACCGCACATGCGAGGAGCCCGGCACATGTTTGCCAAGGACTTTCATGTCGCCTTGGCGGAAACCCGGCGCAATGTCGACGCGCGTTGCACACAGTTGCAGAGAGGAAGGGAGATGGGTATTAAGTCACGCACACGTTAATAACGATGATGGCCACATCCTGCTGAAATTACACCAAGTCTGCCGGTGCTTTGGACTTAATGAGAGGCTGAGTGAGCGAGTGTGTGTGTGCATAAGAGAAAAGCCCTATAGGCCAGTCATTATCCTATACAAACTAGCCGTATGAGAACTGCACTCCATGCTGCGCCATCGGTTTAATACTCCACAGGTGTTGCTGTCTGCTGTTGCTAAGGACGTCTGTGTGTTTTCTGACTGACGTCGGACCTGAAAGCCTTCGCAACATCTCCCACTCAACTCAAGCTCAGCAGAGCCAGGCTGGGCCTAGACCATATTCTGAGTTAGGGCCGCAGTAATCGATTATTTATGTCATCAAGTATTCAAGCGATGTTTTTGGTGAGTAATCGAATAAGATATATCGTATGCTCTCACCAACCCTGCCGAGTTAGTATCTCTAGTCGGTCAGTCGTTGACCGACTTCTTAGGCCCCCCAAATTTGAGACAGAGTGACCCCTCTGACCGCAATCAGAGATAGGTTATCCCCCTTATTTAGCTCCCTTCACCTGAGACGTGTCCAGAGTTGATCGAGTGTGCAATGAGTAGGCAGCAAAACACGGACTGCAACACGAAGCCCTCGGTTGGGCTGCCGGTACCGAATAGTATCTGATAGAACAAGATGTTGTCCAGATAATCTATCTCTAGTCCGTCAGCTTTTGTCCAACTTCTTAGGCTCCCCAAATTTGAGGCAGGGTGAGCCCTCTGTTCGCACTCAAAGATAGGTTATCCCCCCCATTTACCTCTCTTCACCTGAGTCTTGTCCAGAGTTGATCCAACTTTCAATGAGTATTCAACAAAACACGGACAGCAACAGAGAGCCAACAGTTGGGCTACCGGTACGGGATAATACCGGATAGTACCGGATAGTACCGGATGCTACGGGATGTTGTCCAGATTTGAATTAAGGCTGGAGGCTATTTATTTGCCTCCAGGCTTTTTAGTAATCGAGGGACTCGAGTTATTGGAGGAATCAATCCGGGTCTATTCTAGAATTCAAAGGAAATTTGACTTAAGGCTTTTCTCCTCTGGAAAGACCCGTCAGTCAAAGTCTTAACGCTTCTCTGAGTGACGGTAGCTCAGGTTGTTTTTCTTCCTGAGCGAGGCTCATCAACATCCTGTAGACATTTGGCATAGCTGTGGCGAGAGAGGGCAGCGTCTGGAACTGTGTGAGAGGAGCCGGCAGACAACCCTAGATCCCCCCTTAATGACCTTGGGGTCTACTTCGGTAAATAAAGTGAAAAAGCAGTCGCGGCCGTCACAAGTGGACCAATCGGGGGGGGGCGAAGGTCTTCAAAAGGAGAGAAAGGGGAAGCAAGATGGGAGTCTGTGTCCGGATTTAATGGCTGGTTGAAGCAGTGACTCAAAATCTAGATTAAACCGTCGTGCATGTTTGTCAAGAAATCAGCGAAATAATAAGAAAGCAACCGCGACTTAATGAGCAGCCGAGCATCTTTGTGGGACTTCGCCGTCACTTCCTGTCTCCCGCACGAGATAGAAATTATACCTGATGGCGATTTATCTTACAAATAACTGCGATTAACGGTTTAATCGTCTTCAGTCTCTTTTGTCCCACTGGTATAGTATCTCGTGCCATTATGTGTCTAGACTTGGAAATCTGTGGTTTCAGAATTTGAACATAACGTTTTTATGACATAATCAGCAAACTGGTTCCTTCATGATGTCATGACTCTCTGGATCCGTTTGGATCAAAGGCAAAATGTGCCCAATGAGATGTTTGACTCTGTGACTCAATGATCCCTGGTATTTGCATCAAGTCGCACTCATTGAAAAGTTCAGGAAAGTCGAGCAGATGACATCATTCATGTCAATCAAACAATCAACGCATCAGATCAGATCAAACAGCGAAAAACTGCAGAATACCGACTTTATTCTCAGAACTTTAATCCCATAATTCTGATATTAAACCCCTCAATTCTAACTTAATCTAATTACGTAAATTAATTCATATACAAGTAGGGAGATGGCCTGTCAATCAAACATCAAACAGCAAAAAACTGCAGAATTCTGACTTTATTCTCAGAATTCTGACTTTATTCTCAGAATTCTGACTTTATTCTCAGAATTCTGACTTTAAACTCACAATTCTGGCTTAATCTAATTACTTCAGTTAATTAATATACAAGTAGGGAGATTGCCTGTCAATCAAACATCAAACAGCGAAAAACTGCAGAATTCTGACTTTATTCTAAGAATTCTGACTTTATTCTCAGAATTCTGACGTTATTCTCAGAATTCTGACCTTAACCGCATAATTCTGCCTTTAAACTCACAAGTGATACTTAATCCAGTTCGACTCAATCAAACGACTCGGAGGTGGAGCAGAAATATGACCTTTCTGTGACATCAGCAGGTGAATGGAGGCGATTATCACAGTTATGGAAAATAATGATTAATTCAAACGACTGCGGTCTGACGGGTATGTAATCCTCAGATGTCTCCCAGTAGGACATTATGAGACGAGGAGGCGGCGCATCTCCTCATGTTATTCATCCCGTCTTACTTTCCAACACACGTCACCATCAGTCCAAGCGCACGTGTCTGATCATCCGTGACTCATAAAAACAATCACGCCGCGGATGACTAGCGGAGGCTGCTGGTGTGGGAGACGGTTGAAGGATGAGCAGCTCACTAGGACTGACATCCTCAGACCCCCAAGGAAAAAGAGGGAGGCACCGGCGCATGAAAAGGGAGGCGGCGTCGGATGGGTGTCGGGGTTCTGACTCCGATACAACAGGCATGCTCAGGCAACCTGAGGCCCACCCAGGCCCTAATCAACAGGATGCAGGGGATCTCCAGGGGCAGCTGCCCCAGCTGCCTGATGACTCCCATACACCCGTGTCCTCGTGTCACTATTGACTCCTTCTCGATGACTGAGCCTCACCCATCCGGCGCCTGCCAATCACAACTGTGGGGCACTGGGGAACGCAGCAGGTCCGATCCTCGCCACGAGTAGGACAACACGACCAGTCGGATCGGACAGATCTGAACTCCAAGGGGGCAAAATCTGAAGATTAGCGAAGAGGATCAGAGCCACGTACGGCTATGTGGATTATTTTGGGGGAATTGGAATCCTGACTTTATTCTCACAATTCCGACTTTAAACTCACAATTCTGACTTAATTGTCAGAATTCCGACTTGATTCTTAGAATTGTGACTTGAATCTCAAATTTCTGACTTAATTCTCAGAATTCCGACTTTATTTTCAGAATAGGACTACATGATTACATTTTCTTGGAGAATTCTGAGTTTAAAGTGACTTTAAAGTCAGAACTCTGTGTTTAAAGTCCGGATTCCTGATAGGAAAAAATGCTCATAGCCATATGTGATCCTAACCACCTTCCGTAGAAGATGAAGTATCTCCTCGTCATCTCCATTTTACCCTCTACATTGTAAGAGTGACTGTGTAATCCTTCTAGATTTATCTTTCTGCCAGATGCTGAGCCCCCAGTTTATGAGATCTCTAAGATATCTCTTTTGACTGCCAATGCGATTTCAGGCGCTTAAATCCCTCTTCACCAAAAAAGCGTAAAGCGTGAGTCGGCGAAGACGCCGTCGTCACACTTCCTCTATGACTCCCGCTGACAAACAAACGGCCTAATAGAAAACTCCAGGCGAGTTTGGGTAAATAAACCGGCGTCTGAGTAGTAATGAAATAAACGAAGAAGTCATCAGTCTAAATCTGGACAAAGACGCTCAGTCATGACTTTCATCTGCGGCCCCTGCGTTGAGTCAGAGAGCTGTGTTCGCCATATGAGGAACAGGATCACCTGCCAGGAGCAGCTGTCTGCGGCAGGCGGAGTCGGGCCGGTCTAATGTGGAGGGTGGAGTGTTGATTCTTTGCACGCTGATGTTCAAAGGTTTGCAGAGCTGCGGGATAATGACCTTTATTCATAAACAGACCCTGAAGGCAGGTCTGTTTGTAACTCCTCTTCCCTAAAAGCTGTTGAGTGAGTTTGACGATGAGCAGAGCAGAGCTGTGGCGTCACCTGTGTCACCAGGAGGGACCACCGGCCTGAGACCGCGCTGGTCCGTCTTCGCCTTGTCCAAACAAACAACTAGGCCCATACGCCGTCATCCCTCGGGAGCAAAAGCCCCCAATCCCCGGCGTTGTACAAGCAATTTGATGCACTTAAATGTGAAGATATGTTCAAGAGAAAGTATTTTTGTAGAAAAAAAAAAGAAAAGGAAAAAAAAGAAGCTCAACCTAGTGAGTAAAATGTGAATTATTGGAGTAATAAATAATGTATAACAGATAAATTTCCTCCAGTGAATTCTTAAGCATTGAATTTGTATTGAATGGGACCAACGGTGGAAACAACCAAAAACAGTGTTTTTGGGGGGAAAGGCGCCCCCTGGTGAGTAAAATATAAACCACCAGAGCACAATATCATATAATCGAGATAAATAAAGCCGATTCATATTCAACAACTTCGGAACTAATCTAAACTGGACCAACGCTTGAGAAATTTTGGCCAAAAGCCATGGAAATAAAGCTCCCCCTAGTGTCAGGACTATAAACCCAAGCTTTCCCTAAATCAATCCAACTCTTCCTTGCTTTAAGATTCATGTAGGTATAACATTTGAAAATGATCCCTGAAATGGTTTCGGAGTTATCACTTCAACACAAAAAATCTAAGGCGTTGGCAACGTTGTGACACTTGTGACGTTGGATATTTTAGGGGTGGCGTTGGCGGCATTGGCGGCGTTGGCGGCGTAGATGATTCCATAACATAACACAGCAAATAATAAATCATCTACCACCCAAAACCTCAAGTCTTTCATAAAAGTCAAGTTAAAGTGTGATTGGGTGAAAATAAAGCTGCGTTCTCCCTTTTATACTAAACGCCGCTGCAGCGCCTCGTTAAATAATAACCAATAATAATGCATTTAATTCATAACGCACTTTACATTCGGATCGAATCTCAAAGTGCTAAATAAAGCCTGACGTCAGCATCAACAGTGATGACATCATCGCAGTGACCGGCGCTCTGTGCTGCCGGGCCGGAGAGACTGACGCTCGCTCTTTGAGCCGTTTCGATGTTCGCCAAGTGCAACAGCGAGAGGCGATCCGCTCTCTGCTAATTGAGTCAGAACCCACTGATGCCCGTGAGGCGGAGGTTCCGCAGCAGCAGCACATTGACTCCCGACTCAGACAAGACAACTACAGCGGCGTAGAAGAACATAAAAATACCGAACAAACAGTGAGGCGTCACAAACAGCGTTTGTCGTAATTTAATGACACCTCAAATAGCCTGCGAGGGCAAACTAATATCCACATAATATAATCATTCGCCGGTGTTTACTTTAATTGGACGCAACTCAAATATTTCTTTTTCATATCAATTAAATAATAAGCTTTAAGGTCTTTAAGAATTTTCTCATGTATTTTGTTCATTTAACAACAAATACCATGAAACGTCCTGTGTCCACACGCTGTCATAAAGTCAATAAAGTCATTTGTTTGTAGTTGGAAATGAAGGAAAACAGCCTTTATTCGGCGTGGGCCAGTCTGCTTGTTGCCACTTACGCTGTCATGGCAGTAAATTATTAGGCAGAGTAAACACACGGCGCTCACCTCGTCTTGTGTAAACAACTACGTCTGAATCATCTTTGCTGACTCGAGTGGATTTGGCGACGTACCTGTACTACCGGGTGTCCTCCGGACAGAGCCTTCACCGCTCCCCGGCTGCCCTCCGTCTCATAGTGGGCCCGGTGGTGGGACTTTGGCTGCACCTCGATCTGGAGGTTGTACGGGCCGGAGCAGGACGGAAGCTGCCAGTCCAGAGCCGGCAGAGACGGGCTGAAAGAAATAACCATAAAATGATAATAATAATAATAAGAATCAGCTTCTTTGTCATGTCGGGATCTGATCTGACATTTGCCACATTGTGTTCTGCTAGGTTGAATTGGATTTTTTTTTAGTTTTTTTTCCACAGATCCAACACTGCCAGGGAAATCAATCAATTCTAGATGTGACTCAAATTGGCCTTAAATTAGGCCACTTAAGTGTCGTCCAACTGGTTTGATCATCCTCCATGTCATCATGGTCTCCAATCAACGGACGCCGATGTTCCTAATTCCTTACGTCTGGGCAATAATTGCCGTTAAATGTAGAATAAATGAGGCTGCCTTTGATTAGAGAGCGGCGTGGTTTGTATTATGGCGTGACAGGTGGAAACCGTCACAGGGAATTATGAAAGCGACAGTGGGAGAACGGAGACATCTGTTGAATCATCCTTTCCTTTGGTGCCATTGTTGTCCACTCCAATCCAAGTTCTTAGATTTAAATTTAAGCTGTAAAAAGAACTCACAGAGCGCAAACCTCCGCCAAAACACTATAGTGTCCAAACATTCATGCAGATTCCTCCATGAATGTCTGAGTCATTGCCCGCCCCTAAATGTACCGACAACTCCAACAAACTCTCTGAACATCTCTCAGATACTCTGTAGCCGCTCGGCTCCTGCGCCTTCCACTTCAGCATCTCTGTTCAGCCCACTGAGCCCCAAGCTCCACCCCAAGTGAACATCAAAGGGATCAAAGCAACTGTTGATACTTAGGCCCCAGCTACATCCTCAAAGAAACATCAAAGGAATCAAAGGATGCAATAGCCACATTGTGACGTCACTACTTCAAAACGCCTTATTTATTTTATTTCATTTTAAATGCTGCGAAACACATTACATCACCAACATTTGATCACCTGTAGGAAACGTCAAAATCTACAACTGGGTGAAGTTTTATGCTAATCTATTCAGAAGCTTTTCCGTAATCCTTCTCACAAACAAACAGACAAACAGACAAACGGAGGAACGGACAAACGACCGCCATGAATAATGTCAGCAGCAAACGCCGCTGACGAGTATCTGGTTGTCAGAGCGGCAGCTGGCCTCCTCTCAACATCATTGTTCTCCATGGACGGAGAGTCGGAGCTTCCTCTGTGACGAGATAGCTAAAACAAACAAACATATGCAGGGCAATATTTCTCCACGCCGGATGCCTGGTAAACGCAAAGGCCTGACCCGATGGGTGGCTGGACTGAAACCAATCTCTGGCATCTTTGTGGAACTCAGAGCCTGTTTGTTGACCCAATACGAACTGATTTCCCCCTGCAGGGCTTTATCTGACGGTCCGTGCATCACATCAGGCCCGCCGCGGCGGAGAGAAAGGGTTTGATGGCGCGGCGGAGCCGAGCAGCGAGACGACTGATTAACACGCAGACTGCTTCCCCTTCAGCCGGGGCCTGTCACCGTTACTTCCTGTTGCTCACTATCTAAATCAAACACTTGATTTCCGACAGGAAACTGGGTTATTGTCTCGGAAAGAAAATGCCATGAGAGACTAAAACTGAAAGTGAGAAAGAATTCTTTGATGCTGAGTAACAAAACAAAACATCAATTAAACATTTGTCGATGTCATGGGTCTCTGAACGTTCTTCAGCAACTTCTACCCTTCAGGGGTCTCCACATAGCAGATCATCTGTCTCTATCTCATATCATCTTGGAAACCTTTCCCTTCACTCCTGCTGCTCCTCTGTCACAGATAACTGTTGACACTCTTCTCCACCCACTCCACCCTGCCTGCACTCATTTCTCCACCACACTCCTCGTTGCTGTGACCAGTTGACCCCATACGTTCTCCACCTCTACTCCTCCTGCCTCCCTTTCATTCACACACATGTATTCTGTCTCGCTGTCATTGACCTTCATTCCACTTCTCTGCAGCGCAAACCTCCACCTCTCCAGGTTTTCCTCCACCTGCTCCCTGCTCTTACTACAGATCACAATGTCCTCCACCAACATCATAGTCCATGGAGACTCCTGTCAGTCCTCATCTGTCAGTTTCTCCATCACCATAGCAAACAATAAAGGGCTCAAGGCCAATCCTTGATGCAGTCCCACCTCCACCTTGAACACATCTGGCCTTCTGACTGCACACCTCACCGCTGTAACACTCTAACATACTTTTATCTATCTATCCATCTATCTATCTATCTATCTATCTATCTATCTATCTATCTATCTATCTATCTATCTATCTATCTATCTATCTATCTATCTATCTATCTATCTATCTATCTATCTATCTATCTATCTATCCATCCATCCATCCTTCCATCCATCCATCCATCCATCTAGATTGTACTGAGTTTGGTTCCACCTACCTGAGGTAAGGCTTGGGTTTGGACCAGGAGTACGGATGCTGGGGCACATCCAGGAACCCTCCACAGTAGTTCTCTTTCTTGAGGGCCATGCGGGAGGGGTAGTCCTCATGGCAGAGTTCTCCATCATGACCTTCGCCGCTGGGCTCCACCTTTAGGCTCATGGAGGCGGAGTGGTCTAGCATGGTCTTGCGCGCCTTGATCGGGATTCCCTCCCCCATGTCTACCACTCCGTCTGTGGTTAGGGCATTGATGGCCGCCACAATGGCCGAGTTGGTGTACTGGTTGGTGCTGGCGAGCCAGGACTCATCTGTGATGCTGACCCTAGGGGAGCCATGTGGGGAGGGGATGGGTGACTGGATGGGTGAGCAGGATGTCTGACGGTAGTGGGTGCCGTTGAAGCTGTGCTTTCTCTTCCCAGGGACGCCACAGTTGCCACCGGATGAAGGGGAGTTGGGGGTGGAGCCGCGAGGTTGCGCCGGCCAGCCTTCTTCGGCCACACTTCCTATCTGAGGGGAGGTGGACGGTGAGGTGTGGGGGGACACTGCAGGACCAATGGCATGAGGGCATGACAGGAGTGAGGATGAGCCTTTGGGGGAAACGCAAGGAGACTGCCAGGGGGAGTTCTGTGGGGAGTTGTCGTAGTTGTAGAAGCTGGACTCGTAGGAAGACGCCTCGGAGTTGCAGCTACGGGAGGAAATGCTGCTGGCGGGGCTGAGGCAGCTGGGATCCCGGTAGCCATCCGCGTTTGGCAGCGTCAGCGTCACAATGGAGTTCACGCCTCGTTTGATGATGTGGTCCACGCTGCTGCTCTCCTCCACATCGTCCTCAGGGTACTGGCTGTAGGCGGTGATCTCAATGCGGGGGCTCTCCAAGGCTGGGGCCCCGTTGGGTCTCAGGCCGTGGGGCAGGTAGTAGCCGGCCGCCGCGTGGTTTTCATTCTGGAGGCCGTAGCCCGTCTGGTGGCAGGAGGAAACCGAGATGATGGGACTGGACTGTAAGGTGTGGTACTGGGTTCCCAGGCAGGGGTTGCCCATGGCCAGTGGAAGGGATAAGCTGACGTTTGGGGTGTAGCCGTAAGCATCTGGAAAAAAGATGGAGGAAAAGTTTAACTGAACCTTCAACATGTCAGGAGAACCACTCCGAACAATGACGTTTGGGCTGTGACTGACTGAATATGGCGCCCGCCATAATTGACGTATTGACTTGGCTTCCTAGCGTACCTGACTTTTCACTCAGGTGTGTTTTCAATATTTGCATGAAGCACAATGCTTTTTTTTTTTACATCAATCTCTTCATATTGAGTTGTTTTATAGTGACACTCTTCTAGATTAAAGACTATCGCATTCCTGGAACTAGGCCTTTGCTGTTTTCCTCGATAACAGGGGTGTATCTCGGAAAAGTCCCCGATCCCCTGCGCTGTACATGCAATCCCTTCTCATTGAAATAAAACTTATTTTGATAGTATTTTTCATAGAAAAGTTCCCTGAAGTGAGTAAAATATGAACTATTGGAGTAAATTATGATATAAACAAGATAGATTTCCAGGAGTCGATTCATACGCAGCAAATTTGGACTAAATCAGACCAATGCTGGAGCACTTTATCTCCAAAAAGTGCTGACTTTTTGGAGATAAAGCTCCCCCTAGTGTCCAAAATATACAACCAAACTTTCCCAAAATCAATCCAGTTCTGCCTCACAATAACGTCTATGCCACTATGAAAACTGAAGAAGATCCATTAAAGATTTTTTTAGTTCTGTCCGAAAAACAGTATTTTCTTAAAAAAGCTCCCCCTAGTGAGTAAAATAAGAACAACTAGAGTAAAATGTGATTCAAACAAGATAGATCGCCTCAAATTTGAGAAATGATGCATAAAGTAGTTTGAGTTACTATATAAACATGATGATGATTCCCAAACTTTTCGGGGAAAATATGAGAACGGAAAACGAAATTTAAGTATTTTTAGATTAAAAAATACTTCATTTCATTCATCATCAAAAAATATTTACATAACAAACATGCGATTAAGTGTTAAATCAAGTGTTGTGATGTTTTTGGACTAAATAATAGTCTTATTTAGTTTTATTTTTTGTAGTTTTTGCAGTGTATCTCCTTTTAAACTGAGATTTTTGAACCATTTCTCGTTTTCAGTATTTTGTATCTATATTCTAATCTCTATAATTGTTTAATATCGTAACGTTTTTTGACTTTATATAATCAAATATGAGTTAAATACACCCATATATATATATATATATATATAAAATTAGGATTTATGAGTTTTATTTTTTTTTGCAATTTTTGCAGTGTATAGGATTAAAATCCAGTTTGAAATCTTTTTTCAGAACTTTTATTTATTTTGACATTCCACTTTTCCCTCATGGTTTGGTGTGAAGGCAGACTTCCATCGCACGGTTAGAACTGCTGCGTTTTATGTTTTTAGTTTTTTTTACAGCGCACGTGACGATAAAACTTTTCAAACTCCTTGAATTGATTACATTACGGCGCATTACTCCGACACAAATCTCACCGACATGTCTCGCAGTGAATCACTGCTTCCCCCTTTTTTCTCAGAAACATCTGGAGGAGCTTAGTAATTATCTCCAGCAGTCGATGTCTGTGGTCGCTGCCGAGTCGCGGCGAGTTCCACGGCCACTCTTGTTTGTTTCGTTGGTCTCGGGCTCCATCTGGCCCCCCCTCACCCCCCCCCTGCCGGCACATGTGCTACACAGTAATCCCTCCAGCGGTGCTGATGGATGCTTTATTTGATTGATTGCATCACTCACCGAGCGAATGAAGGCCCTCCCCTGTGGAAAAGTGACAGCGCCCTCGCCTCGCTCTGAGCTCGTGATTAAGTCGCCGTTGTACACAAGCTGAATGAACGGGTTAGCGCGCCAGGAAGTGACAAGCCAGGAAGTGCATTGACACCAAAACTCCGCCGCATGTAGCCGGGTAGACGTCGCCGCTCAGTTTCAGCTGTGTGGCGGCGACCGGGCCAACAGTTGATGAATGAACGCCATCCGCTCTGAAACCCGGAGAGGGGGCATTCCCCCTTGATGCTATATCTGTAAGCCACAACGCCCCAGATCACATGAAATGATGAAGCTGTCACACGCCGCGTGAAAACGTGGTTGTCGGGACTATAATTAGCTCAGGAGAGTCTATTTTAGGAGGTGGTGACGAGTCGAGCATCAGCGGGGTCCGATAGGCCACCGGTTCAGATCAGGCCTCGGTTTCCTGTGTGGGTGCTAAATACCAGAATGTGTGAGCTTCTTCTAGAAACACATATCTGTTCAATGTCATTCAGGTGTCCTAATCGCTAATCTGATACTTATAAATGTTTTAATGGTGTAAGAAAAGATAATTACATGTCTTATAACAATACAAAAATAATGCAACTTAATATTACACACTTTTTTTTTTTTTTACATTTCTACTTGAGTTTCTATTCTATTTCTATTTTAATCACTTCCTGTATTATTATTTTTTGTTACTGTAATATTAAGCCTCCAGAGTTTCCTCCAGGATCAATAAAGTTCTTTCTTTTCTTTTCTTATCTTAACTTAACTTAATTTAACTTATCTTATCTTAATGTATCTTATCGTAACTTATCTTATCTTGATGTATCTTATCTTATCTTATCTTAACTTATCTTAATTTATATTATCTTATCTTAACTTATCTTAATGTATCTTATCTTATATTATAGTAACTTATCTTAACTTATCTTATCTTAACTTATCTTAACTTATCTTATCTCATCTTAACTTATCTTAACTTATCTTATCTTAACTTATCTCATCTTAACTTATCTTATCTTAACTTATCTTAAGTTATCTCATCTTAACTTATCTTAACTTATCTTATCTTAACTTATCTTTACTTATCTTATCTTATCTTATCTTATCTTATCTTAACTTATCTTAACTTATCTCATCTTAACTTATCTTATCTTAACTTATCTTATCTTAACTTATCTTAACTTATCTTATCTTAACTTATCTCATCTTAACTTATCTTATCTTAACTTATCTTAACTTATCTTATCTTAACTTATCTTAAGTTATCTCATCTTAACTTATCTTAACTTAACTTATCTTATCTTATCTTAACTTATCTTAACTTATCTTAACTTATCTTATCTTAACTTATCTTAACTTATCTTATCTTAACTTATCTCATCTTAACTTATCTTATCTTAACTTATCTTAACTTATCTCATCTTAACTTATCTTAACTTAACTTATCTTATCTTATCTTAACTTATCTTAACTTATCTTATCTTAACTTATCTTATCTTAACTTATCTTATCTTATCTTATCTTATCTTAACTTGTCTTCTCTTCTCTTCTCTTATCTTAAGCTGGTTAATAGAATGCTTCTGCCATAAAAGGACTTTAACGATAATAAAATTTCCGCTGACGATTTATTGTCATACAAACAATTGCGATAAATGATGTAATTGTGTTCAATCTATTTCGTTCATCTAATAAATGATTAATCTAGACTTACAGATTTATATTTCCAGAAGTTAATTACAACTTTAACACAAAAAAAAAATCCGCCAGTTGGTTCCTTAAAGATGTTTGGATCAGAACCTGCTTATTATTAAGAGTTAAGCTCCAACAGAAATGAATATTTATAACCTAAATGATATAATAACAACAGATGACATCATCAATACCGAAAAATAGTGAAGAAATGTGACTTTTCTGTTACATCAAACTCTTTTATGAGGACGAGTGGAAGCCATTATCACAATAATGAAAAATGAATTGAGATTAATTGAGATTAATTGAGATTAATTGAGATTAATTGAGATTAATTGAAATAATTGCATAATTGATTACGTAATGATTGTGACCGTGCCAACTGGTACCAGTACGCAGACACGCGTTCCAGAAAAGAAATCCTCAGAGGCCCGCCTCTCTCTGGTTTTATCAGCACCGCCCCATTACAAAACATTTATTTAGAAATATATAAATGTATGTGTATATATATATAAATATATATATATATGTTATTCTAAATGTGGGCAGAATCAGTGCCGTGACCCACATGTTGGCCCTTTCAAACACAGCTGGGCTTTCACCCTTCAGACTTTGAGTGATCTTGAAAAAAAAAAATCCCACATGACAGATACACTGTAAAAAAAAAAAAAATTCAAAAAGGCAAAACAGAAAAAAAAGATACTTTTTTTTCTGTTTTGCCTTTTTGAATTTTTTTTCTCTCCAAAGAAGAATAAACCATTCCAGTATGATTGACATTAAAAAAACAATCTTATTTTAAGAGGCTCTATCTGAATTTCTCTTTTTAAGACATTCCAGCGAGACTCCCTTCTTTATTTTTACTACAGGGAAACTCTATTAAAAGTAATTTTCTACTATTATCAGATTCTTAAATTCGTCTCAATCACGGATTGAAATAGTCATTTGGGGTAAATAACTCTTTTATGAATACGTTTTCGGTGCTTGTGATGATCTAAACTGGGTGGGCCGCTGTGGCTCAGGGGGCGGGGCATGCGTCTCCCGCTCGGATGATCAGCAGGTTGTTGGTTTGCGCCCATCTACATGTTGCAGGCGCCCACAATTCTCCCCAGGGTGCAGAAAAAAACTTCCACTATGCTCTGCTGTGATGACTTATAATGTGATTAATTATAATTGTGATTAAATGAGCGCTTTTCTGTCTAGTTGTTAGTTTTACGGCCCTTTATGACGCCTCTGGCTCTATTTTTATTACTTTGAATTCTAGCCAAGAAACATCTTTTTACACCAAATTGCCAGATAAATTTTTTTTTTGTTCACTAATTTCGAAACAATTTGATTATAATTGAAGAATATTTATCTGCTTCTTCTTCATGGCTGGTTTTTGCCGTGCGTTCTGACATAAATTGAAAATAAAAATTGAAAAAAATAAAAATACAAGCGAACATAATTTGTGGGGTGAAACAAATGAAAGTCAAATAAAATGACTCACTCTTCCACTCAAGACTAAAAAAAAAAAAATCCTCCACGATTGTTTGCCGCGTGTTTAAAATGCGGCGCTGCAGAGTTTAGGTGAAAACGCCGCTGCACAGATTATAGCGAGCTCTTTGTGGCCGCCACAATTTTTCTCAATTACGCTATCACGATCAAAACGCTTTTTTTCCCCCCACAACCAAACCAGCGTGACTAAAGAATGGATGGGTTAATCCACAGGGGAGTGTGGTCCAGGCCCGGTTCAGAGTGACGGGACCTCAGGGAGAGATAGGTGGTCGCCCACAGAAGTCGTCTGCAGCCTCTGGAACTGAGAACCCTGGGTCCACTTATCACACATGGCTGACTGAGAGCCATGGCGGTGGAGTGTGTGTTTGTTCATGTGTGTGTGTGTTCATGTGTGTGTGTGTGTGTGTGTGTGTGTGTCTGGGTTCGTATGTGTGATAATAAAGCAGCCCGTGGCGTTCTGCTGAAGCTGTGTGTGGTTAAGCACATCTCCATGTCAAGCAAGCTAGTCTGCATCCTTGAACGCACATTACATCTCACACACACACACACACACACACACACACACACACACACACACACACACACACACAGTACCGCACGTCTGTTACCAATTATAAGACCCAGGACTGAAGGACTGAAATGAATAATAATGCAGCCCCCACCCGTCCGTCTGAAACCTCAAAGACAAAATGAAATTCCCAAATCCACAAAAACCGAGTGACATCAGCGCCGGTCCACTCTGTGAATTAACAGACGGACCATCAATGACTTTTGGTTGACCGAATCAAATTTTTTTCAACCATAATAAATGAGCTCTGAAAAAGACCCCCCCTCCGCCTCCCCCCGCCCTCCCCTTTAATGACAAATCCAGGTTGAATCATCATCCAGCCTCTGAATTGCTGCCCCCAAAAACCACGGGCTCCTGCATGGGCGACCTTTGACCCCCGGGCTCTGATGTCACTGAGCGTTCGGAGACCAGAGGATCTCCATTCTTCTTATTTACAGTAAAATATATGAATAAAACTTGATGTTGATGTTTTTATGAGGGGTGCAGGTGACAGCAGTGTGTGTGTGTGTGTGTGTGGGGGGGGGGGGGGGCATCAACATTCTTAGCCCGGATAATGAGCGGCACCAGCAGACAGTGGAGACACCCACCGGTGTGGATGTGAAATGTGAGCTAGTCTCTGAGTGGGAGTGGGGATTAATTAGGTCCTAATATGGAACATCGAGCTGTCAGAAATACATTTACAGAAAAAAATAATATTATTGTTGTTGTTTTAACTTTTCACGTCTTAGAATAAGTTTATTCAAGTGTCTCTCAGGTAGATATCGGGTTTATACCCAGATATTACCTGTGTTTATTATTATTATTCATTATTATTGACGAAACTCTCATTGCACTTTAGAACAATATATATAAAATATATACATTTATATAAAATGTCCACATTTTTAGCGCATAAAGTTCCGGCGGCACCATCCACGCCGTCGTCGCATTTATATCCACGCACAAACTTTCATGCAGACTTCATAAGACGATGCATTAAATGTTACCTTCTTCTGCAGACTTCATCTCGGCGGTGAGAGACTGGAGTCCCGGTTCCGTACCGGCTGTCGCTCCAAAGCTGAACTTGGACCTGACGCTCAGGCGGAAGGTATCCTGCATTCAAGAACTTTTTCTCCGGCCGTGGAGATTCTGGGACGCGACGCCGATGATGGTGATGATGTTGCAGACGCGGAATGACTTCATTCACCGTAAAAAGTAACGCATAATTCGCGGTGGAGGTGAAGCGACGTGAAGTGTGTGCGCGCCGGCGGAGGGAAGCGTCGCGCCGCTGACTTGCGCAGACAGGTAAGGCTGGCAGGGAGACCGCGGTCGAGGTGAGTTCGGCTCTCCTCAGCCCAATGAAGGCTTTCAAGAGTCTCCCCAGGTCGATGACGCAGCGCAGTTTGTCAGAGGGGCCGGCTCCGGTGCTTTTAAAGAGGGAAAACACCCTCCGTCCCGTCAGCGCGCCGCCCATCCGGGGATGACGCGAGCGGCTCCTGCAGCCTCCTGATGATGATGTCTTCTACCCAGGGATCCCATCCACGAGGGGGGGGGGGAGAAAGAGAGAGAGAGAGGGAGGGAGAGAGAAAGACAACAAAAGACGGAGAAAAAGAGAGAGAGAGAAATGAAAGAGAACGAAGAAGAGAAAGAGAGATAAACAGAGAGACAGAGAGAGATAGAGAAAGAGAGAGAGGGAGAGAGAGAAAGACAGAAGGAAAGATAGAGGGACAAATGAAAGAGAGAGGAGGGCTAGAGAGAGAGGGAGAAAAAGAGAGAGAGACAAATGAAAGAGAGAGAGGGGGGCTAGAGAGAGAGGGAGAAAGAGAGAGGGAGACAAATGAAAGAGAGAGAGAGAGAGAGAAAGATAGAAAGAAAGTAAAAAAGAGTGAGAAAAAGAAAGAATGACTGATATTGAGAGAAAAAAGAGAGAGATAAAGAAAGAGAGAGAAGGAGAGAGAGAAAGAAGGGCTAGAGAGAGAGGGAGAAAAAGATAGAGAGACAAATGAAAGAGAGAGGGGGGGCTAGAGACAGAGGGAGAAAGAAAGAAGGAATAAGAAAGAAAAAGAGAGAGAAAAATGAAAGAGAGAGAGAAAGAGAGAGGTGGGGGGGCGAGAGAGAGAGAGATGAGAGAGATGAAAGAGAAAAGGAGAGAGAGAAAGACAGAAGGAAAGATAGAGAGACAAATGAAAGAGAGAGAGGAGGGCGAGAGACAGGGAGAGAAAGAGAAAGAGACAAATGAAAGAGAGAGAGAGAGAGAGAGAGAGAGATAGAAAGAAAGAAAGTGAAAAAGAGAGAGAAAAAGAAAGAATGACTGATATTGAGAGGAAAAAAGAGAGAGAGAGTCTCAAAGAACCAGAAAGAGAAAAAAAACGTTTTTATTGGAACACACCTTTATTAAGTGAACATTGAAGATCAACAACATAAAAGAAACTATGTTTATAGTCATAAACCTCCTGAAAAGCGCCCAACCCCCTGCGTCGTACAAGCAAACCCCCCCTGATTGAACTCCTCACATAGAATCTCAAACATCCCATAATGACTCAACCAAACTATTTCTATGAAGTCAGCAGTCTGTTCTAGGATCAGATCCCACCTGGACTCAATGATGAAGATGAAGATAAATACAGTTAACTGGTTTTATGAGCTCAGGAGTAAAACAAGACAGATTTCCTTGAGTCCATTACTTCCAGCTAAATTTAGAAACAGTTGGACTGACGGCTGGAAGATACCGAGGAGAAACTTGGTTTTCCATTCAAAGATCTAATATTCAAGATAGATTTCCATTTGTGGATTAATGTGCGGTGAATCTGGACTTAATCGGACCGACGGTCTGGAAGTTCTGTTGGAAAAAGATTATTTTTCATAGAACAAGTCTGCCTAGAGAGTAAAATATGAACTATTAGAGTAAAAGAGTTGAAGAGTGTCAAACTCAAAACAGAACTTGAGACGCTGGATTGCCGTGAAATTAGGGAAAACAATAAATAACAGGTTTTTTTCACGGTCATAATATGTTTGGTAGAATAACAACCGTAGCAGGAATAAAAAATAACGTCACAAGAAAAAAGATTACTCTTTAAGTTTTCTGGCTAAATGACATACTTTGATGAATAAGTAGATTTTGATGTACGTAAAACTTTTAACCCTTTAGTGATAAAATCCATTTATTTTCTTTGAAACAAAGTGTCAGAAATATGTTGGGACTTTGTGAAATACTGCTGACTTCAGAGTATTTGTTTAAAATTTACTGACATTTTATGTAATATCTTTGTGA
>JBBDHG010000025.1:47500-72500 GCA_037951165.1 Lophius americanus | reverse complement strand
CACGGACACACATATACAGACACATACACACACACACATAAACACACATATACATACACACACAAACACACATATACAGACACACACATAACCATAAACACACATATACATACACACACACACATAAACACACATATACACACGCACACACATAAACACAAATATACATACACACACATAAACACACATATACATACACACACAAACACACTCGGACACATAAACACACACACACACACACATATACACACATGGACACACGTATACAGACACATACACGCACACACATATACATACACACACAAACACACTCGGACACATAAACACACACAAACACACACTTCCCTGAGGGGAAGAACCCAGAGAAGATGAGGTTCTTTGAATAGTGGAACCGGACCCTCCGTCTTCATACCGACGTCCATGTTGTCAGATTTGCCGTCACTTTACATCTGATTTAATAAAGTGGGGTCAGAATTCTAGCGCCGGTGCCTCTGGGCCCGTATCATATTATAATAATTTCAATAATTTCATATTATGTTTACACGTTTGATCCTACCACACCTCTGTGCTGACCGTTTTGGGGGGGGGGACACAGCCTCGTTCTCAGACATCAGCAGGAAAACCTCCGCGTCAGCGATTTCCGTACAGACTTTACTTTCTGATAACATTACAGGAGACATCCCATTTCTTTCTGTCTCACTTTGCCCCCGGGGACGATTGCATCAGGAATTCCACTTGCCTGAACACAGAGTGGAGTCCCTGCAACGGAGCATCAGCATCTCCGTGTTCAAACAAGTTTTTGGATGCTGCATATTTTGAGCGGCGGACATTTCTTGATGTAGCTGCGGCGGATTGAATGGAATTCTGCTGGACTTGGATTCCGACCGTCAGTTGATGGATGGAACATCATCGGTTGACTTCGTACTCATCGCTGTAATGACTCTGTGTTGCACGTCGCTACGTCTGCAAACGCAACATACATCCCCCTTGGGGATCCGGACAGTGGTGGTGGTGGCTGATGACTCCGATGAGAAGGACAAATCTGTAAATGCAAGGAGGAAAGAACTGAACTACAAAACGGGCCGTATTTAAAACGACGGCATGATGATGATTAGCTATCAATGACCGCGTTTCTCTGTACCGCCGGATCCACGGGACCCCCTGGTGAGTACAACCAGTCTCTCAATGAGCAGCCCCGATACAGACCATAATAGTAGTCAACTGAGCCCGCATGAAAGGTGCGAATGATATGGTGGAATGAGAAACCGACCACTTTGTGTTGAACTATTGCCAAAGTATGCAAAGTAATAGTCCTTCTGAATGAACTTGGGCTACATTTATTTCCATCACTAAACAGCCTATAAGCGAACGCTAGGCCCGACTGGAGCTCCTGGACCGTCTGCAGCCAGCCGCTGGCTCCTTTCCCGCTGTAATGAATTATTGTCAAGGAAGTGCAAACATCTGCCAACAGCGCTGATGATATAATAAGTGACCACAGTAGGTTTGTAAGTACCAGAGCTGTTTTTAATGCCAGGCTTAACAATATTTACTACCAGCGGTTTGGCTCGGGAGTCCAGCTCCGTCTTGGCCGGGACAGAAACCGTTTTTTAAAGAACTGTCTGTAAAAGGTGTAAAAGATGACAGGTATAAATTTTCACATCTTCGCCTCCGCTTGCTGTGGGCTCAGCCTCGTCATATTTGTTTGTCTAGACGTTGGGAATGCTACTAGTAGGGGAAAAAGAGCCGGGGGCAGACGCGGACACTCGGAGGAGGTGACGTAAAGATTCGCCGCGCAGCTAACTTTGACTGAATTCTTGATAATACGTTAAAAAAAACACTCCATCTCTTCCTGACGATATTAAACAGTTAATTATGTATAATTCATGTTTGACATATCCGGGGAAATGTTCTGCAAAATCCCCAACACCCTTATTATTATGTATTTTCTCTGCGCCTCTCTATGAGCCCTAACTTGAATAAGACAGCTTAATAACGGATAAACACTCTTTTTGTGCGTTCTCTGTCGATACAAGTTCAACTCAACGCTGGGCTGAGTTTGAAACTGCCGTCATCTCGTGGGATTGCAGTCTGAGACCAGCGGCGGTGGACGGAGAAGTCTGCGGTGGACGGAGGTACGTTTGCGAGTGGCTGCGGCGAGCCTCATCCTTTGGCGTAAGTGGAGCGCGGAGAACATTCACAACCAGTAGTGCAATCTTCCTCACTTCTCCTTTCTGGGTTAGTAAGAAGACTGGAGTCTTCACAATGGAGAACTGCTTGGAGCTATCTTAGGCATGTCTGGACACCGCTGTATGTTTAGCTCCTGGATTTTTTTTTCTTTCTCAGATTCCTCTTATGAACAGGAAGTGGAATACATGTCTGACTTATAGGGCGAAGGAACCTGAGTGTCACCGTCACACGGCCATTGACTAATATTCTGTGCCGGCAGGGAAAAAGAGGAAGGAGCCGCCTGAGGTTTGTACTCATGGTTTGTTTTTACATGATACACATTTATTTTTTCTTACTTTTGTGTGGTTTTATCTCTCTGTTGCAGGTTTGATACTCTTAGTGAGGTGAATATCACACCTGAAACCATTCCTTATCCTTCAAACTTAACCGTGCCTCATCAGCACGTCAGTTCAAATATGAACTTTATGAAAACCCTCAAATGAAAGAAAAAAACCCCTAAAAAATAGGTACTTCCCCCCGAAAATCCCCCTAGTTGAACGTATTACCAAAAACAGTGTTAGAGTGGAGAAAATAATATAAGACGGATCTTTTTGAGTTCATTCACATGTTGGTCCAAATTTGGACTAAGGCAAGATTAACAGTTCGGAAGTTATGTTCGAAAAAAAAGTGTTTAAAAAAAAAAAAAAGTTACTCCTGGTGAGTAAAATAATTAGCTCTAAAAGTAAAATACAACATTAACAAGATAGATATCGTCAAGTTGATTGTTCATAAAAACAGTGTTTTTAGAAGAAATTTGGATTAAATCGGATTAAGTCGGATTAAATCCCCCTGATTTAACTCCTCATAATAAATGTGAAGATATTTATGAAAAAACAAGAGAGCTCCCCCTGGTGAGGGAAAAAATGAGCTATTAGAGTAAAATACAATAAAAACCAGTCAAATATACTTCAGTCGATAAACCACGAAACAGTGTTTTTAGACCAAATTCGGACTAAATCCGATCTATCGGACTAAGAAAGACGAAGATCCCCATGGTGAGTAAAACATTTTGAGCTATGGGAGTAAAATACAATATTGGGTATATGGATCTCCTCGATCCGATCAAATGTACCGATTTTTGACTAAATCGGACCAACGGTTAAAAAAATATCACCTTTTGGAGATAAAAGTCGCCCTAGTGGCAGGAGCTAAAACTGCCCTTTCTCAAAGTCAATCCAGTTCTTCCTCGCACTTAAGTCTATGTTGGTATAGAATTTAAAACACGGTCCATGAAATTGTTTTTGAGTCATCGCGTTAAGGGTCTGCGACGGACGCGGCACGCCGCCGCCGCCGCCGCCGCCGCCGCCGCCGATTCCATCAAAACCCCAAAATGTTCGGGGACACAATCCTATGATGAAACGCATGTATGGAAAAAAAAAGAAAAAAGAATCCATCCAGGATCCAAATCGCTGAATACAATCCAGATGTGACTGGCGGAGAAATTGAAATCCATAAAAGAAGGATAATGCTTGTTTGTTATCTCCACGGGGTCGAAAACGGCTAACGTTGTTTTTTTAACGAATGACCTTTCGCTCATTCAGGGCCGCCTTTCTCCTTCAACCGGTTTCTGCTGACAGTGTGAGATGTGATAAGAGCTCCAGCATGGGCACCGTACCCTACCCACATGTGTAGCTAATTCGAAACCTCTGGCCAATAACAGTTCCCGCCGGTCAAAGACATGTGACCTATGAGACAATTTTCCGACAGCGCGTCTAACAGATAATTACTCAGGCAGGACGTCTGAGGAGGGCCGTATTGTCAGCTTCAAACCAAACCGTGTGATATAATCCTTTGTTTTTTCTTCTTCACTCCAGTGTGCATCCATCCAGTCTTGTTGCGATTCCCACTAACAGTTAAGGGATTACGAGGGCGAATGGTTTCATTTTTCTGGCCCATGACTGTCACATCCAGGTCCATTACATTGATTTAGAGCCAAGAATACACGCCAAGGCCATTTTACGCCGCGCTGCTCGGCTGCTCCGCATTAAAACACATTTATGGAGTCCCACGCCGCCGCGGTGCTGTTTATGCGAAACGGGTCACTCAAGAATCTGAGCTCAATCCCTCCGAGTCTTTAATCACTTCGTCGAGCAAAACGCGGAGACAGGATTTGTAACCCGGATCCATTCTTTCCATTACCGTAGCATTTATCATACTATATCCAACTTATCATAATTATGTAATTCGACTCGAGGCGTTCACCAAATACGAGAGCCGCTGATGTCATTCCTACTTCACGAAGTCGTAGGAATGATTTGGAGTTTTTTTATTTACACGCTTAAACGTCTTTCATCTATTTGACAACACTTTGAGGAAAACTTCTGCAAAAGCCACAACTATGTCCCTCAATAGTGATGCACACTGAATGAAAGCGTGAATGGTCTTCTGTCTCCATGTGTGTCGGTCCTCTGATGGACCGCCGACCCGTCCAGGGAGCCCCACACATCTCGCCCAATGTCAGTTGGGAGGGGCTCCAGCCCCCCGCAAAACCCGGATCAGCCAAAAACGAAATAACGTCAAATCAAAGTTTATTCATGGAGTACATTTAAACAACCAACAGATACGACTGCCAAAATTAATAGCATGGATTACAAGAATAAAAGACTAATCAGAATAATCGAATAATCAGTTTAAACCCAAACGAGATAAAAGGATAAAAGGACATAAAACTAGAAAAAAGGTTATTTTTCTTCAGAGATTTAAAAATGTAAAGGTTCTGAGCCGGTGTCAGAGCGTCTTCTATCAGGTCCAGGGTCTGTTTTTCTTCTCCACACTCGTCGGTCCTGCTGACCCGACTGCAGCGGCGGATGTTACACAGAACCTCAACATCATATCAGAGGGAATTATGTCTCTAAACGCAGGTGGAAAAAAAAGTGGGGGGGTAAATTCTAACGCTTTGGGTCAAAATATACACAACAGTTTTGGATTTTCTCTAAAAGAAACTTAGTGTAATATTTCTTCAAAGGAATACTGTGGATATTTGACGTGACCCCTCGGATTCCCAGGACCGAGCTGGAGGGTTTTGCTGGGGAGATGGATGTCTCAACCCGATTGGTCAAGTCCTGAGTCGGGGTCTGCTTGAGGTTTCTGCCCATTAAAAGGCTTTTTTTGAAACTTTTAAACTCTACAGGGGAAATTTATTCGCTAGTTAAGGAGATAGGATTAAAAAAAATATAAGAATAAATGTGCAAAAATGCAAATATTGAAAAAAAAACGAACAAAAAAGTAATATGGTGCTAAAAAAATACATTTTTAAGAATTACTGGTTGATTCTGAGACACAAAACGTCCTAATAGTTGTAAAATATAGTTTAAAATGAGTTTGACCAGTTCATTTAAAAAAAAATCTCATGTCTTTTTAAAAAATCCTACAAAACATGTCTCATACATGCAGATTCATTTTCACTTAATACAAGATAAAAACACCTTGTATTCATTATTTGTTGTACTTATTTTTGAAGGGGAGCAGCAAGGAGAGATTCTACCACTGACCAAAATAAAAACACAACCAATACTTAAGTTTAATAATGCAGCATTTATCCAGAAGTTCAGACGATGTGTTTTATGTGCCGGTTCACGACATGCAGGAAATGAACCTTTTTGGTTCTGAGCAGCATCTACTAATAATCAACTGTTACAGTAATAAAGTCTTGAACTCTACGAGACGCAGGAAACTCCAGAAGAAACAGATTTATCTATCCTTTTATTTCCTTTTATTCCCAGTATCCTCACTCTTTTCAACCACAACTGTACGCGTTATGTTTATGTGTATATATAAATATGTGTATATATATGTATATGTGTATATAAATGTGTATATATATGTGTATATATATGTGTATATTTGTGTATATGTTTATATATATGTGTATATATATGTGTATATATATATGTGTATATTTGTGTATATGTGTATATATATGTGTATATCTGTGTGTATATGTGTGTATATATGTGTATATATGTGTAGATGTGTGTATATATGTGTATATATATGTGTATATATATATGTGTATATTTGTGTATATGTGTATATATGTGTATATATATGTGTATATCTGTGTGTATATGTGTGTATATATGTGTATATATGTGTAGATGTGTGTATATATGTGTATATATATGTGTATATATGTGTATATATGTGTATATATATATGTGTATATATGTGTATATATGTGTAGATATATATGTGTATATATGTGTATATATATGTGTAGATATATATGTGTATATATGTGTATATATGTGTAGATATATATGTGTATATATGTGTATATATATGTGTAGATATATATGTGTATATATGTGTAGATATATATGTGTATATATGTGTAGATGTGTGTATATATGTGTAGATGTGTGTATATATGTGTATATATGTGTAGATGTGTGTATATATGTGTATATATGTGTATATATGTGTATATATGTGTATATATGTGTATATATGTGTATATATATATGTGTATATATGTGTATATGTGTGTAGATATATATGTGTATATATGTGTATATATATATGTGTATATATGTGTAGATGTGTGTATATATGTGTAGATGTGTGTATATATGTGTATATATATGTGTATATATATATGTGTATATTTGTGTATATGTGTATATATGTGTATATATGTGTATATATGTGTATATATGTGTAGATGTGTGTATATATGTGTATATATATGTGTATATATATATGTGTATATATGTGTATATATATGTGTATATATGTGTGTATATATGTGTATATATATGTGTATATCTGTGTGTATATGTGTGTATATATGTGTATATATGTGTAGATGTGTGTATATATGTGTATATATATGTGTATATATGTGTATATATGTGTATATATATATATGTGTATATATGTGTATATATATATGTGTATATATGTGTATATATGTGTATATATGTGTATATTTGTGTATATGTGTGTAGATGTGTGTATATATGTGTATATATGTGTGTATATATGTGTATATATGTGTAGATGTGTGTATATATGTGTATATGTGTGTATATATGTGTATATATATATGTGTATATATGTGTAGATGTGTGTATATATGTGTAGATGTGTGTATATATGTGTATATATATGTGTATATATATATGTGTATATTTGTGTATATGTGTATATATGTGTATATATGTGTATATATGTGTATATATGTGTAGATGTGTGTATATATGTGTATATATATGTGTATATATATATGTGTATATATGTGTATATATATGTGTATATATGTGTGTATATATGTGTATATATATGTGTATATCTGTGTGTATATGTGTGTATATATGTGTATATATGTGTAGATGTGTGTATATATGTGTATATATATGTGTATATATGTGTATATATGTGTATATATATATATGTGTATATATGTGTATATATATGTGTATATATGTGTATATATGTGTATATATATATATGTGTATATATGTGTATATATATATGTGTATATATGTGTATATATGTGTATATTTGTGTATATGTGTGTAGATGTGTGTATATATGTGTATATATGTGTGTATATATGTGTATATATGTGTAGATGTGTGTATATATGTGTATATGTGTGTATATATGTGTATATATATATGTGTATATATGTGTATATATGTGTATATATGTGTAGATGTGTGTATATATGTGTATATATGTGTATATATGTGTATATTTGTGTATATGTGTGTATATATGTGTATATATGTGTATATATATGTGTACGTACAAATACCTTAACATTATTACATCATTGCACATCAACTCCTACTTTTCTCCGCTACCCATAATTCCATTCATCGGAGTAGAAGTCTATTTTCCCTCTTCTTCACTTTTGTATTCATGCTTTCATTTGTGTGACTGGATGTTGTGCTGTAAGAGACCAGGTCCAGGACCAGGTCCAGGTCCAGGTCCAGGTCCAGGTCCAGGTCCAGGTCCAGGTCCAGGTCCCTGTGAGTCTGACTTACTTTGGTCATAAACCCTTTTCTGATTCTGATATTCGATCCATCAGGAGGGAGTTGGTTTTTCTTTTGTTGGCTAAAACTTTGAAACCGTTTAGTTGAGATTCGGTGCCTTAGAATGGACCGGAGGAGATCTGTCATATTTTTATTCCAGTAGTTCATATTTCCTCTCTGGGGAGAGATTTTTATTTTATTTGTATTTTTACGTCCAAAAACACATTTTTTTTTTCAGACAGAACTTCATTATTTGATCTGAGGAGGACAATAACTCGTACAACGCAGGGGATCGGAGGCATTTTCGGGGAGATGCCCTCTGCCTCTGAGATAACAGCTTTGAGCTGGTTAAAGTTGTTACCAGGGCGGCGTGATGGTACCACCATGGTCTCAGAGGAAGAAGGTTCTAAGAGTCAAACCCACCGGGCTTCCTCTCACGGTCCCATTAACACTTGGTAAAGGAACCAAACCGCCTGTCGCCTGCTGTGAATGCGATCAGATGTTTGTCGGCACCAGGGCGACCGGGTCGCATGTGTGATCTGCCTCGCCCGGCATCAACTGGAAAAGTCCAAACCCGTCCTTCCCCCCGTGACCCAGTGCCATGCTAAAATTAAAACTGGGTGTTCTGCCACACTAATGGACCTTTTGGTCAAACCGTCGCACACGTAATAAGATCAGCGCGTGATCGCTGTGTCGTTAACCTCGCACACCGGACAGATGCCTGAGGGGGAGGAGCCGAAACAAGACCCGCTTCTTTCGGTGAAAGTCAGAACTGAACGCGGCGAAAGTGAGAGGAATCATGGATTCGTGGATTCAGGT
The DNA here is from genome assembly GCA_037951165.1 of Lophius americanus. Classification (NCBI taxonomy): domain Eukaryota; kingdom Metazoa; phylum Chordata; class Actinopteri; order Lophiiformes; family Lophiidae; genus Lophius; species Lophius americanus. The sequence goes on along the minus strand of JBBDHG010000025.1, from coordinate 63,474 downwards.
GGAACGAGACGTCAGCTGATGTTTGTTTCCTTGAACGCCGCCCGCAGCGCTGTGATTCATGGCGGCTCACTTTCACCGCCGTCACTTTGATTCCGTGACCTTTTCCAGCGGTGTTGGTATTGACATGTCATAAAAAGATTAAAAATAACTCTATCCTGGCTTACGACTCTGCCGCCGGTCCCGCCGGACCCGGATCGGCTGACAGTCGCTCAGAGCGAGGAGGAGCTGAGGAGAAATGACCTCCTGCTGCTCACGTCTGTGCAGGAGCAGGAGCTGAGGAGGAAGAAAGAGGTCTTCTTCCTCTTTCTCGCTCTCCTTTCCTGCCTCTCGTCAGTTCTTTCCTCTTTCACGCCTCCTCCGCCGGGATCCCCTCTTCTGTTTCCTGCTGTTTGTGTCGGGGTTGCCTGGAAACCGCGGCAGCCGTCCAGTGGAGGGGGATTTTCTTCTTTTTACTGGTGTGACTGGGGGGGTTGGGGGGTTACCGGGTTACCGGGTTACCGGGTCAGCACACGGGTGGGATGCTTTACTGCTTTTAAGTTGGCATTTTTAATGAAAATGATGAGCAGTCAGGTTCAAACCGGACCTGAATGTCCTTCAAGCTATTTGAAACGACAAATAATAACATCCAGAACCGTAGATGCAAACAGTAAATAATAAAGTTTTGTTAATTAAAAAAAGTCCACCCGCCCCCCCAATTCAGGGAAGCTCATTTCAGCCATTCGTATCCTTGACCTCATTCTTTCAGACACCCCCCAGAGCTCATGGCCGCAGGTGGTTAATTGAGAAATCCACCTTATGAATCAACTCTTCCTTCTCCACAATGGACCGATACCATGATTCCTGCCGATGCCGCTCCGGACCTCTTGTCCATCTCGTGGTCCATTCTTCTATATTCTATATTTGACAACGAGACACCAGGATCCTTCTCTTGTGGCAGTAACTGACTTCCAGCCTGAAGGGGAAAGTTCGCTGTTTCACGGTTTGGAGGTTCTGACTCTCCTTCCAGACACTTCACACCCAGCAGCTGTGGATACTGACTCAATTCTCTCCTTTGGTTCTACAGGGACCAGATGGCTCGTAACTATGGCCCCGGTACCCCGATACACCTGCAATACCCTCCACAGGTCTCCGGGGGGGGGGGGGGGATGATGATCATAGGCCTTCTCCAAATCCACAAAACACATGTAGACTGAATGGGCAAATTCAATTTCAATTTCAATTCAATTGTTTCTCCTGACTGAGGTCCGACACTCGGTTTCCAGAACCCTGGAGAAAACTTAACTTTAACTTCTTAGAACAAAGCCTCCATTAAACCTTCTACTAGATCAGTTCAGATACCTGAACAGTTTTTAGTTCTCTCCTCTGATGAAAATGTTCCAACTTTTCTCTTATGGGCCTCAATGACCTCGTTCAATTATGTCAGTCTAACTAAGTCTAACTGAGGAGTTAAGTCTAACTAAGTCTAACTGAGGAGTTAAGTCTAACCAAGTCTAACTAAGTTTAACTATGGATTTTAGTCTAACAAAGTCTAACTAAGTCTAAATGAGGAGTTAAGTCTAACCAAGTCTTACCAAGTTTAACTGAGGAGTTAAGTCCAACCAAGTCTTACTGAGTTGAACTATGGATTTAAGTCTAACCAAGTCTAAGTAAGTCTTACTAAGGAGTTAAATCTAACCAAGAGGAGTTGAGTCTAAGTAAGTCTAACTAAAGAGTTAAATCTAACCAAGAGGAGTTGAGTCTAAGTAAGTCTAACTAAAGAGTTAAATCTAACCAAGAGGAGTTGAGTCTAACCAAGCCTTGGTTAGACTCAACTCCTCAGTTTTGTCGACTCTGCAGTGTTTTATGAAACAGTAATATAAAAATAAATATTAAAGAGACCAGTGATGATCTTTTCCTGATTTAATATAAGTTACTATAAGGAAGTCCTTGACTCCACCCACGGCGGGGACATAGTAGAAAGTAGGAAGAAAGGAGTCCAACGATGTCGGATCAGAACAGGATCAAATGGATGATGAGGATATCTTATGGAGCGTTTAGGCGAGGTTGGTAACTTTCTTTTTTCTTAACTCTGTAACAACCCAGAAGTTCTGCTGTTGTTTTGAAGAAAAGCCTCTGGATTCGTCACACGGTTGTAGCTGGAAGTGGAAATGTTTTCCTCTGTGTTTTTCCAATAACATGACAACGATCCCCGTACACACTAATCCACGAAAACAACTGGAAACGCTGTAGTACGTATTAGTACGTGTGTCGGACCAGTGGTTGGCGGTGTAACTTTTCAACATCAACACCACAGAATAAGACCCTGTGCCGGCTCGCGTGATTATCTCCGCTGGTCTCAGAACTCTATATTTTGATGGAGGAGCGTTAACAGGGAAGGCAGAGTCTGCGGCACCATCAACGCTGGAAAGTCCACCATTGTTTTTGTTGTTCTGTCTGTACGCATCGGGCAGAAAACGTAATAACCACGCACAGATTGGGGTCGTTTTTGCTCGTTTGTACAAAAATGAATATGGTTTTCAAAAGTTCCAAAATGAAGATCTATCAAAAGTTCTGTTAGGAAGACTATCCTCTTGCACACTCAGCCCACAGTTAATGTTTGTTGTTCTCAACTTCCACACGTTCATGTCTCATTTGTCTGATTCATGTTCTGGGGTGTCGATCGATTTGAGCCACTACATCCATCCAATAACGCCTTCATCATTAGCCTTCATCATCAGCTGCTGTCGTTTAACCAGGCCTACGCCGTCGTCCCCAGACAGCAAGGGTATATCCCCGAAAAGCCTCCAACCCCCTGCGTTGTACAAGCACTCCCCCTGGTTGAACTACTCAGATGAAATGTTACTCATTAATAATCTCAAACTGTCCACAGTGACTAAACCAAACTATTTCTATGAAGTCAGCAGTCTGTTCTGGAATCAGATCCCAGAGTGACTCAATGATGAAGATAAATATAGTATCCTGAGATGCGTAGAAGCTGAATTTAGACAAAATTGGACTGATCGTTGATCGTGAAATAATATATAAAAGGTAGATCTCCCTGTTTAGATTCATATGAACCAATGTGGACATAATCTCAGTTATGGTTGGGAAGTCTTCCTCTCCTTCTGTGGAGAAGAGGAAGACTTCTTTATGGTCTCCACAACGGATCATTTGTTTCAATCCTGCCCTGTTCTCTGCATCGTCCTCTGTCACACCAACCAACTGTGTGTCCTCTCTCGCCGCATCCAGTGAGGTTTGCAGTAGGAGTGACCAATGGGTTTGAGGGGGAAGTGGGACTGCAACAAGGATCGGCTCTGAGCCCTTTATTGTTTGCAATGGTTGGTTAGTAATGGTCAGAAATCTGTGTTTCTGTAAAAAAGCTCCCCCTAGTGATTCAAATATGCAGTAAAATATAATATATACAAGGTATATTTCCTTGATTCAATTCATATGCACCATATTTAATTAAATCAGACTAAATGTTAAGAAATTATAACCCAGAAACTTTTGAAGATAGAACTCCCCCTAGTGGTGGAAATATGAACCCGGTTTCACCAAATTCAATCCAGTTCTTCTTCGTACTATACGGGTATAAAATTTGAAAATGATACATGAAATAATTTGAGTTATTGCGTTAAACCAATGGATCTGTGATTGCCGCAGACGTTGATCCGATGGCGATGAATATTCCATAATAGCCCCCGACTTTTCGGTGATTTAAATATGATTTTCTCATTTCGTGTAGTTCATTTGTTCTGCTAGAGCGCCTGCCCTCCATTTCTGTATCGCTGCTCAGTGATTACAGAGAATGAGCCTCAGCAGAGCCATCAGCCACCATCACCAGTATCCAGACGACGAAGGGGGGGGGGGGGGGGGGGGTTATACTTTGCTGTAACTCGGGGCAGAGACAGTTTGACCACAATGTCCCTGAAGAGTCTGAGCACTTAAGACTTAAGACTTGCTGACATTACGTTCTACATAATCTTTTATATAATATATTCATATTTGTCTTCATTTTTCCATCTTTCCTGACGGAAATCAAAGCCAAACCAGCCAAAAATGTTAACTTTTCATGTAACCCCCTCCCCAGAGAAAAGCCGTTGTTGGTCAAGCGGTTCTATCGTCCTGTTGCCCCAGGAGTTTAAAGAAGTCGCTGATCAGTAAAACTGCTGTCTCAGTAATCTCAGTAATGATAAGTCTTAGATTTTGTCACTTGTTGACAGCAAATGCTTGTAAGAATGCTGTGACTCACTCCGCTGTTAGTCAGCCCTCTCCCAGATTCAACCCCATCTGGTTCTGATGTGACCGGGGCGAGGAAGCATCACATGAGGAAGGAGCTCCACAGCAGGCTTTGACGGCTCCTCTGAGGCCGAGGCTTGACCTTCTAACGCCTCCCATCACCTGTGAGCCGATGGCGCCGCTTCTGCGTCGGGTCCCGATCCGCGTCTTTAAGATCTTCACAAGAGGTTTAACGCCGTGAGGTGTTCACGGCAGGAACGGATCGATGCAGAATTTTGTGCACCGAAAAAACTCAACGGGGAAAAAGTGAGTCATAAGTGGCGGAATTTGCTCCGAAAAAAAAAATCATGCGTGCATCAATTTCGGAGAGCAGTTTTCATTTTTCTCTCCGGCCTTATTGCGCCATTAACAGACGGTTGGGGTGAACCCAGACGTAATAATAAAGTGCTGCTCCTCAGGGAAAGGATGCGCCGCCCTGCATCTGAAGTCATTCCCTCCGACCCCGCGGCCGTAAGTGTCTCCCTCAGTCTCCGGAAACCCGATCCGGCGCTGCGTTTTTCGCTTGAGTCCTGCCGCGGCGTTCCCGACCTCAGACAGCGATCCCAATTAGGAGGAATACCCTGATGCTGCAATTTGGACCCCTCGCTCTGAAACCAAATAGTATAATGGTGTAATGAGGGATCCCTCTCCAGGAAACCCACTCGAGTAGGAAAACTGGCTCCCGCTCCCGTTGATAACTTTCAGGGTTTATTATGAAAGCACAGCTTCAGTAACTAATACTCGCAATTTACAAATTAGTCTCCCGTATCCGATGAGTCTTCATCCTAGAGTTCTGGGGGTTTTTTTGGGGGGGGGGGTTATTTCTCAGTCGTTGCTGCCAATGTTAGGGATATATTATCTCCACGTGATGCAAATCAGCGATTTCTCTTAATGGATTCATCGGAGCCATCTGGTTTCTCCCACTGACTCCGACTGGGAGGATTTCTGAACTGACACCAGAACATTAACCCGGTGGAGGTCGGAGGTTGTGTGAAAGGATGGAACTTATAATCCCCCGAAAGGTTGTTGAAGTCTGAAAAGCTCTTCCTGTACACTGACTAACTCGCAGACCACCGTTACCCCCATTAAGTCCAGATTTTATGCTAGTGACTCGAGGGGCTCCATCTCGTATATATTATAATTTACTTTATGTTTTTGGACATAACTTCTTTACCTCTGGTCCGATTAACTAACATCCATCTCATTTATATCGTATTTCACTCCAATAGTTCATATTTGACTTCAGTAGGCGGAGCATTTCAAACTTTACATCCAATTTACGGAGTTCAGTCCGGGTGAATGTTTGAACAACGCAGGAGTTTTAAAGGTTTGGACCCCTGCTGTTAAAAGGACAGCGGCTGACGATGACGATGAGGATGAGGATGGACTGAGCGTGAAGGTGTGCCTGGTGGTTTTGTACAGCTCCAGTGTCTGATTGAGCTCGGCTGACGAACCCTCGTCATTTCAGACCCCATTTCCAGACGGATATTCTGGTCCTGTGTAAACACGGGCCTGAACGACACGAGGTGGGTAATGCGGGACCCTCTCGGCGGCGTTGGCTAACAGGGCGCGGCTGGAGCCGGTTGTGTCTCCGCGTGATCTCTTCACCATACAGAACGATCCTCGCGTGTTTCGTGAGATGCGCAGTTCATTCCGAGGAAGACCCTTTGGGGGTTTTTTCCCCCCACTCACGCTGCATAAATTAGCCTCGGCTATGCTTCATATAGCTATCAGAGCATACGGCGTAACGCTACCTCACTGTATAGCGGATGCACGACGGGGTTTGGGAGGGGGAGGGCGGTTGGTTTATGACGCATCCCTTCTTCCCCCAAAAGTGAAAGCTATGCGATTGTGAAAGCATGCATGCCTTCGCGGTTAGTTAGCGTGTCAGCTCTGGCAGCAGGCGGCGGTGTTACTCAGCTGCTCCCATGTGACACAACCTTACCAGCTTCTACGTAACGCCGATAGCTTCTGGGAAGCCGTCTGGACCCCGTAATCAGGCTCCCGTAAGAGGAGATCAGGAGCTGCGATGCTGCCAAAAGGGAAATAGGCTAGCATAGCGGGAAAAGCACACACACACGCACACACACACACGCACACACACACACACACGCACACCCACACGGACAGGTGTGCACACACACGTCAGGAAAGGTTGGCTGCCAAAAGTTTCGACTCTCTCCACTTTTTCGCCGGGGATTGTGGGTGTAAATACATCTGGACAGTATAATTTCACACATCGTCACCTTCACACACCCACCGTGCCACGAACCCCCTTCCCTCCGTAAGAAAATAAAGCTGGGGTCCTGTCAGAGGGAATCCCTGCTACCCCAGCTGAAAATACACACTCCCCACCGGCCCCTCCGCCATAACTCTCCTCCAACGGTCTGAAACCGCCCCGACCCATCGTATAGGGTGACTCAATGTCTCGGCTTCCCACACTTCCCAGAAAGGCATGCCAGGCGCCGCCGGGTGAGGAGACCCCCAGATGAATGAGATTTCCCACTTTTACGAATTAGTCGAGGTTTGATCGCTGTAGCATCGGAACACATTAGCGGTCTGTCTGTGCGTGTGTCAGCCTCACATGCCCCTTTTCCACCAGAAAGAACCTGGTGCTAGTTCGGTGCTGGTGCTAGTGCCAGTGCTGAGTTGGTTCAACTCATGAACCTGTTTGCTTTTCCATTGGCAAGGAACCAAGTCAGAGCCACGCCATTACGCCACCGTCTGTTTACCTAGCAACGCTCGCGCTATACTCAAGCACAACAACAAAGATGGAGGAGCTCCTCTTCTCCATGCAGGTGCTGTTCATGGCTTTGGAAGTCTAGATTGAGATCCAGAACCGGAAAAAAATTATTTTCTAGGTTAAAAAAATAAGAAATATATTATCGCGGGTTTATCGGATCAAATTTGCTCGGCTGTCGTTTTTCTCTTAAAAAATGGCGGTTCAGTGTTTCGCCGATGCTTGCTGGTAACAGTAACCCCGCCCCCCAGCCCCTGACGCAATCGGTTCTTGGCTCTAGACCAACAAAGACTTGGTGCTTGTCTGGCACCAGTTCTGAGAACCAGGGGCTGGTGCTTAGCCTGTCCAAAAGCACCGAACTGGTTTAATGTCAAGTTCTGGCTCCGAATTCGACCTGGAACCAGACCGGTAACACATATGACCCTGAGATCCAAATCTAAGTCTGAGCCCAGCGTTTGGTTCAGCCCGGCTGACGTGATGGATCTTTTCAGAGTAAGTGGACTGTTGGGAAACCGATGGAGAAAAGAGTGGAGTATGGTCTCATCCACGGTTCTGTTCCCAGAGGGATCCGGTTCCTGCACGACGCCCCGTGCCGAATGTAACCCCAAAATCGATGACATCATTTTTAAGAGTCGCGTTTGTCTGTCTTATCTATTTGCTTAGCGATGACATCAGTCATTACGGCTTCTAGAAACGACAGCAGACAGCAGGCCGTCGCCACAATTGACATTCCAGACCTCAGTGTTTTTTTTCTAACGTGTATTATGACATGATTGCTTAGAATAACTTGACTATAGTGCGGTACGACTCCGATATTACTCACGAGATGCCTGTCAGCGAAAGCATGTGATTGACAGTGGAGGCAACAGGAGAATATTACAAGCGGGCTTTTGCGGCGACCATCCACTTCCTGTAGCGGCTTATCCTTTCCAGGTTTTACGGGTGGCTGGAAGCTATCCCAGCTGACGCGTTAGCCAGTTCGCCGCGCTCACTTGAAAACCTACGGACAATTTGGAGTCACTCCTTCACCTCCAGACGTGTTTCTTAGGGAGGAAGCTGGAGAAGACCCAGACAAACGTGGAGGGTTCTGAATCCACCACAGAGGGGTTTTGAACCTGGAACCTTCTTCCTGTGGGGCGGCGATGCTACCCCCCACTGCGCCACCATTGGTCGTCATGCCAACTAATCAGATTCACTTGAGTGTATGAAGTAGCCGTAGTAGGAAGGTTTGAAAATATAAACTTTATAGCGTTGCTATGGGCGACGATATGTCCCCCCCCCCTCATATGTTCTCTTAAATAGACCATTTTCTTGTTTGCTTGTGGGTTTCACCAGAACCACACTATGCCAAGTTCACAAGAAATTCAAACAGAGATGTGGGAATGTCAAGAATTCCTTCACAGAACTGGTCCCACCTTTCAGAATTCCTCCAAAAGAACTTCTGAAGCTCCTTCGGGAGGTCCAAACAGATCCAAAGGAAACATCCGAGGATCCGATGCAATGTTGGGGGCTTGATTGGCTGCTTCAGAACCGGGACCATGGGCCGTGACATATGAATCCCACTCTCTTGATATTGAGGAGAATGTTGGGTCATCAGTTTCTGAGCTGAAACCCCGGTAGATCTGGATCATGCAACCCGTCACAGGTCCACTTCTAAGTGGGTCCAAAGGATTCAAATTTAAGTTTTTGGAGTTATTGTGGTCGGAGCTGAGAGGTTCTGAAAAGAAGAGTCAATCAAAGTTCCGCCGCTGTGATGTCAGAGACCGATCTCAGTCGTGGAAGCATTTGGTCGTAGTTGTTGCTGACATGACACAATAAAATAAATACGTCCAGAGTTAAAAATACTTTTTCATCATGTTGACGGTATTTAGGTAATGGATACATTTTATTCTTTATTAAATAAAAAGTTTAGAAATCATTTTAAAGTTTAATTTTGTTTGAAAATCCGACACAGTCTACTATGAGATACACAACTAAATAAAGTGGGGTCATAAAGAATGGACTGGATTGGATTGGACCCCATCACAAGTGGGGTCCAATCATTTTAATAGAGTTTTAAGTATAAAGTCTGAGTTTAAAGTACGAATTCTTAGAATAAAGTCTGACTTCTGGGTATAAAGTCCGAATTCCGACTATAAAGTCTGAGTTGAAAGTCCAAATTTTGAGAATAAAAGTTAAACTTCTGCGTATTAAGTCAGAATTCTTACAATAAAGTCCGTGTTCAAAGTCAGACTTCTGGGAATAAAGTCGGACTTCTGAGATTAAAGTCTAGATTATCCCAGATTCTCTTCGCCTTTATTTTACATTTTTATGATAAAAATCAAAAGTGAAAACACAACAATGAAATTAAGATGAATGTAATCATTTGTCCCGCCCTTTTCCATCCGGAGACGAGTGATGACGCGGCACTTAGATTTGCCAGCGTTCGTTTACTTTACCTTCTTTGATCTTTTTACTTCCTTCTTTAATCCCAGATTACAATAAGGACCATTTTTCTTTTTTGCAACATTTAACCTCGTTCTGAGGTTTCAGCGCCACTGACTTGATTTAAAGCCGCCGTGATCCATTTGCTCACATTGACATCCTCACGTCGTACACGCCGTTCCTCTTTCCTGCGGGAGCACGCGACGGGATGATGGACGCCTCGTCTTCCTCGGACCTCTGATGCAGACGTACGTGCGCGTCTTTAAAACGCAGTAAATAACGGAGGATGGTTTCATGATACACCTGTGCTGTCAGGAAGTGACGTCGGCGGCTGAAGCTTGTGTGTGATTTACGATGATAGTGGAACAATCTGTGCAGCTCGTGGAGGCTGTGGGCGGAGCTTCAAACTGTTTTATACATCTTTACGTGGGGGGGCTTCGCTATAACTCGGTCCAGTCGTGAAACTATAGATGCTTTATGAAATCTCCTGCCTTTATAAAGTCAGACGTGTTTCTAAGGGCACAGAATAAAATAAAGAGATTGGATTTTTAACGATCCACTTAAGAAACGCTCAATGGGATTTTTTTTCCAATTCGGCCTCTGCTGTCGTCCCTGACAGCCAGGGTGTGTCTCGGAAAAGACCCCAATCCCCCTGCATTGTACAAGCGACACCCCTGATTGAACTCTTAGACTTAAATGTGAAATTAAGTTTGGAATCAATCGGACCAACGGCTGAGGAATTATGATCGAAAGAAGTTTGGAGATAAAACTCCCCCTAGTGGTGAATAGATGCAACTGACCTTTCCCAAAATTATTCCAGTTCTTCCTCACACTAAGGTCTACGTGGGTATAAAAGAGTAAAGGGTTGGGAGTTATCCCGTTAACATGAAGGATCTTTGATGTGATGATGATTCTGACTTTTAGGTCATTTAATCATAAAAAATGTCCAAACAAGGGAAAGATTCGGAATTCAGGATTTTAGGACTTCTTTCGTTCCAGAGCTCTGAATGTGGGAATATTTCCCTGCTTGTATCTCGTGTGTCTAGATTCTCTCATCCCGGTCTTATAATCCCTGAAGGTTTGAATCAGAATCAACTGGACCTGGACGTGACTTTAAACGTTCCTCCGGTTCTGACTGATGACGAGTCACGGATCTCACCTCCTCTGACGCGGTCGCCGTTCGGGAGATCAGAGGTGAGGTCACATGTGTTAAAGTTGACCGGCGGTACCGAAGGAGATTGTTGGATGAAAGGAAAACATCTTCAACTTTAACAGAAACCCGATAACAGGCCCGGTTCTTGTGGATCTTTTAAGATTCATTTAAACGCAATTATACCGAGTCTCATGGAATCGTCCTTCAGTCCTGAAACAGTTTTAGTCAACTGTGACATCTGTTTTAATCTTTTACACACACGCAAAAACAACTACACACATACACACACAAACACATATACACACAAACACACACACGCAAACACACACAAATAGAACTACACACACACACATACACACACACAAACAGAACTACACACAAACACACATACACACACGCAAACACAACTACACACATACACATACAAACACACACACAAACACAACTACACACAAACACACATACACACACACAAACACACACACACGCAAACACACAAACAAAACTACACACAAACACACATACACACAAACACAACTACACACACAAACACACATACACACAAACACAACTACACACACACAAACACAACTACACAGAAACACACATACACACACGCAAACACAACTACACACAAACACATATACACACAAACACACATACACACACACAAACACAACTACACACACGCACACACAAACAGAACTACACACAAACACACATACACACACACAAACACAACTACACACATACACACACACACAACTACAGACAAACACACATACACACACACAAACACAACTACACACATACACACACAAACAGAACTACACACAAACACACATACACACACACAAACACAACTACACACATACACACACACACACAACTACAGACAAACACACATACACACACACAGAACAATACACACACACAAACAACTACACACACACAAACAGAACTACACACATACACACATACACACAAACACAACTACACACATACACACAAACAGAACTACACACAAGCACACACACATACACAGAAACACAACTACACACACACAAACAAAACTACACACACACACACACACACAAACAGAACTACACACAAACACACATACACACACAAACAGAACTACACACAAACACACATACACACACAAACACACATACACACACAAACACACATACACACAAACACAACTACACACACATACACACATACACACACACAAACAGAACTACACACAAACACACATACACACAAACACACATACACACACACAAACACACATACACACAAACACACAAACACAACTACACACAAACCCACATACACACAAACACAACTACACACAGACACAACTACACACACACACACACGCAAACAAAACTACACACAAACACACATACACACACAAACAGAACTACACACAAACACACATAGACACAAACACAACTACACAGATACACACACACAAACACAACTACACACAAACACACATACACACACACAAACACAACTACACACAAACACACACACACACAACTACACACAAACACACATACACACAAACAACTACACACAAACACACATACACCCAAACAGACATACACACACACAAACACAACTACACACAAACACACATACACACGCACACAAAACTACACACAAACACACACACAGAACAATACACACGCACACTCACACACACACTCACACTAACAAACACAAACACGCACACATACACGCAAACAGAATTACCCACACACACACTAACACACACACACACATACACAGTCACAGTCACACATAAACACATACTCACAAAAACGGTCCCGTACACTCATACACACACCCTCACAAACATACAAACACACTCACAGACACACACAAACGCACACACGCACACAAACAAATTCACACTCACAGACTCAAACACACACACACACACATAAACACACACGCACACACAAACGCACACACGCACACATAAACACACACGCACACACAAACGCACACACGCACACATAAACACACACACTCAAAGACTCAAACAAAACATTTAAACTAAAATTAAAATAGAACAGAGGTGAGGGGATGAAAAAAAAGTGCATTGAATATAATAATGATATAAATAATAAAATATATTCAGGATTTTGGATCTATCGCTGTTAAAAGGTTGAATTATTTGTTTATTACATTCTTTCCCTCCTCGTGTATTTTATTAATAACTTATAGGAAGTGTGTGTTTGTGGATGATGTGACGTCACAGAGGACGGACAGCAGATGTTGCACCTGCTGACGTTCACGTGCTGCTGCCGCCCTCTGCTGGTCTCCTGATGTACTGCACCCGTTCACCCCACGCCTTATATCATACAGTAAATTAAAACTGCAGCTTTCATGCTTTATAGCAAGAACGTTCTGGGTTCGAATCCCAACCCCGGGGTCTTTATGTGTAGAGGTTTTGCATGTTCTCCTTCTGTGTCGCATAAAAAAGAAGTCCATTTTTTTTCAGGTGTGGTTGAGTAAAGTTCAAGTATAATTATATATAAGTAACTTTTCAAGTACACTACTTTAATACTTCTTGGGTCTAAATTGGCCCATTTTTAGATTATTAAGAGTTACTTCTAATTATTCTTCTAAGGTCCAGTGTTTAAAAATGTAACAGGTATTTATTTAAGAGTATCTATTTACTATATTTTGTCTACTTTAAGGAGAAGTTTTTATTTTATTTTTATAGTTTGTTTAGAAAAGAAAAACCTTATTCTCTCCATGGAGCGGGTCCATATGGAGGCGGCCATGTTGGCACCATCTCTCCTCCCCAAAACAAGTTTAAGTTTGTGCTAAAACTTTAATAATAACAATAATAATCTAATAATTTAGCGGACTGAACCAACAACCTGACGATGACCCCACCCTTAACTACCACCACCTTTTTCATAAAGTCAACTTATTTTAAATAATTCTATTCCACTTTTCAGTTTATTTGTAGTTTATCTTGAAAAACGCCGGAAAAAAGTTCCCCTTCAAAGATAAGTGCCAAAATAATGAATACAAGCTTTTTTTTTAATCTTGTAATAAATAAATCAATCTATCAATAGAACATCTGAATAAGATTTATTTGAGTAAGACGTGATATTTACATAAATTTAAGTATATTTTACTTATATTAGGAAGTTTTGTGTGTCTGAATCAATCAGTTTTACATAAAATGTTGTTTTTTTTGCATCATAACACTTTTCTTTTCTTTTGTTTTTGGTGTAATCTGTGCATTTTTGTATGTTTTTTCTTGTTTTTAAATAACGCTACCTCGTTAACCACTAACTACACTTCCCCCAAGTTTTTTCAAATAGAGTTAAAAACCATTAGTTTTGTTGCTCAAAAATAATTGTAAGAAATCAAGACAAAGTAACAAAACAGAATAAGAAATTGGAAAAAGTCTGTTTGATTGAAAAATTAGACTATATGAAAGTAAAAACACTTTTGTTTTATTCCTGATGTTCTGAGTAAACTGTTACTCTTCAAAAAAAATTCAAACTAAATCAAATTGAAACAAAATGAATTCTGTTTGAATTAACATCAAAATCACATTTTTTCCCATTGTTGGTTATAAAGTCTTCCTGTTTCCCGGTTCCAGAACCGTCGCCATTACTGCTGAGTCATCTCGAATGAAAACGGACCTGTGCTCCGTCCTCAGGCCTGCCTGACGCTCCTAGGCCCGACCCACCGGCGGTTCTGACTGGAGCACCGTGGCACATTCCACACGGGCGGCGTGTGCCAAAGCAGGGAAAACGTCAGAATGAAATTAATACATTTGACTCATATTTCCTGCACCGCCTCTTAATTAAAAACAGCCACGGTGATGTCATGCGTGGCAGGTCCGCCTCTCGGTTCTGTGCGGGTCTCGCTGCTTCAAAAATATCAAATATCTCCATGTGGAAAAGAAAAAAGAAAGAAATGGAATCACACTCATGTCATCGGCCCCCCTGAGAAAAAGAGAAATAGCTGGCAGGATTATGAATAAAAACTCTGGCGGTGGACTTTTAGAACAATAAAGTCATTATGCTGCCTTCAGGTCCAATCAGGAACACCTGATGGGAAGAAAGCTGCAGTTTTAAATATAATGTGAACATCTCCCATTCAAAATGAACTTCTGTTTGTGTCGGTTCTGTCTGCTGCTGACTGATGACCCTCACAGGGGCCCGATTGGGCTCTTGTGAAGCAACACTAACTGGTAATGAGCATCCGCGTCCATCAGCCGCGCGTCTCGTACATGACTAATAAACATGCGGCTCGATGCGTGGGGTTATTTAAAGGCCCGCAGACGGAGGCGTCGGAGAGAAGAGGGTGTTTTTCTTGTCCTGGTGTCAGTTTGTGTCAGCCACGCTGGCAGTGTTCATTAACACGGGTCACATCAGCGCTGTCACACACACACACGTGCACACACACACACACACACACACACGTGCACACACACACATCTGAATGCACACACACACACACATCTGATTGCAGACACACTCATACACATCTGAAGGCACACAAACACAGCGGGAAGCATGTCAACACGTCCGGATTCACTCGAGTCTGCTGCCACCTTGTGGTTAAATCACCAAACTGCACCTCAAAGGACAAACTATATATTCTGACGAAGCTCGTTTTTATTATTATTATTATTATTATTATTATCATTATTATTATTATTATTATTATTATTATTATTATTATTATTATTATTATTATTATTATTATTATTATTCACTATTTTATGAAAGTTGTGACGGGGAAAAAAAGTTTAAGTTTAAGTTATATTCCATCAGTACCAAGATCCAGTACCAACAAGTAAAAACAGACCTTATTAAATCGGTTCTGAAACATTTTGTAGGATTAAAATGATGAATAAAAAAGAGTTGAAATCTTTATTGAACCTATTATGTTTAAAACAAAATGATGCAAGAATGATCAAAGGAAATCAAAACCATTAAACCATTAAGGGCTGGATTCTAAATGACACCAAAGATCAAAGGGATAAACTGAAATCACAGGTTCTGATCCAACAGCAAATCTGATCATGTGACGCAGGAGTGGGTTTGAGGCCCACATGCCAAATGGACCTGCTGAGAACGTCTGGACCTGCTGCTGATGTGATGGCGGATGGTTTCCATGGGGTTCTCCTCCAAGGTCTGATAGTGGGTCCAGTTTTCATCCTGGTACCGAACAGCAGTCAGGGTACCGTTGGCATACCTGTGGAGGTCTGTGACACCATCCAAGGATCCGTCTCCCCAGAACCTCACTGACCCATCACAAACCGGTCCTGCTGGACGAGGATGCAGCAGCTTCAGGTTCTCCACAGCGTCTCCAGACCCAGCAGTCACATGACCTCAGTTTGGACCT